>CAWUFW010002904.1:0-107500 GCA_963921515.1 Calotriton arnoldi
CCAGTCATCAATCTGAGGGAGTTCAACAGCTGGTTGGTGTACCACCATTTCAAAATGGAGGGGATCCAGCTGCTGCGAGACCTCCTGCGTCCGAATGACTGGATGGTGCGCCTCGACCTAAAGGACACGTATGTATCCGTCCCGATTTTTTCTCCACACCGCAGGTTCCTTCAATTTCAGTGGAGAGGGCAGGTTTACGAATTCACCACACTGCCCTTCGGCCTCTCCTCCGCACCTTGGTGTTTCACCAAGGTGCTCAAGCCGGTAGTGGATTATCTCAGAGCCCGAGGCTTCCGCCTCATTATTTATCTAGACGATATTCTCCTTCTGGCTCAATCCCCAGCCTTGCTCGCAGACCAGCTGCGGACGACTGTAACTCTCTTACAGAGCCTCGGCTTCGGCATCAACGGGAAGAAATCCCTTTTAGTCCCGGCCCAGCAAACTACGTTTCTGGGCTTTGTCATAGACTCAGTCAACAAGACATTGAGTCTCCCCTCCAGGAAGGTTTCCAAGATTCGTCGGGAGCTCAGGCGAGCCCTGGCCCGCCCCACCATCTCTCTTCGGCAGGTTGCCAGGGTGGTGGGTCTTCTATCCTCCTCCATACAGGCCATCTTTCCGGGGCCTCTCCATTAAAGAGCCCTTCAACGGCTGAAAGCCACTCACCTCAGGAAGGGTTTACAGTACGCGGAACTTGTTCCTCTCACAGACGAGGTGAGGTTAGAGATGCAGTGGTGGTTGGACCACATGAAGGCCTGGAACGGGAGGGCCATTTTCGGTTCGGTTCCGGACATCGTCATAGAGTCGGACGCCAGCAAGTCGGGCTGGGGAGCGCGTTGCGGGGACTCCTTTACAGGAGGAAAGTGGTCCGCAGATGAGCAGCGGCTTCACATCAATTGCTTGGAACTTTTGGCCGGTTCCTTCGCCATCAAGTGCTGGACGAAGGACAAGATCAGCTGCCATGTCCTTCTCAAAATGGACAATGTGTCGGCTGTCCGCTACATAAACCACCTGGGGGGCACGAAATCCAAGGTGCTAGCGGACATGGCCAAGGAGTTCTGGAAATTTTGCCTGGAGAACAGCGTGTCGGTGACAGCGGAATACCTTCCGGGAGCGTCCAATGTGGTGGTGGACTGGTACTCCCGAAAATGGTCGGATGTGAGCCTCTGGCAATTGGATACCAGAGTCTTCCAGAGACTCCATGCCCTTTGGGGCCCCTTCTCAGTGGATCTCTTTGCCTCTCGCCTGGATCACCAACTACCCAGGTTTTTCAGTTGGAAGCCAGATCCTCTGGCGGCGGCCACGGATGCCTTCCTTCAGGATTGGTCGACAGAGACGGGTTATGCCTTTCCCCCGTTCGCCATGATCATGCGTCTTTCTGCGCAGGTTCGCAGGCAGCAGGCGAAGGTAGTGTTGATCACGCCTTATTGGAGGTCACAAGTTTGGTTTCCAGTTCTTCTGGAACTTTCTTGGGATTCTCCAATCCTTCTATCCTGCGATCAGATGATTCTTCGGGATCCCCAGGGCGGGCCTCATCCGCTGGTTCTGCAGAATCGGATGCCCCATATGGCTTTGCGGATTTCCGGCAACGTTGGAGACTCCGGGGCTTATCAGGAGAAGCTCAAAACATCTTGGCAGCAGCATGGGAAGACGGCACCAACAAACGATACCGTTCAGCTTGGTCCAGATCGGTGGGTTGGTGCCTTAGCCGGGATCAGGATCCCGTGGGGTGCGAGGTGGTCCACATCTTGAATTTTATGGCATTCCTGGCCACAGAGGGCTTGGCATACCGCACGATTAATTCTTACAGATCGGCAATCTCAGCGGGCCACGATCCGGTGCAGGGTAATGCCGTAGGGGAGCACCCTTTTGTTTGTAAGCTGATGAGAGGCATTCGCATATCTCTGCCTCCAATGTGGTGGCGGACTGGTACTCCCGAAAATGGTCGGATGTGAGCCTCTGGCAATTGGATACCAGAGTCTTCCAGAGACTCCATGCCCTTTGGGGCCCCTTCTCGGTGGATCTCTTTGCCTCTCGCCTGGATCACCAACTACCCAGGTTTTTCAGTTGGAAGCCAGATCCTCTGGCGGCGGCCACGGATGCCTTCCTTCAGGATTGGTCGACGGAGACGGGTTATGCCTTTCCCCCGTTCGCCATGATCATGCGTCTTTCTGCGCAGGTTCGCAGGCAGCAGGCGAATGTAGTGTTGATCACGCCTTATTGGAGGTCACAAGTTTGGTTTCCAGTTCTTCTGGAACTTTCTTGGGATTCTCCAATCCTTCTACCCCGCAATCAGATGATTCTTCGGGATCCCCAGGGCGGGCCTCATCCCCTGGTTCTGCAGAATCGGATGCCCCTCATGGCTTGGCGGATTTCCGGCAACGTTTGAGACTCCGGGGCTTATATGGAGAAGCTCAAAACATCTTGGCAGCAGCATGGGCAGACGGCACCAACAAACGGTACCGTTCGGCTTGGTCCAGATGGGTGGGTTGGTGCCTTTGCCGGGATCAGGATCCCGTGGGGTGCGAGGTGGTCCACATCTTGAATTTTATGGCATCCCTGGCCACAGAGGGCTTGGCATACCGCATGATTAATTCTTACAGATCGGCAATCTCAGCGGGCCACGATCCGGTGCAGGGTAACGCCATAGGGGAGCACCCTTTTGTTTGTAAGCTGATGAGAGGCATTCGCTTATCTCTGCCTCCTTTGCCTAAATATTCACAATTGTGGGACGTCAACAAGGTGTTGTCACTCTTTAAGTCCTGGCATTCCAATAGGTACCTGTCTCGCAAGGAGCTTTCGGCGAAGTTAACCATGCTTCTCTGCTTGGTCTCCTGTCGGAGGGTTTCTGATGTGAGAGCCCTCGATCTCCATGGTCGGGTTTTTACCCCTCAAGGAGTCACTTTCCATATTTCCCGCCGCACTAAATCGGATTCTAGGGTGATCTCGTACCCGGCTTGTGATAGACACCCTAAGTTGTGCGTGGTGCGTTGTCTCAAGGCTTACGAGAGCATGACGGACGAATATCGCCCTCATGGCGTGAACCAACTGCTGATATCTCTCAGGAAACCCTTCAAGGCTGTCTCTTCTCCCACCATAGCAAGATGGATCAGATGGGTCATGCGGGAAGCAGGCATTGACGTTTCGCACTTCGTTGCCCACTCTGTTAGAGGAGCGATGGCCTCCAAAGCCTTTTTCCTCGGGGCACGCCTCAAAGACATTATCAATGCCGCTGACTGGTCTTCGGACTCTATGTTTAAAAATTCTATTTTAAACCAGTCATTGACATGGCTTCCCTGGTGGTGGACAAGCTTTGAACGAGCATAATCCTCGCCTCCGGTCCTGCCATAGAATGAAAAATTTCCTGGTAGACACGAAGGAAAGTTTCAATTCTATTAAGTACTCGGAGGCGAGGTTTATTCCTGCCCAGCGTTCCTGAGGGTTCAGTCTCTTTCCCACCCTCGACTATAGATCAGCACTCCGTATGGTATAAGTATTTCTCTCAGTTCTCTTTGTGCACATGGTTTTGTTTTACATGGAGTTACAGTTCAATTGGTTTGTGTTTTTCTTTTCATGATATTAAGTCTCATCTGTGCTATGCCTTTTGTGATCCCTGTGGTAGTTAAGTTCGGGTTCATCTTGATATCCTTTGACTTCTTTTAGGATCGGAACCTCCTAAAACGGACTAGTGGAATTCGATAACGGCAGGATGGTCGCAGTCAAGAAAGAGGAAGTATCCCAGCAGCCCCCGGACCTTTCAGGACGTGTGTGGATGCTGATTGGCTGACCTCATGGACTGACCTTTCCCTATGTTTCATGGGAAAGAGAGTTCTTTTCGGTTAATGTTAAAAACTGCTGGTGTTGGAAAATAAAGAAAGCAGAGCATAATCCTCGCCTCCGAGTCCTCAATAGAATTGAAACTTTCCTTCGTGTCTACTAGGAAATTTTTCATTACAGAGGCACAATGGTTGTTTTGCTGTGGCCAACTTGATCAGCTCTCCCCGAACTATCCCCTGCGACTAATATATTTTAAATTCCTACACCGCGTATATCGCACTCCGGTGCAGCTACACCGATGGGAAAATGCTCTGATGACGCCTGCTGGCGATCCGGGGCATCTCGGGCCACGTTCCTGCACGTGGCCTGGACCTGCCCACGAGTTGCTGGATTCTGGGTGGGAGGGATTCGGGCACATTACAGACATAACAGACCAAGAGCTAGATAGCTCTCCACTAGTGGGCCTATTGGGCTATGTAAAGGATGTCCCACCTGCTAATCGGCAGCTAACTGCGGTGCTGCTCCTACTAGCCAAGCGCCGAGTGGCTATGCATTGGGGCAGGCGGCCCGCCCCAGGCATTAAGGCTTGACTGAGAGACGTCGCATACTGCCAAGAACAGTTATCCAACTTCTGGTAACTCATGCTATTTGGATCCCGGCCAAAAGATATATGGGCCCTGGATCCGCCAACAAAATCCCGGCTCCCCAGTGCAGATACCTACATAAGATATTCACATTGCAAATAGACTCCCCCAAGTCCACAAACAGAATTGCAGCTCTTTGTCATTGAGTCACGACTGGCCTACCAAAAAGTCACTGAACATTCCTCAGTAAACCCTTTTTCAGCGCTGAGCATGTGTGAGGAGGAAGGAATTTTAACACCTTGGTGTATTGTCTTGGCAGTTGTTACATAAGGTAATGAATTTTAATGCGGGTGTGCAAAGTAACCTTGTATGACACAAGCTGAACCTCGCTAGTCTCACATGAATAAGCTGATGCCAAATGTGATACCACGCTTTGTATCTCAGCTAGTATATACATATCAATTGATTGTTGTGGCATATATGTGTGTTAAAAAACAATAAAAAGAGTTGAGAAAAAAAAGTCTCTGTCTTTCCAAATATATCATAAGGTACCTTATCTCAAACAATTCCACCCGGAATTGCAACCTCTTAAATGTTCAAAAGGGACAGGTCTCTTCGCACTTTGTGTGATGAAGAGTGGGGCTTCAAAAGCTTGTTTACCAGTTTAACAGCAGAGCGTTCTGTGAGATAGTGTCCATTCAGAAGCAAGAAAAATAAGTCACAAAACCAATCCAAAGGAAGAGAAAATGCAACAAAATTGTAAGCCAAATGTATATCCATGGTGGGATAAAGTATGTCTTTTTGAGCTAAATTCACATGGTCCTCGTTGTGGAGGTTTTTCTGACAAATCCGAAGAAAAGTCATCAAAGTTGACAAAGTAGCCAGAGGCTGTTTGTGCAAACAGTTTGTAGAACTGGCAGATAACTCCTCTGGAGGGATGTTATAAACAACTTCTTTGTTTGCTTGTTGTGTTGAAATCTGTTTAGTCACACCTGATGCTTGTATGGTGTTTGTAGACATAGTTGAAAGTAATACAACTTAAGTATTAGCTGTCTCCAGCCGGGGAGGAGTACATTCATTGCTGGTTAAAGCTTGTAAAGGGATTTCCTGTAAGGTAGTGAGAGGAGGCAGTTAACTACCCAGTAGCCCGCGCAGCCTACTATGTAGAACCGGCCACATGATGTCGTTTGATGAGACCAATCGAAAATCGAAAACAAATACCTTCAACAGCCAGGACAGGTACAGGTAAGATGAACCGAACCTACTTCTTGTCCATAATCTTCTCCCGGACTAGAGTTGCTGGTGCTTCCTTCACCTCACCAGTGGCGGAATGTTTCTGTTGGACGTTGCTCTGAGTGTCTCTGAAGTTGTTCAGTTCCTGTAAAACATTCAAACGTTCACTGATATCAAAAGACATTTCCGCCGCCACTGTACTGGGACTGTCAAGGTCAGGAACCCACATTTCAACGCCAAACAGGACTTCACAGGGAGTCTGACCACCCAAGGATCTTCTAGGCAGATGGTTTAAGGCTCTCTGTACCCCATAGAGGTAGTGGACTCAACTGCGACCTGAACCTAATACTCTAGCTGTTAAAGACTGCTTTAAGTCACTTCTGTTCCTCTACACGACCGCTGTTCTCTCAGGATGGTATGGTGAGGAATATGCACAGTCACACCCTATGTTCCCATGGTATCTCCGGAAGCCCTAGGGGCAAACGCTGGACCCTAGTTTGAATGGAATGCAACTACTGCATATGTGCCGATAAAGACTTGCAAGTCCTTTATAACAGTTTGAGTGTCAGCCGATCGCTGTGGCCATACCTATAGGAAGCAAGAGCAGGAATCCACTGCTAACATGATGTATTTGTAAGACCCAGAGTGTAGGGGTCCACAATGGCCCAAATAAATACAAGCCAGAGGCTTGTTTGAGATCAAGAGAGGTATCTGTGGTGAAAGAGCTGTGGTGGGAACTTTTATCTGTTGGCAAATGTCACATTTAAGGACATAGGGGCACATGCACCATTGCAAATTGCGGTCGCAAAGGGGCAGATTCGCAGAATCTGCCCCTTTGCGACCGCAATTTTTGCATTTGGGATGCATCCTCCCAAATGCAAAAATCGCTATTCGAGTAATCGCTAAATTTGCGATTACTTAAATTACAATTGCATTTAGGGAATCGCAAATTGCGATTCCCTAAATGCAATGCAAAAAATATATATAAGCGATTTCGCATTTAAGAAATGCAAATTACCATCAACTCAAAGTTGATGGTAATTTGTGAGAACTTTGAAAAATGCACAAAAGTGCATTTTTCAAAGTTCTATGTTGCACACATACATGCCCTTGGGGCATGTGTGTGTGCAACATGTTTTTAAATTGCAATTTCAGGGGTGCATCAGGGTGTCTTTTTGGCACCCTTGAAATTGCATGCGTAATTTGCGAGTACCTATTTGGTACTCGCAAATTGCGCATGCAATTCCCATTGATTCCTATGGGCCAATAGCCCATAGGAATGAATGTGAAGCAATTCCTTATTTGCGATTCGCAATTTGCGAGTCGCAAATAAGAAATGTGTAGGAATCGCAAATTTGTTTGCATTCCTACATGCATAAGGAATTGCGATTCCTAAATTGCTTTTTCTTAAAAATCGCAATTTAGGAATCGCAATTCCTAACTTTGATGCATGTGGCCCATAGTCTTTAGCCTGTTTGTAAAGATCTGGCCACCGATAGGGTTGTTGCAATAGTGAAATTATAGTCCACACCCTTGTATGAGCAGATGCTAGACCCTCATGTATTGCTAGGATCAGTCCTAACATGCGATCTGAATTAGGTATTACTCTATCCCCCACTCTGGGAATATAAGCAAATGGAATATTTTGTGCACTGAAAGTGATAGAAGAATGTTAGTGGAAAACCTTTCGGTAAGAGGGTGTCATTGTGCGCAGCACTGAAAGCCGCCATGATGTTTCCATCTATCCTCGAACGAGTTATTGCAGTGACTGCAGCAGTTTGCACTGTTGCCTTTGCGGCTTCGTCAGCCATTGAATTCCCTGCAACGTGTATTCCTACACGTTGGTGGCTTAGTGTGTGTATGATATGAGCAGGTAGCAAACTTGCTTTAAGTTTGGCCACTTGTCCCCAAAGCATCTTATGCTTGATCGTGTAACCTTTAGAGTCTCTGAATCCTTTCTGGCTACAGTAATGTAAGTACTCATTGTAAGACTGGACACAATAATACAAATCACACACTATAAGTGTGGAGAACTCATGAGCTGTATTCTCAAGTGCCAGAATTAGAGCTTTCAGTTCGCCACCTGTGCATTGCTATCACCAAGTGACTGCGTGTATTCTCCACCCCTTTATCCTTTTCCGATGCACAAGCAGAGGAGTATTGGTGTTTTGTCCCTATTGCAGGCTGGGCAGAACCATCAGTGTACATTATATAATCATACTTATCTAGAGGCATTATTTTGCTGGGCAGAGGATATTCGTGTTCCTATTAGAGGTATGCTTGTGTTTGCAGTATAGATTAAAAGACATAATCTACATCGGTTGCTGTGAGTTAGTTGGCCCATTGTATCAATCTTGGATGCAAAGCTTTCACATTGGGAACGCCACCTTTGTAACAGCCTCTAAGGCTAGAATGGGAGTCACAACAATTATTAGTTTCCACTGAGCCAATGATCTTTATTTCACTACAGCGGTCTGTGCTGCCGGCAGGATCTTATCTGTCAGTGCAAAACGCATTTCTGCATTGGTGTTAAAAATGTGATTTATATGCAATTGGTACAGTGTCTCTATCATTGAATGTGACGTATGTGTATCCCGATGAACCCGCAATTATGGGGATCACCATATTTGTGGTGTTTTGAAGCTAACATGTCAGCTTGTACTGAATGTAAAATCTGTGTGTGTTCAGATGTCCAATCTGTACTTGAAAAGTCTGGATGAACCAAGTCCTAAAACGGTTTTACCAGCTGTGCATAGTCTGGCATGTACGTTCTGTCAAAATTTAGCAAACCCAAAATTGATTGGAGTTTTTTCAATGTGTTTGGAGGCTATAAAAGCACACACTTCTCTAAGAAATGTGTTGCAAGACTTTTGCCTTCACTTGAGGACTCATATCCCAAAAATAGGACACTGAGATAGGCAATCTTTGATTTTTTTAAGTTGAATGGGTGACCCATGTAAGCAAATCCTAGAAATTTGCGATCTACTCTGGTCAAGTGTATTGTTAAGTCATCATCCGTTAAGTATACGTCATTGACATAGGACAATCCTTGATCATCAAATTCTTTTAACAGTTCTGTTACAAGGGCTGAGAACAGCCCGGGGCTATTCTTATACCCTTGGGGCAATCAACAGAATTGTTTTTGAGAGCCTCGAGCTTTAAATGCGGTCAAGTATCTGCTCTCAGACGCTATGTTTTGGCAGAAAAATCAATTTGAAATATCTAATTTGGTTTAATATTTTCTGCGCACTATATTGTTCATTAATGCCACGCTATGCGCGTTTTGTACAGTAAATGTGTTTATAGCAGTGTTCAAGTGTCTGTAATCTAAGACTAAGCGATATGAATAGTCTGGTTTCATTACAGGAAACAAAGGATTATTCATTGTTGAGGTGTAACTTTCTATTACACCTTGGTATTCAAGTTGTGTCAGTATCTTTCTAACTTGTTTTTTGGCCACATGTTTAAAAGGGGTATTGTATATGTGGCTGTGCGCTGGACCTCACAGGTACCATGTGGTGAGGGGTACTTTTATCCTAACCTGTGTGGTTGCAGTAGAACGAATGAGCTTGTGCTAAGGCCCACTCCTTGGAGTATGTTTATTTAACTGATTCTGAAACAAGGTCGGAAAAGGTTGGTAAAATTACTTTTTCTCCTGGTGGGCAATCCCTAACAAACTCAGGTGGCCAATCTTTTTCAGCCAAGAGAATGTCATAGCTGAATGACAAGTTCTCCCAAAAGAGAACGTTGATAGTATGTGGTATATCCCCTTCCACCTGGAGCTGCAATTCATATAATTTACTTGGGATTCTCAGTCTCTGGTCCGGTGTTTCCACCTGGATGTAGTCACTCGTTGCTACTGCCGCCAGACACTCCATAAGATTCCGGCAAACTATTGTGACTTCTGCTCCACTGTCCAGCATGGTCAGAGCCCACTACTCATTCAGAAGCAGAGTCCTCAATATTTGTGGCATGTTTGGCATTAATCTCTGCCACTTTCTTCTTTTTAAATTGAGGCTTTGACTGTGTCTTCCTTTTTTATTATGAAATCAGAAAAGCGTTGTGAGTCCTTCTTCGGTATCACATACTCCTCTAACTTGTGCTTTGATCATCCTCCTCTCTCCAAGCGTTTTTCAGATGATTGCTGAAAGGATTGAGAAGGACGTGTATCAGTATCCTGATGCCTATCAGGCTGCTTAATTGTATCACAGTTACGCAAGTTATAGCACTTTTTCAGAGGACTCCTGTTGAGGAGATCCACCCTTGTTTTAGTCTTTTCTTTATATTTCTTATTATTCCACTGTTTTGTTGAAGACTCAGGTGACTGCTTCGTAATATCCTTTTCAGAATTACCCTTAATTGGTAGTTTATTAGGTCTGGCTCCCAAATTACCTCTACCTACCTACCTACCTAGGTTTCCTCAATGAATTTAGGTAGTTTGCGCTCCTGATCTACAGGAGCAACCTCTTGTGAATCACTGTCGTACTGCCAGCACTGGTGCTTCCCTTTTTATATTATTTAGTATGACTGAGGATATGCGGCAAAATTCCCCTTTAATTTCATTCCCAAATACAAGGCAGGGGCTGCCCCGTACCCATTCTAAATCTGTTTAAGCACCTCACGTAAAACAGTTAATGATGGTGTACCATGTATTCTGGTATAGACAACAGTAAAGACTGTGCCTCAAGTGGCGCAGTCTTCCACCGCGGGAAGCCATCCTCACTGGCAGGCATATTGTGGAATTCTATGTTTTTCTTGGGGTTCCATATAGGGGAACACTGCTTTAAGCTGATTGTTTTTTGTGTGCAATCCAGAATGGAATCTCCTCCTGTCTACTGAGAACTTTACCCATTATTACATTAATGGCTACTGGACTAATTCCAGGCATAGCCAATTGTTATTATGCAGTTTGAGCAGTCCTCTGTGGGATTGCCGTTATGGTTCACATGACAAACTGTACTAGACGTCTATAGAGTGTACCTAAATTTGTGTATAGAACTCCAAGCTCTAGGTCCGTAATGTTTGCAAAATCTGAATATGGTGTATAACCGCCTAAGACTGGCCATGTTGCTCCCTCATTACTGAGGGGTCCCAGTCTGACATTTTCCAATGTATGTGGTAAGGCGCCTAGGAACAAGTTCATGTGTTCCTGATAATTGAGTGGGAATTCTAAATCCTCATAGCTCTGTACTGGTTAGGTACTGCTACTTCAGTGTATGTGTGAAAATTCCCTGAGTTGGCATTTACTGCAGGGACTGTGACCCATGAATAGAACACCTCTGCTTTGTGCGCTTCGTGGCCCTCTACCATGAAGGTAACATCCCCTTCTGTTTGTGGGGGCCCATGTTGTATTAACATTAGTGTTAGTACATATCTGCAATTTTATTGGTAAAACTACCTGTCCTGGATTAGTCATGAAAGTATTTGGGCACACAAAAGAACAAGCATTTGCAATGCAATAGGTCTCGCATTTACGCAAGTTTGAGCTATTGGCATTGTAAATGGCAATGCCTTTTATTTATGTTTTGGTTTTTAAAACATAAATAAAAGACATTTAGGCACATGCATCAAACTCACAAATACCGATTCCTAATTTGCGATAAATAAGGAATCGCAAATTAGAAATCGCTATCCGCTATGCATGAAGCCATTCGCGCAAATCTACTGAATCGCTAAACATCGCAAAAACTATTTGCGAGTAGATAAAAGCGAGGCGCAAATACAGAAAACCACCTGTTGCGAAATCCCTATTAGCGAGCTCGCAAATAGCGATTTTGCAATTAGCGAAATCGCAAATAGCGCGTCGCTCTGGAAACATGCTGATGACATCACAACCAGGAAGTCAGCCAGCCCATGCTTCAGTCAATGAGGAGAGAGGAGGAAGGAGAGTACTGGAGCTGAGCTGAGACAACACCCAAGATTGTTACCTGCAACTCACTGTGCACCAGGATGGGGAAGGCAACAACAGGGGATAGTGCCACGCCCAGGAAGAGGAAGCTAAAATTTAGTGAGAGAGAACTTGAAAATCTCATTGAGGGGGTGTCCAGAAACCATGACAAGCTCTTCGGGAAATTGTCCCTGAAAGTGCCTGAGGCTGAAAAAAGGAGGATCTGGCTGCGCATCAAGAGCACGGTCAATGCAGTGGGAGTCACACACCGCAGCATTGATGACCTAAAAAAGAGGTGGTACGACCTAAGAAGCCGTGCCAAGGAACGTATCGCAGAAAGGCTGAAGGAGGAAAGGGCCACAGAAGGGGGCACATCTACAGTACCCAACAACACAGCCCTGGAGGACCTGGTGGAGGTGACAATTCAGCCTAAGGCAGTGGTGGGAGTAACCCAGCTGGACACATCCGGCGCGGCAAGTACCTCACAAGGTAAGATGCATGCAACCATACAGTCCTACGTAATGTCCAGTGGTGCACATACCCCCAGGCCAACCCCAGTGTACAGCTCAGAATCCAGTCCAGGTTTTCCCTCATACACCCAATGCATCATGGGAGTCGTAGGCATGTCAGTCAAGTGGGCATTCCAACTCAACACTGGCAAGCAAAACACGCCAACACTGCATGGCAGTCAGTGATTTAATGTGAGCCAAGTATGCATAATGTCACACAATGGGAAGGCGTACACATATTAACATTGCACTGTTTCACATCACAGACGCAGCTGAGATGGACTCGGAAGACAGTGACTGCCTACATATCTCTGAGACTCCTGCTGAGACAGATGTGGAGACACCAGATGCCCCAGCATGCACACCACCCGCACCCACCAAACGCAGGGCCCAGATCCCTTCACTGCAGCCCATGGAATCTGAGGTGGCCCCTGAACCCACCCCAGCAACCAGCCAGCCTCCTGTGACCACGCCACCTACACCACAGGCACAGGTCCAACGTGGGCGGAGGCGCAGTTCAAGGGCCCGCATTGTTGTGCAGGAAGACCAGTGTCCAAACGTGTTTGCTGGCGTGGAGTCACAGATGTTACGCGCGCAGCGCCTGCAAGCAAGACACATGGGCGCAATACAGCTACAAATATCCAAACTGGCAAAGAACATCAGCCTAATGACAGACAGTGTGCATGCACAGACAACAGCGTTTGTGGAGGGGAATAGGCAGACCAACGCAAGCATTCAGGAGCTCACCAAGGCAATGCTTGCGGGCCAAAGCACAAAGAGGAGAAGGCATCGCCAGAGCATGATGTGCATGTCAGCCTATACCAGGGCCAATAACAAGCTCTGCAACACCACTGCGCAGCTGGCACGTCGCTCCGTGGCCATGCAAATAGATCTGGGCCATTACTGTGGGGATGTTGCTAGGGCCCTAGGACAAGTGACCACCGCCGTGGAACAGCTCCAGGCTGGTACTGTTGGCGGCAGCAACTTGACAGGGGAGGAGGGGAGTGAGGAGGCCTCCAGTATTAGCAGCCTGTCGATGCCAGTGACCACTGCCAGGAGGCGCAGTTCGCGCAGCTCAAACCCTTCAGTTGCGCATCATGGTGATGTGGCCGATGCAGGCGAAAGACATATGGGTGTGCGTGGCAGGAAGCGCTAGCCAGGCATATTCTCCTCAGTTTGGCCATGGTGACTTAACCATGGTCAATTACAGCCTAATGATTGCTAACCAGCGCATGGTATTGTTTATTTAACGTTATTCACCTATGCAATCATAGTTATGATTAGCACACATCTCTGTGTGGCTACCCATTGATACATGGGCTCATGTTAATAAATACTTTCATGGACAGCATCTAGGTGTCATGGCTCATTATTCCCTACCTCAGAAATAATGTTGGCTGATGTCTGCACGTCTCCTCTGCCCTTCTGCTGTGTTTGCCACATGCACCTGTCGGAGTTGTGCGGGTGGTTGGTTGTCGCCATCAGACTCACTGTCGGACACCTCGATGTGTATGCCTCTCCTGGTGGCAATGTTGTGCAGAATGGCACATGCAGCCAAGATCCGGCAGCATCTCTCTGGACGGTACTGCAGGGCTCCACCAGTATTGTGCAGGATGCGGAAGCGGCTTCTAAGTATTCCAAATGTGCGTTCTATCACATTCCGTATGATGATGTGTGCAGCATTATACCTCCGCTCATGTGGTGTTGATGGCTTGAGGAATGGTGTCAGGATACAGTTACGCACTGCGTATGCGCCGCCACCTACAGGGTGGAAAGCAAAGGGTTAGCCACAGTAATGCATTTTCATTTGTTTGATTAATGTAGCGAATAGATATATGTGTGTACCCAGCAGATGTCCTTCTCCAAATTCACCCCTGGGCAGACGCGTGTGGATGCCACTGTGTCGGAAGATATAGGAGTAATGGGTGCTCCCAGGTAATTGCGCCACGATGGCCGGAATGATGTGCTTAGCATTGCACACTACTTGCACATTGATTTAGTGATATGATTTCCTGTTCCGGAAGATGTATTCATTCACTGCTGGGGGGACAAATAGGGACATGCGTGCAGACTATGCAGCCAATCACATGGGGGAATTGGGCTACCTGGTAGAAGTCCAGTTTTGTCTTATTCAACTCCTGTGGGGTTGTGGGGAAGCTGATGTGGGTGTGGACCCTTGTCATCATGGCGTCAAGGAATGTTTTGAAGAAGCGTGAATGTGAGCTCTGTGATACACCTCCAGCTACAGCTTCCACCCCCTGGAAACTGCCAGAGGCAAGTAGGTGCAGGCAACATAGGACCTGTACATATGCGGGGATGGCATGTGTCCTACGGGTCTGACGCTGCATTAAGGGTTCTAATTCAGCAATTAGGTCCATGATCATTGCACCGTCCAGCCTGTACTTATCGTATATCTCATCCTCAGTTTGGACCAGTACTGTGATGCGCACTCTGAGGGTCCTCTCCTGTATCCGCCTTCTGCGCTGCCCTGCTGCATGGATCCTCATCCTCCTCGCCATCACGTAGAGTGCAGCCATTGTGGAATGCTTCATGGGCCTTCTGAGTCTGTTAAAATAGGTTTCCGATTGGTTGCACCTGAATTTTTTATTTTTTTTACTTTACCACCTGATTGTGATTTCCCTTAATCTGCACTTGCAAAATAGCGAATTCACGGTTATTCGCTATTTGCGAATTTACATGCATTGGTTTGCGAATCCTTAGGAACTAATCGCTATTAGTGGTGGCTGTTGTGGGACTCGCTATTAAGGATTCGCTTTTGGGGTTCTCGCATTGATTGCGAGTCCTTATTTTTGCGAATGTGTTGGGTTTTGCGTAAATGGGTTGATGCATTGGGAAGTGTTGGTTAGCGTTCGCAAACAGCCTTTTTTAGCGATTCGCTGTTTTTGCGAGCCCGTTTTTGCTTGATGCATGTGCCAGTTAGTCATTTACAATGCCAATAGCTTCAACTTGCGTAAATGAGAGACCTATTGCATTGCAAATGCTTGTTTAATCCCAGCTACTTGGCGCTGCCCTGCATGGGAATTCCTACCTGGAGAATGACAATGCTGTCCAGAACTGCCCATTCCTTCCTGACTTCAGTGACCTTGCATGGCCTCCACTTTTACCCTTACTTTATCAGTACCACAGAATCAGTACTTTGAGGTTATTTTTTGCCCAAATATTCTTCTGGGGGACAGTTCCATGGATTTACAACACAGTCAGTAAATCAAGGCCATTACACTACAAGTCTTTGCTCATAGGCAGGACCACTGCAATAACGCAATATTGTATCCGCCGCGTTCTCGGAGTATTTACATATTTTCCACACTTGCCGCATGATTCAGATCTTCTGTATTAGTTCCAAACATTGATTCTAGCTCAGATGGATCAAAAGAGGCTTTAAAAAGCATCAGCCGTGGTGCCCCAGGGGGACAGACGCTTTGCAAAGATTAACTGTCACCATTTTGTTGCTGACGGCTGTATTCGGGTGTTAGAGTGCTGCTAATGAGGAGAAACGTTTGCCCAGACAGTACTACTGTGTTGTAAAATGACAAAATAGCAAAATATTGCGACATAATGTGCCATATTACGCTGCATCATTGCACCCCTTCTGTGTCTGATTACGTTTGTACCTCTCCAGTCCCTGCAGCACCTGTTCTGACCTTTGTCTCAGGCTCTACAACAGCTCTGTGACCTTGTTCTCTGGCTCTACAGCAGCTCTGCTGACTTGGTTCTCTGGCTCTTCAGCAGCTCTGCTGACCTGGTTTTCGGGCTCTACAGCAGCTCTGCTGACCTGGTTCTCTGGCTCTACAGCAGCTCTGCTGACCTGGTTCTCTGGCTCTACAACGGCTCTGCTGACCTGCTTCTCAGGCTCTACAGCAGCTTGCTGACCTGGTTCTCTGGCTCTAGAGTGGCTCTGCTGGCCTAGTTCTCTGGCTCTAGAGCGGCTCTGCTAACCAGGTTCTCTGGCTCTAGAGCAGCTCTGCTGACCCGGTTCTCTGGCTCTAGAGCTGCTCTGCCGACCTGGCTCTATGGGCCCGATTCACAGAACTAACTTACGTCAAAAACGTAAAGTTAGTACTTTTTGGTATTCACAGAATACACTTACTCATTTTGGTATTCACAGAAGGCACTTACTCATTTTGGTATTCATAGAAGGCACTTACTCATTTCTGTATTCACAGAAGTTAGGAGTCCTAACTTTAGGACTCCTAAATGCCTTCTGTGAATACCGAAAGTCTTAAAGTTAGGATTTTTCTCAGTTTAGGAGTAGTAAAGTTAGGAGTCCTAACTTTACTACTCCTAAACTGAGAAAATCCTAACTTTAAGACTTTCGGTATTCACAGAAGGCATTTAGGAGTCCTAAAGTTAGGACTACTAACTTCTGTGAATACCGAAATGAGTAAGTGCCTTCTGTGAATACCAAAATGAGTAAGTGTATTCTGTGAATACCAAAAAGTACTAACTTTACGTTTTTGACGTAAGTTAGTTCTGTGAATCGGGCCCTATGGCTCTACAGCAGCTCTGCTGACCTGGTTCTCTGGCTCTAGAGCGGCTCTGCTGACCTGGTTCTCTGGCTCTACAACAGCTCTGCTGACATGGATCTCAGGCTCTACAGCAGCATGCTGACCTGGTTCTCTGGCTCTAGAGCGGCTCTGCTGACCTGGTTCTCAGGCTCTACAGCAGCTTGCTGACCTGGTTCTCTGGTTCTAGAGCGGATCTGCTGGCCTGGTTCTCTGGTTCTAGAGCGGCTCTGCTGACCTGGTTCTCTGGCTCTAGAGCGGCTCTGCTGACCTTGTTCTCTGGCTCTAGAGCGGCTCTACTGACCTGGTTCTCTGGCTCTACAACGGCTCTGCTGACCTGGTTCTCGGGCTCTACAACAGCTCTGCTGACCTGGTTCTCTGGCTCTACAACAGCTCTGCTGACCCGGTTCTCTGGCTCTAGAGTGGCTCTGCTGGCCTGGTTCACTGGCTCCAGAGCGGCTCTGCTGACCTGGTTCTCTGGCTCTACAACGGCTCTGCTGACCTGGTTCTCTGGTAATAGAGCGGCTCTGCTGACCTGGTTTTCTGGCTCTACAGCAGCTCTGCTGACCTGGTTCACTGGTTCTACAGCAGCTCTGCTGACCTGGTTCTCTGGCACTGGAGCGGCTCTGCTGACCTAGTTTTCTGGCTCTACAGCAGCTCTGCTGACCTGGTTCTCTGGCTCTACAACGGCTCTGCTGACCTGGTTTTCTGGCTCTAGAGCAGCTCTGCTGACTTGGTTCTCTGGCTCTACAGCAGCTCTGCTGACCTGGTTTTCTTGCTCTACAGCAGCTCTGCTGACCTAGTTTCTGGCTCTACAGCAGCTCTGCTGACCTGGTTCTGTAGCTCTACAGCAGCTCTGCTGACCTGGTTTACTGGGTCTAGAGCGCTTCAACTGGCCTGGTTCTCTGGCTCTAGAGCAGCTCTGCTGACCTGGTTTTCTGGCTCTAGAGCAGCTCTGCTGACCTGGTTCTCTGGCACTAGAGCAGCTCTGCTGACCCGGTTCTCTGGCTCTACAACGGCTCTGCTGACCCAGTCCTCTGGCTCTAGAGCGGCTCTGCTGACCTGGTTTTCTGGCTTTACAGCAGCTCTGCTGACCTGGTTCTCTGGCTCTACAGCAGCTCTGCTGACCTGGTTCTCTGGCTCTACAGCGGCTCTGCTGCACTGGTTCTCTGGCTCTAGAGCGGCTCTGCTGGCCTGGTTCTCTGGCTCTAGAGCCGCTCTGCTGACCTGGTTTTCTGGCTCTACAGCGGCTCTGCTGACCTGGTTCTCTGGCTCTAGAGCGGCTCTGCTGACTCGGTTCTTTGGCTCTAGAGCGGCTCCGCTGACCTGGTTCTATGGCTCTCCAGCAGCTCTGCTGACCTGGTTCTCTGGCTCTAGAGCGGCTCTGCTGACCTGATTCTCTGGCTTTACAGAAGCTCTGCTGACCTGGTTCTCTGGCTCTACAGCAGCTCTGCTGACCTGGTTCACTGGTTCTACAGCAGCTCTGCTGACCTGGTTCTCTGGCACTAGAGCGGCTCTGCTGACCTGGTTTTCTGGCTCTACAGCAGCTCTGCTGACCTGGTTCTCTGGCTCTACAACGGCTCTGCTGACCTGTTCTCTGACTCTAGAGTGGCTCTGCTGGCCTGGTTCTCTGGCTCTAGAGCAGCTCTGCTGACCTTGTTCTCTGGCTCTACAACGGCTCTGCTGACCTGGTTCTCTAGCTCTACAGCAGCTCTGCTGACCTGGTTCTCTGGCTCCAGAGCAGCTCTGCTGACCTGGTTCTCTGGCTCTAGAGCAGCTCTGCTGTCCTGGTTCTCTGGCTCTACAGCAGCTCTGCTGACCTGGTTCTCAGGCTCTACAGCCGCTCTGCTGACCTGGTTCACTGGTTCTACAGCAGCTCTGCTGACCTGGTTCTCTGGCACTAGAGCAGCTCTGCTGACCTGGTTTTCTGGCTCTACAGCAGCTCTGCTGACCTGGTTCTCTGGCTCTACAACATCTCTGCTGACCTGGTTCTCAGGCTCTACAACGGCTCTGCTGACCTGGTTCTCAGGCTCTACAGCAGCTTGCTGACCTGGTTCTCTGGCTCTAGAGTGGCTCTGCTGGCCTGGTTCTCTGGCTCTAGAGCGGCTCTGCTGACCTGGTTCTCTGGCTCTAGAGCGGCTCTGCTGACCTGGTTCTCTGGCTCTAGAGCGGCTCTGCTGAGCTTGTTCTATGGCTCTATTGCAGCTCTGCTGACCTGGGTCTCAGGCTCTACAGCGGCTCTGCTGACCTGGTTTTCTGGCTCTACAGCAGCTCTGCTGACCTGGTTCTCTGGCTCTACTGCAGCTCTGCTGACCTGGTTCTCTGGCTCTACAATGGCTCTGCTGACCTGGTTCTCAGGCTCTACAACAGCTCTGCTGACATGGTTCTTTAGCTCTACAATGGCTCTGCTGACCTGGTTCTCAGGCTCTACAGCCGCTCTGCTGACCTGGTTCTCTGGCTCTAGAACAGCTCTGCTGACCTGGTTCTTTGGCTCTACAGCAGCTCTGCTGACCTGGTTCTCTGGCTCTAGAGAAGCTCTGCTGACCTGGTTCTCTGGCTCTAGAGCAGCTCTGCTGACCTGGTTCTCTGGCTCTAGAGCAGCTCTGCTGACCTGGTTCTCTGGCTCTACAGCAGCTCCGCTGACCTGGTTCTCTGGCTCTAGAGCAGCTCTGCTGTCCTGGTTCTCTGGCTCTACAACGGTTCTGCTGACCTGGTTCTCTGGCTCTAGAGAAGGTCTGCTGACCTGGTTCTCTGGCTCTACAGCAGCTCTGCTGACCTGGTTCTCTGGCTCTAGAGCAGCTCTGCTGACCTGGTTCTCTGGCTCTAGAGCGGGTCTGCTGACCTGGTTCTCTGGCTCTACAGCAGCTCTGCTGACCTTGTTCTCTGGCTCTACAATGGTTCTGCTGACCTGGTTCTCTGGCTCTAGAGCAGGTCTGCTGACCTGGTTCTCTGGCTCTACAGCAGCTCTGCTGACCTGGTTCTCTGGCTCTAGAGCAGCTCTGCTGACCTGGTTCTCTGGCTCTAGAGCGGGTCTGCTGACCTGGTTCTCTGGCTCTACAGCAGCTCTGCTGACCTGGTTCTCTGGCTCTAAAGCGGCTCTGCTGATCTGGTTCTCTGGCTCTACAACGGCTCTGCTGACCTGGTTCTCTGGCTCTAGAGTGGCTCTGCTGACCTGGTTCTCTGGCTCTACAACGGCTCTGCTGACCTGGTTCTCTGGCTCTAGTGCGGCTCTGCTGACCTGGTTCTCTGGCTGTACAACGGCTCTGCTGACCTGGTTCTCTGGCTCTACAGCGGCTCTGCTGACCTGGTTCTCTGGCACTAGAGTGGCTCTGCTGACCTGGTGCTCTGGCTCTAGAGCAGCTCTGCTGACCTGGTTCTCTAGCTCTACAATGGCTCTGCTGACCTGGTTCTCTAGCTCTACAGCAGCTCTGCTGACCTGGTTCTCTGGCTCTACAGCAGCTCTGCTGACCTGGCACTCTGGCTCTAGAGCAGCTCTGCTGACCTGATTCTCTGGCTCTAGAGCAGCGCCCTTTGCTCCTCCTTTCAACCATGCAGTGCGTGTAAAAATTCCTGCGTGCCAAGAAAACTGCAAATGATTTAAAAAAAAATATGAGAGTCGTTTAGGAACACAGACATAATGGCCTGGCATAGAAGGAAAAACGCGGACAACGGCTAGCATTAAAATCCCAACCTGCGACTGACTCTGACCCAACCCCACTGGCATTTCAGAAGTCTCCCACATGGAGGAAAAAAATTGAGGATCGGTTTACAGTTTTCTAGTATATTTTTGGAGTCCAAGTCGTTTCTGCACGTTTTAAATCCAGATGGCCAACAGTGACCACCTCCCTCCTTAACACTTAGCGCCCTTTGCTCCTCCTTTCAGCCGCGCAGTGCGTGTAAAAATTCCTGCGTGCAAAGAAAACTGCAAATGATTTAAAAAAATATATGAGAGTCGTTTAGGAAGACAGACATGATAACGGCCTGGCATAGAAGGAAGAACGCAGACAACGGCCAGCATTCAAATCCCAACATGCGACTGACTCTGACCCAACCCCACTGGTGTTTGAGAAGTCTCCCACATGGAGGGAGGAAATTGAGGATCGGTTTACAGTTTTTTTTTCTGGTATATTTTTGGAGTCCAGGTCATTTCTGCACGCTTTAAATCCAGATGGCCAACAGTGACTGCTTCCCTCCTTAACACCCAGCGCCCTTTGCTCCTCCTTTCAGCCGCGAAGTGCGTATAAAAATTCCTGCGTGCTATTTGGAGGGAAGGTCAGTGTGAAAGGGCATGCCTGGGAGCCAGTGTGTGATCGAGCCTGAGCTCCAGGGAGCGCGGATGAGAAGTTTCTCCAGTCTAGCCAGGAGGCTGCGAGCCCAGACTGCGGCTGTTTGTTAGACGAATGATAAAAATGTAGTGCCTACCGACTTATGAAGGAGACCGTGTAACGCCGCAAGTAAAAGATCCAGTCCTGATGGACAGTCACAAAAGGAGACAGGGCGGTAACAAGGAGGGACTAAGAAGCCTCATTATCAATCGGAAGCCAGCATTTACCATGGAAGATGATGCCAGCCAATTAAAAATAGGGGCAGGGCTTCCACTCCACTTCCACATCTGTCCCTACTACAATATGCCTCGCAGAGCGGGCAGCGCATGCGCTGCAACGCTAGGCGAGACCTAAAAACTACTCGGGAGACCCACTAAAAAAGTACTCAAACTAGAACGTTGGTGGCACCATGTCGTACAGTTCATACTTTCTCAGTAATACTGTGCGCTTTTGGACAACATAAACGTCAAAACTGTGCGGGACTGAGTCCACGCACACCATCAGGATATGTTGGATGTAGTCCTGGCAAGCTCAAAGTGCAACACCTGTACCCCTAACATGACAAGGCAACAGGTGGTATATGCAACCTCAGAACATGACAACCCTGACTCCCCAAGGAAATCGTGGAAACAGATCTAGAGCCCTTTTGTTCGTTAACTCATGCATGCCCAAAGGCAGACACAGGAAGTATACAAATCATCTTTTCAATAATTATTGAAGCATTATTATTCTTGTGTAAAATAAGTGCACTGCAATTATTAACAGAAGGAAACAAAACAGAGTAATCAGCATCGCAAGAATGGTAAAGAAAATGAACAGTTTAACCATTGTGCTGTTACATAGATTATACGCTTGCATATAAGGACAGTTATAGTTATTCTCATAACTAGCACTCCCTTTCCTAGTGCACCTAGGGTGGGTGAATCTGCAAGAATCTCTTAGGGTGATCTAACTCCCCAGTTACCTGTGGGTATGTTTCATCTGGGAGCCTATCTTGGTATAGAGCTGGACACCATCCGTCTCAGGAGGTAAACAGGAATCAGCTGGGCTCGAATTCTGGCATGGGGGCGACCTCAACAGTATCAGCGCAGTGCTCCTCTAATTTAACAAAGGAGTGATGTTGTTTATATAATAAACTGCACCCATGTTGCCATGCCGAAGCCCCAGTCAGTCCACCATTGTTGACTCTATCCTTGCAGATCTGTCGAAAAGCACACAACAACAAACAACAACATTTTGCGCAGTGAACTGAGCCCTTGTACAGAATGTTCAAGGCTCTGACAAAATGCCTATGAAGAAATGTAAATGTAAGCAAAGTCATTTCAGAGAATACTATCCCATACAGGAACGCAAGCAAAAGTGTGGCAAGTGTCAACGTGCAGAAAAAGATATAAACTTTAACGTAAGCATGTAAAATAGTGGTGTTCTTGCCCGGGCCTAATGTGGCCACATGACAGGTAACACAGTTAGTTGTCCTAGCACTACCATCACTTGTGCAGAATATGCAGAATACACTGCAGTTTCATGGCACTATGTCTTTAGTTCCAGTTCTACAACCTCAGATGCAGAATAAGCAGCCGGATTTCCACAGAATTTACAAGATTTTCAATTTCAACAAAATTCAGTGCAACTCCAAGTGACACCATCAGCGATTAGTTTCCCCGGTGTGTAGTTACACTCGTTCTGCAAGGACCAAATAATATGCCTGACTCAGTGCAATAATGGTGCCTGAGGGAGGAGGAGGACTATATGTTTGAAAGTTCTAGAGGATGACCAGAATGACCCAATTATGCAAAAAGAAGTGAATGGCCATCCTATATCATTCTGGTTGATAAAGGTACTACCCGTTCCAGAGTTAGGCGCATCAAAGTTCCTAACCTATCCCCCTATTGAAAGGAAGTCCCAGTTGTAGCCATTTCAAATACTTAAGTGATTAATAAGTTGTAAGCATACGTTCCAGTACAAACAGGTTCAACTGTAAAGGAGCACTATTTCATGATTTGTAAAACTAGTCCAGTAAATATGCTAGGTTGTAACCTACTGTGTAATATAAATTGTTTGAGTTATTGTACACTGGATGGTGCCTACATTCACACAAAGGATCCCGATTTAGAATGTAAAATAAAATCAAAAGAAGTAGTATATTTCTATAACTAAAAGAAGAGAATATGCTTCGAGGTTGAAAAGAAAGGTTTGGGATTATACTGGAAAAAATGTTGGACTGATTACAAGTGCAAAGCCAATGCAAATGATAGTGAAGCAAGATGCAGTGTTTCCATGCATTCCTCAATATAGACTTTATCAAGAAGTTCAGAAAAGGATTTTACTGTGATTGAAAAGATGATGCAGCAACGCATTTTAAGAGAGGTGTTGGGATGTAATTTATCAATAATGGGCATTCAAAAATCTAATGGAAAATGGAGCATAGTTCAAGACCTTTGCAAAATCAATGACACAGAAGTTCCATGTTGTCCTCTGGTACCAAATCCAGCAGTGATTTTGTTTCAGATTCCAGCAGATGCAGAATGGTTCCTAGTTAGTGATTTGTGTTTTGCATTTTTCTCAATTCCTCTACATGAGGATAGTCAATATCTTTTTGCGTTCAAATTTACAAATCAAGTCCTGTTTGGGCTACAATCCCACAAGGGTATACAGAAAGTCCTTCAATTTCTATCCAGATATTTATAAAAGATTTAGAATCTTTGGAGTTGACTTGTGAGTCTGTTTTGGTGCAATATATTGATGATTGCAGCAAAAACAAAACAATTTCTTCCCTTACATTAAAAAACTCAGAAATTCACTGACAAAAACAAAGGGTTAATTGGTTATAATTAGGTATAGTAATTATTTCTTACTTTACGTTAAAAACTCAGAAATTCCCGGGAAAAAACAAAGATTAAAGTGACGTAATATATGTAGGTACAGAGTAGACAGTCTAATATAATGATGTAATATATTTAGGTACAGAGTAGACAGTCTAACATAACTTAAAAGAAAAAAACGTAGAAATTATTAGTTACTCCAGTTAGCTATAACCGGTGAATTTCAATGTTTTTTTAGTTTAAAACATTAAGTTTTAACTGACATTTTCCCCATTCACACCTAACTATAAAGTTACTTTAACTTGTTTAATATATATATATATATATATATATATATATATATATATATATATATATATATATATATTGAAAAACCCAAAGGTTACAGAGGCTTTATAGTTGGGCTCAGGTTTCACTTGTACAAAACCAGAGAAATTCAGCAGTTATAGTTAGCTGAGCTAACTATAACTTGTGCCCCCGCAATGCACTGCTTTTGACCTCACATATTACATCACTCATGACATGGTTAGTGACATCACTGATGACATCAATGATGACATCTCAAATGACATCACGGATGACATAATCTACAGAATCTCTGATGCACCCACTCACACCCCAATATAACCTTTCCTACACCCACTTCAACTTCCATACTACCACTCTCAAAACCATTGACACACCCATACCAGTACTTACACACACCCACTCACTGATTCATAGGTCTACACACACATCCACTCAGTCAACCATAGAGCTACTCACACACCTACTCACTCACCCATAGAGTCAATCACACAGCCGCTTACTCACCTATACAGGTATACACACACCCACTCACTTATTCATATTCATACTAACACATACTCACTCACCTATACAGTCAGTGACACAAGCACATACTCACCCATACAGCCACTCTCACAATTACTCACTCACATATACAGTCACTCTTATATAGTCCAACAATCACCTATACTGCCTTTCACATATGCAGTTACTCACCCATATACCACTGACACATCTATTCTCTCACCGACACAGCCATACACACACTCAGTTACCCATACAGCTCCTCACAGACGCACTCACTAACCCTTACAGCCACTGACTCAACCACTCACTCATCCATGCAGGCAGTCACACACACCCTCATCCACCCACACATTCATACACCCATACAGGTATTCAGACAACCAATCAATCACCCACACAGCCACTCACCTACCCACTCACCAACCCATACAGCCACTTAGACACCAACTGACAGACTGATACAGACATTCAGACAACCTAGTCACTCACCCATACATTCACTGAGACACCTAATTACTCACTTATACAGTCAGTCACGCACCCACTGAATCATCCATACAGGCACTCATACACCCACTGATTCATTAATACACCTTGGTATATATATTTAATACTCATAATTTTTTTTAAAACACTCAGTCACTGGACTAAGTCATCAGTGATGTCATTTGAGATGCCATCGGTGATGTCACTGACCATGTCATGAGTGATGAAATATGTGAGGTCATAAGCAGTGCATTGCGGGGCACAAGTTATGGTTAGCTTAGCTCACTATAACTGCTCAATTTCTCTGGTATTGTACGAGCGAAACCCGAGCCTAACTATAACCTCACTGTAACCTTTGTTTTTTTCTGTGATTCTAAGGTTTTTTAAATGCTTTACATTGCTTTACACAGCTATGCGCCTACAACCCGGAGGCCGGCAGCGATTAAAGGATCATTCAATATTAGTAACAAAACTACTAAAGGACAACTAATAATGTAACTGCCCCCTCCCTTCTCCTTCCCACCTCCCCCCTCCCATTCCTCCACACCGGATGTCTACCCACTATTGGCCGAAGGTGATGAGTCTTCTTTTATATTACTATGTTTGGCATTCTAATTCTACATTAAGAGGTGCCGGCGACCCTTCTCTGTGTATGGGTAGTAATCCTAATATTTGCAGATATTTGGGACATGTGACCTCTCGGAATTCTGTTGAGAGGATCCGAACATAGGGGGCCTAGAGCTCTGCAAATGTCTCCCCTTTATTCTCAGCCACTAAGAACATGCGCTCCATTGCTAATGTGAACCAGAGTTTATGTAACCATGCTGTGTGATCGGGGATGGTCGCAGTACCCCACCAAGTCAGAATCGCCTGACGTGCAGCTAGCGCCATTTGTCGGCCCCGCAGGGAGTGTAGGGAAAAGTCAGAGAGTTCGGAAGGCCCAGTATTGTGTATGCCGGGAAGTGCGGGATAGCGGTGTCAAATGCTATATTTATGTTGTCCAGTATGCGCTCCCAGAAGCATGGTAATTTTGGGCAGTGCCAGAGTAAATGCACTAAAGAGCCCGTTTGTTCGCATCCCCTCCAGCACTTCTCTGAGCGCCCTTTGGCCCACCTATGGACGCTTGCGGGTGTAAGGTACCAGTAGGGTGCTAGTTTGTATGCAGTCTCTGAACCAGCCAGGCTGTGCGCAGTGTGATGTGCTCTATAGTGGATGTCTGCCCATTGTTTAACAGAGAGAGTGCGTCCCAGCTCCTCCTCCTCGTCCATCGCTGCTGGCCCTTGGTTCTGCCCCGTCTTGCCCCTTGGATAGCATCACATAGAGCTCTGAGATGAGGTGTTTATCATCCTCTTTGCGCACCAGCCATTTTTCAAATACCGTTAGCGCATGAGAGGCCGCCTTCCTGTATTCAGGGGTGGTCACCCAGTGTCTCAGTTGAAGTTAGTGAAATATTTCAGCATTAGGGGAGCGAGTAATTGTGCCGCAATTGTTCGAAGGGAATGATCCCCCTATCATCAAACAAAAACACCACTCGTTTGCATCCCTGCTCCCACCACCTACCAAACACTTCTGAGCTGCACCCAGGAAGGAAATCCGGGTTGTCCACTATCTGGGACATCAGGGATGGGAATGATGTTAGTTCCCCCTCCAAAGCCACTCTAGCCCTCACTCTCAGTGTTGATAATATTACGGGTGAGGAATACAGGCCCCATGCTCTAAATTTACGCGGTAGCCAGGCCTCCCACCATACATTTTCCCCGCTACCGTCTGATCCATGAAGGACAAATGCTTTTCTTAGGTAGGGCGGTTCCATTCTACTAAGTAGCGGAGGTGCACCACTTGTAGGTATCGGTGGACCAAGGGGAGCCCCAGGCTGCCTTCCTTTTTGGACTGTGCTAGTTGCGATACCAGTAGGCGTGGCTTTCTACCCCCCCAGACAAATTTATTTATAGCAAGTTGCAGTGTGCGGAGTGTCTTCGGAGGTGGAACAAGTGGCAACGTTTGAAAGATGTAAAGTATGCGTGGGAGTACTGTCATCTTGACCGCAGCTATGCCTCCAAACCAGGCCAATTTCAAGCGAATCCAACTGTCTATCGCTTTATTCGTCTGATCGATGAGTGCTGCATAATTTATTGCTAGGGTCTTGGGAATGGTAGGAGCAAGCAAAATGCCAAGATATGTTATGGAAAGTGACGCCCATTACAGGGGCAACCTATTTCGTAGCATTTCTTCATGCGAGGGGGGCACTGCTAAGTTCAGGATTTGCGATTTATTTAAGTTAACTTTAAATCCCGAAACCTTCCCAAAGGCCTGCAACTCACCTAGCAGAGCCAGCAGCGATGTTATCGGTTTCGCAAATGAGAGAATAACATCGTCCGCATAGAGACTGATAGTGTGGGTGTCTGCACCAAATTCTATGCCCTCGATCCGCGGGTCGTCTCGGACACGCTGCTCCATCGGCTCCATATAGAGCGCGAAAAGAAGGGGGGAAAGCGGGCAGCCCTGCCGGGTGCCTCGGGCTATAGGGAACGTGGTTGAGGACGTTCTGTTGACTCAGACAGAGGTTCTCGGGGCTCGGCATATGCAGCTTACCCATTTAATAAATGATTCCCCAAATCCAAAATGTCGCAGCGTGTCGAAGAGGTAAGTCCATAGCACACGATCGAACGCTTTTTCAGAATCAACAAATAGAAATAGCGCTTCCTTACGCAACCTATGGGTGACATCCATGAGGTGGAGGAGTCGTTTGGTATTGTCTCCTCCTTGTCTTGTTGGGATAAAGCCGGCTTGATCCGGATCCACTAGGCCTGGCATGAGTGGACTCAGAGGGGCTGCCAGTATTCCGGCGAAGAGCTTGGCGTCAATATTAAGTAAGGATATGGGACTGTATGACCAGCAGTCCCTGGGATCCTTCGATGGTTTAAGAATCACTGAGATGGAAGTCTCTTCCATGGAGTCTGTGCGTGTCCCTGTCTCGAGGAAGGAATTGAATACTCGAGTCAGGAGTGCGGCTAGTTGCTGGCAAAAAGATTTATAGAATTGCGCCGTGAAGCCGTCAGGACCTGGTGCTTTATTCATCTTGAGGCATGCAATTGCTGATATCACCTCTTCAATCTGTATCAGTTGATCTAATTGCGATGCAATTGCTTCCGGCAAGCGGGTAACTGGGCTCCCTTGGAGATATGTGCTCGCATCACTATGAGGAGTGTCTGAATTGGAATATAGGGTCTGGTAGAAACTCTTAAATGCCTCTACTATGTGCTTATCAGTATCTACCTCTTCCCCAGAGGCCAGCTTGATCGAGGTGACCGAGGCCGCTATCATCTTAGCTCGCAGCCTCTGTGCAAGCATACGCCCGCAGCGGTCGCTACTCAAATAGAACTTATGTCGAAGCCTGAGAAGGGCATACTCCGCCCTGTCTAGATCAAGACGTTTCAATAAGAGCCTTTTCTTTTCTAGCTCTCTCCAGAATCTGGGTGCCCTGGTTTGTTTGTGTATGGCTTTTATCTCCGCCACTTTTTTTTCTAACTGCTGGCGTTTCTCGCAACGCAATCTGTTCGCGGCCGCGGATACCGCAATAAACTCTCCCCTCATCACTAACTTCAGTGCCTCCCGGACCGAGGCCAGGGAGGTATTTCCCATGTCATTGGTACGGAGATACTCCTGCAATGTCTTGCGCATTGCTGTTAATATGTCTGGGGATTGTAATAGCCCCTCGCGTAGCCGCCATCTAGAGGGGCTTGGCTGAGAATCATCTGCTTGAAGTGTAATCGTGATCATGGCATGGTCAGACAGAGATCTTGGTTCAATGGTTGCATCCCTGGTGTCAGTGAGTGTGAGGCGAAAAAGTGGTCAATATGCGCATATGTTTTGTGCGCTGTCAAATAGAAGGTATAGTCTTGTGTCGCCATTCTCGGCAAACCATTACAAGCCCTCAGAGGAGAAGGCCCCAGTTTGCGCGGATCGCTGACACGAGCGGTCCAGCATGGGATTCATGACGAGGTTAAAGTCCCCCCCGCCCCCATTAGAACGGCTGAGTCTGGAGACGCGCGAGCACTGCGGCTAGCGCATTTGTAATAAAGGGTTCCTGTTGGGCGTTTGAGTCGTATATGTGTGCTAGGGTGAAGGAGGTGGAGCCCCACTGTACCCTGACCGCTAGGATGCACCCTTTTATTTCTACTATTGTTGAGGTTATCTTGCCCTTAAATTTCTGGCTCAGTTAAATGGCTACACCATTCTTTTTGTGAGGCCTGAGGACCAGAACTGGGTTGGTAACCATCGGGAGTGCATGCGTGCGGTGTCCTTTGACAGTAATGCGTTTCTTGCAATAAGCATATGTCCCCCTCCTGAGTTGGTGAGCATGGACAGAATTGCTGCACGCTTTACTGGGTGATTGAGGCCTCTAACATTGAGGCTCATGATCTTCAGGTCCCTAGCCATGGCTCACCAATTGAAAATCTATACTCAGAGATGCCTCTTAGGAGATGGTGACGGAAAAAATTGTCAGCCCTGAAGGCCTCCCCCATACTGCTGCTGTGAGACCCTGCATGAGACTGGTGAGAGGAAAAAGGAAAAAAGTATACAAAAAGCAATGAAAAAAAATCCCACAAAGCCCAAACTAAACAGAGCAAACAAACTCTTCTTAGGACTAGAATAGAAAACAGTTCGTCAACATGGAAGATCTTGAGGGGGACGTTGGTTCATCGGGAAAAGAGAGTTTCTTGCTTCTTCACCTCTTGGGAAGTCATCGTGTCAGTTCTCGTGGAAAAGCAAATGCAAAGTGAGTTGGTCCCCCCAACCCTGCTTGTAAGGAATCCTCCTGCCAGCGTTGTAGTGTTCAGATCAAGAGGGATCTAGTAGGCCTTGTGTGGCTGAGAGCGTAGTGAGCACCGCTTGCCTTTCTTTCGCCATCTCTGTTGCCTGCGGCGGCCATTATCAGGGTGTTCAGGGCCCTCTTCCTGCATGTTCTCTTCCAGGAGACCCAAGACCTCTTGTGCTTCCTTCAGGGATCTCAACTGCCACAGCTTTCCATCGTATCGGAAAATGATGAGAAAGGGGTGTACCCAGGAATATGTTATTCCTTTCTCCCAGAGGTGGGATGTGATAGGACAGACTTCCCTCCGTTTGTGAAGAGTGATCCTCCAGAGTCGCTACGTGCTCCCCCACTTCTTCCAGGTCTCTTCACACCTCCTTCACCGTAGGGAGGTGAAAAGTGAGGTCATAAATGCCTTTGTGGCAGGTCCATCTACTTCTTCTGGTCCATCCGGTTGCCCAGCGTTGCTCGAGGACAATCCCGATGGCGTCCCTGGAATGGGCTGTTTCACCAGCATGTCCTTTACTGAGCGTTCCTTCTTGGAGCGCACGGTTGCCATGGTTTGTGTCTCATGGGTCTTCTAGGCCAGGTTGAGGCTGGGTCCAAGCACTCACCAGATGCTCTCTCTTTTCAGCTAGGCTTTCTTCTGGGCTCCCTCCAACGAGCCGTTTCTCTGAGGCGTCCTGGCTGGCGAAGCTGTCTCTGGCTGCTATAGGTTAGCAACCTATGTCCTAGGGATGGGGGTGCGATTCTTCTCGGCACCCTCTTCCCAAGCGATATCTGCTTCTTGAGGTCCCCTTTCAGGTGCGTACTGTAAGCGTTACCTGGCCTGGACCTCTCTTCGTATGGGCCCCCTGAGAGTCAATAGTGCCCCATCGTCCCGGCTATCTTCACGCCTGATGCATATTCTTCACCGCGTGCTTCTGCCATATTCTGTCGCGTTAGGGGTGTCGCACTGCCTACTTGCTCTCGTCGCTTCGCTCTCTGCGCCTGAGGGGGACGCTGGGCCTGTGTGCTGTAGCATGTCCGCTCACCTCTGTAGGCCGTTACGATGGTCCTCCGACAGTGCTCCCGGGCCACTGCCCCCTTTATAGTCCGAGGATGCAGGAGCTTGTGTGCTCACTCCTCCCTTTGCTGCGCCGCTCTTCTGGCAGCCTACACTTTTCTCCACGCTGCCTTCAGTGCATCGGAGGCCCCAGTCGAGGGCGCCGGCCCTCACAGCCGCGCAGAGAGGGCAGTCCTCCGCAACACCAAATGCTCCAGGTCAAGTAGGGCCCCCTGCAGTGATGACAGCATCCCTCTTCTCGTCTCCCTGCTCCGCTCGGGGCGGCCGCACCCCACGTGTTCTCTTACACAGGGGACCCTGGGCTTCAGGACCAGCCGCCAATCGAATCATGTGGGTCTCTGGCAGCACAGATGAGCCAATGTGGGGGCTCCGGCTTTACTCCTAGTGCCAGTGGGCTGGACCAGCCAACTGCTCGTCCTCTCCCGCTCACCGAGGCTACTAGGCCACACTTCTGGTCTTGCTTCTCAGCCTCAAGGCTCGGATCGATGTCTCACACCCCTCCAATGGTATTCTCCGACACAGCCAGTGTTCCCGGCTGTGTTTAGTGCGTCGCCCCGGCACTGGTGCCCGGCAGGAGGAGGCTAAAGGAGTGCTAAATGTCGGCGGTGTCGGAGTGATTCAGAAACACGTGTCACCCAACCCCCATCTTGGCCACACCCGTATGATTATTTAAAAGGGAGAGGGCCGAAGCGGCCCCAGGACCCCACCTACAGGGGCCAGGCCTCTTCATTTGGGACCACGGGGAGCCTGGAGGCTCCCGCGGTCCCTGCCGGCTCCCCGCTCCTGCGGGAACAGGCATTGCTTTTACACAGAGAGAGCTGCTTACATGCAGCTCCCTGTGTGTAAAGCAAAGTGCTCCGCTTTGAGCAAGCAAGAGCAAAATGCTCTTGCTTGCTCAAAGCGGAGCACACTGTTCGCTGTGGCATGGTGGGAGCGGTGCCCCGCCAAGCCATAGCAAACTGCAATGTCCCGGGGGTGGGCACCCCAGGACATTGCTGGAGCTGGCCCTAGGGGGTGGCGGTCCCCAGGGCCATCTAGGACTCCAGGAGGGGGGGCCACGCGGTCCCCTCCCTTCTTCAAATTTGCCCCGGGAGGTGGTGGTCCAAGTGCAGGGGGTCCGCTACGGACCCCCTTCATTAATGCATTTGTGCCCCGGGGAGGTGGTGGTCCCCGGGGCAGCGGGGGAGGTTGTAGGGCCTCCCCTGCATTACTGTTATGTGTAGCCCCGGGGAGGTGGCAGCCCCCGGGGCTGTGGGGGGCACCCCCTCAGAATCACTATAAATTAATTTATTAGCCCTGGGGAGGTGGCAGCAACCCCCACATACATATTAAAAAATGTATCGGGGAGGTGGTTGTCCCCGGGGCTTTAAACAGCCCGAGGAGGGGGACCCCTTGCACCCCCATCCTGTATTTTAATAATTGCCCCAGGGGCCTAAATTAAACGAAGCGCGGGTACCCAAGCTTCATTTTATTTTCATTTTCGGAAGGAGTCACAAATCCAACACGACTCCCCCCGAAAAAAGAAAATGTAAACTGCTTTTGGGGCCCTGGGTGTCCCTGTGGGACCACCCCAGGAGGCCTCGGGGGTCAGGGTGTTTCTACCCTGCCCCCTCTTCTTTTTGCTAATATTTTTTCTTGTGACTTGGTTCTACTGAGTCACAAGATGGCTACCAACACTTCTTGGTTTGAAGTGTTGGCAGCCAATCAGATCTCAGGCGGTTGCGGATCCACCGCAGCCTCAGTTGTATATCTGAGAAATCTTAAACTTTCTCAGCAACTACTGAACGGATTTACACCATTTAACAAAAAGGGTGTTTTCCGACCAAGAGCTACCTTTCTGCCAAATTTGGTGTAATTCCATTCAGCAGTTCGGGCTGTAGGCGTGTCTAAAATGTCTATGGAAATTAACATGGAGAAAAAACGTTTTGAGACACCCCCTTTTTCTCGGCCCCTGCTTGACGGATCACCCCGGAATTTTCAAGACAGCAGCTGAAGTGAGCGTCAAACTAGTTTTGAAAATTTAGCGAAGATTCGTCAAACTACGCCAAAGTTATTGGCAAATGAAAAAACTTTCTTCCTATGGATACTACATCCTAACTATAACTACCTACTGGCGACCGCATGTCGTGCTGATTGGAATACAGAAAAAAAAGGCAAGTTACAAACCATAGGAATAGGAGCGGTATCTCTGTGACATTAAACTGAAGCCAAATGACTTAGCCACGTATGGAATTCTATCCTCTAAAGGCATAAAAGAAGCATATTGGAACAGTTAATGCAGCATAGAACAGTGAAGGATTGGGAATTGAAAAGCAAGTAAGAGCAATGCATCATGGAAGTTGTGGTCCTGATAACTGTGAGAAGCGTGCATAATAAATAAAGACTGTGCCGATATGGAGAATGTGAAGCTGTGTAATTTTGAAGGATTGACCTGCGCAAGAAACGATAAAACATTCACTGTCTCTATGCAATAGACTTGACAAAAACTTTGCAACAATTGATTCACTGCCACTTTAAACATCGGAATGCATGGGTATCCTGGTCCTTCCTCACTGTTTGGAGCTGCGTTTTAAAAAGATCAAACAAGTCTGCCATCAATGTTTGCATATGATTAAGGTTCGTAGGAGTCGAAACGCGTTATGCTATCAATCTTGCCCTGAATAAAGAACTTTCACTAAAGAACATCTTCCGGGCCTGTTTACACAGCACTAAAATCAGAGCGTTTTTTCGTTTGGAATATATATATATACCTCCTGCTGTATCCCGACCACTTCTACCTCTCGGGGCTGGTGCACAGCAGCTGTAGCAGGTCCCGCTATTGTATGTCAAAGAGAATCCTTGTGGGATATCAGCCACAAAGAAAATGCAGGCACTCCAAGGATCTTAATCACCGGTTAGTTTATTACGACGGCTGACGCCTTTCGACCTTGCGGTCTTTGTCAAAGCCTCAATCAACAGTGTATGGTGGCAAATTCCTTTAAAAATAGTGCAAGTTGGTTTCAGCATATAGACATGGTAAAAAGACTATGTCATTGTTGTTACATGACTTCTTTGTAGAAACAAATTTCATTTCAAAGAATCAAAATACAAATATTATATGCAATGTGCAATTAAAACATTCCCATCCTGATGGGCAAAATCACAAAATAGTAAAACAATCGCAAAAAAAAAATCGACATTGCATATTACAAAGCCACGAACAATTCATTATTGCTATTTCATATAATATATATTTTTGAAACAGCAGGCAAAAGCTACTTCTGTATTCAAACACTTGAATGTATATAAATGAGTATTCGTCTGCATGTATTTCACATGTCTCCTGTTACATATATGCAAATCCTCAATCAAGCCAAGTGGCCAAGGATGGAAAATTGAAACGCTACTTATAGATATCGGCCAAATGGCCCTTAATAATCCTCGCCTGCATACTATGTCCAAGCCCCATCAGGAATGTCTAAAGGTTCAATAGCGTTGTCCATTAAAATACTACGATTCCCATGAAAAACAGTAAAATCAAATCTCCCCTTGGGAAGTCATCAATTCACATATATTCAGCATTCAGCAAGTGCAAAATTTCAGCAAAAATTTTATTGAACAAATGCAAGTCGACATGCAGTTTACATTAAAAGGGATTGTACAAATTGAAAAAACAAACACTGTTGTGCACAAGAGTCATACAGGCGTTACATGATAGGGTACAATGGTTACGGCGTAGACGGTTCTTCAGGTAAGGGGACAGCTGGAGGGACACATATATTACCTCGATAGGCATTCCATTTGCTCCATATAGAGGACCATTTTTTGGGGCACCCAGTGCAATGTATACAGTTTTTTCTCTGAACATACACCAGTCCATATCTGCCCTCCAGGCCTCAATTTTAGGTGGTTCCCCCGCTCCCCACAACTGTGCAATGTTCCTTTTAGCCACCATTAGGCCCAGCGTGACCCACGTTTTATCTTTACTGTTCAAATCAGTGGGCTCCCAGACATTCAAAAGGCATCTCTTTGCTTCGGGTTGTATGTCAACATCAAGTACCTCACTCATACAGTCATGTATCTTCTTCCAATAGTACTGGACACACCCACATTCCCATATTATATGCATGAACGATCCTACCTGGCCACACTGTCTTCTGCAGTTTCCCTCGTCTGCTCTCCCCATCCTAACGAGACTAGGCCCAGAGACATAAATTCTGTGGAGGACTTTTACTTGAACTAGGCACAATCTAGAAGACATCGCAAACTCTCGTGGGGAGGTCACCGCCTCCTGCCACTCTTCATCATCCAGCTCCAACCCATCTCCCTCCCAGCACTGTCTCAACAGTCCCAGGGGATCCGAGGTATTATTAATCAGCTTTTTATAAATCAGGGATATCACTTTATTTGGAAGGTATCCATCAAGCAGCCTATCCTCCAGCGGTGAGGAGTCCGGGGAGGAGGTGCACTTTGGTAAATTCGACATGAGTGCGTGTCTAACCTGCAAATATCTAAAGTATTCCGTGTTTGTGAGCTCATAGTCCTGCTGCAGCGAAGAGAAGGAAACCACCTCTCCCTTCACCCATAGGTCCCCAAACTTCGAGATCCCAATTAGGTCCCATTTGTCGAACCCCATCGTAGTCCTCAGGGTACCTAGCTGTTCTGCGTCCCACAGGGGAGTGGCCAGCGTGAGCTTCTGTTCCCACCCCAGGCTTCTGTTGGCAGCGTGCCATACCTGCACTGAGTGTTTGGTCGGTCCTGTCAAAGGGAACTTGTGGGGTCTAGAGTATAGGGCCCTGTTGTAATTGCCACCCGGCAGCAACCATTTATCCATTCTGTAGCCCGGGTCGTCCCAGCGGCGGTAAGTACAATGATTGATTGCCGCCAGGTGCGCAGCCCAATAGTATCTTTTTATGTCTGGCAGTCCAATCCCCCCGTCGTACCAACTCAAGACTAGTTTTTGCAAGGCAATGCGGGGTCTCCAGTCCCAAAGCAATTCCCTCTGCAGGCACTCTATCTCCTTAAAATACTTCGCCGGGACCAGTTCCGGGAAATTTTGCAGTGCATAGAGGAAGCGCAGCAACGACATCATTTTAAAAAGCGCTGCCCTCCCTAGCACAGCAAAACCAAAGGGGATGATGGACGGAGTGTTGAACATTGCAAGCACTCACCCCCAGTCAACTGATCTGGGTTTAATCCATCATCATTCTTTAGCTCACTCCGCCACCCCAGTTCAGACATGGCCATATGCAAATCAGTCTGACCCTGTGCCTCATGGGAACAGTCCAGCCCGAACTGCCAAGCCATGTCTTCCCTGGACCGGAAACAAGCATCCTGGGACCGGTTTCTGGCTAACAGCCGTCATCAGCCAGGCTAGCTTGAATCCAGTGGCAAAGTGAGCAAGGGACCCACGTCTGGGCATACCCTGCCAACTTAGGGCGAACAAAGCAAAACCAAAGGGGATGATGGACGGAGTGTTGAACATTGCAAGCACTCACCCCCAGTCAACTGATCTGGGTTTAATCCATCATCATTCTTTAGCTCACTCCGCCACCCCAGTTCAGACATGGCAATATGCAAATCAGTCTGACCCTGTGCCTCATGGGAACAGGCCAGCCCGAACTGCCAAGCCATGTCTTCCCTGGACCGGAAGCAAGCATCCTGGGACCGGTTTCTGGCTAACAGCCGTCATCAGCCAGGCTAGCTTGAATCCAGTGGCAAAGTGAGCAAGGGACCCACGTCTGGGCATACCCTGCCAACTTAGGGCGAACAAAGCAAAACCAAAGGGGATGATGGACGGAGTGTTGAACATTGCAAGCACTCACCCCCAGTCAACTGATCTGGGTTTAATCCATCATCATTCTTTAGCTCACTCCGCCACCCCAGTTCAGACACGGCCATATGCAAATCAGTCTGACCCTGTGCCTCATGGGAACAGTCCAGCCCGAACTGCCAAGCCATGTCTTCCCTGGACCGGAAACAAGCATCCTGGGACCGGTTTCTGGCTAACAGCCGTCATCAGCCAGGCTAGCTTGAATCCAGTGGCAAAGTGAGCAAGGGACCCACGTCTGGGCATACCCTGCCAACTTAGGGCGTGCCCTGCCGAAATGGCGGACCAAAAGGTATTCACCGACCGGTAGGCCAAACCTTGTTGGGCCAGGCTCGCCAGAAAATTCAAGATCTGCACTATGTCCACGCCCACGGGATCGCAACCCCGTCGCACACACCAACAACACCATCGTCTCCAGGCTGATCGGTATCTCTTGACTGTGCTATCGGACCAGGCCTTGGACAAGAGGTCTTCCGCATATGCCGAAAGGCCTGGGATCGACCACCTACCCCTGTAATCCTCCACGCCATTAGGTGTAGAGACCCGTTCAGCACCATCTGATGCAGAACCTGATCTGGATTGAGAAGACGCTCTGGAAACTGGGGGAGACGGATTGGAAAATCCCAAGAAAGGTCAAGTAGAACCGGAAACCAAACTTGCGACCTCCAAATCGGAGTGATGAGAACCACCTCCGCCCATTGCCGCCTGATCTGATCCGACGCTCTTGTGATCATCAAAAATGGCGGGAATGCATAAGCTTGCTCCTGAGTTCAATCCTGCAGGAAAGCGTCCGTGGCTGTCGCCAGAGGATCCGGTCTCCAGCTGAAGAACCGGGCCACCTGATGATCCTATCTGGAAGCAAAAAGATCCACCGAAAAAGGACCCCAAAGGTTCGGCACCATGGCAAAAACCTCCGGGTGCAACTTCCAAAGACTGGAATTTCGAAAGTGGCGCGAGTGCCAATCCGCGACCTAATTCTCCCGTCCGGGGGGATACTCCGCTGTCACTGAAATCTGGTGATCGAGACAGAACTACCAAAGGCTTGTCGCTAGGTCCGAGAGAACCTTTGAACGAGTACCACCGAGGTAATTTATGTACCTGATCGCCATTTTCAGAAGGAAGTACGATTGGACCCGGTCTCTGGTCCAACAATGGACGGCAAAGGACCCTGCCAAAAGCTCCAAACAATTGATATGTAGAGTCTGCTCCTGCGGTGACCAAGACCCTCCTGTGGAAAAATCCCCACACCTGGTGCCCCAGCCTGATCTGCTGGCGTCTGACTCGATAACCAGGTCTGGGGTAGAGCCGAATATTGCCCGGCCATTCCACGCCTCCATATGAGTGAGCCACCAGCAAATCTCTTCCCGTGCTTCGTCGGACAGGGACACTGGATGAGAGTAAGGAAGCCCTCTCCGCAAGTGTCCCGCTTTCAGCCCCTGCAGGGCCTGGTAATGCAATGGGCCCGGAAAAATGGCTTGAATGGAGGCCGACAGGAGTTCCACCACGCGGGCAATCTGTCCGAGGGGCACTCTCTCTTTGACCAACGTACGGCGCAGCTCGTGACGGATCTTGGACATCTTCCGCGAAGGAATGCTGAGAGTTGCCTTGGTAGAGTCTATCACGAAACCCAAGAACGTGACCTTCTGAGCCGGAACCAACAGCGACTTCTTGATGTTTATGACGAACCCAAGCCTCTCTAACAGGCTGACCGCCTGTTGCAACTGCTCTCGCAACTGTTGGGGATCCTGTGCCAAAAGAAGTGTGTTGTCGAGGTAAACAATGAGGCGTGTCCCCCGAGCCCAAAGGTGCTCCACGACTGGTCTGAGCACCTTCGTAAAGCACCAAGGAGCAGAGGAAAGCCCGAAAGGTAGAGTGGTAAACTGGTACACCCGCTGGCGCCAAAGAAACTGCAGGAATTTCCTGTGCGGCGGAAAAATAGGGATTGCTAGGTATGCATCTTTTAAGTCCAAGCGGACCATCCAATCCGCCAGGCGTAAAACGTCCCTCAAGAGGTGGATTCCCTCCATTTTAAAATGGAGGTAAACCAACCAGTCGTTGAACTCGCGCAGATTTAGCACCGGACGCTGCCCCCCATCCGCCTTGTCTACCAAAAACATGTTGCTTATGAAGCCTTGCGGATGCGGCGATGTGAGGCAAATGGCCCCTTTGTCGAGGAGGGAGGAGCTCTCCGAATCGATCAGTTCTGCCTCTAGATGTGCAAACTGGATAGGCCTGGGTCTGCTCTCCTGACTTTAAGTGTGCAGAATTCTATACGAAAACCTTGGACTGTTTGTAACAGCCAAGCATCGCTAGTGATGGTTTCCCAAACATGCACAAACCTGGACAAACGGCCGCCCACTTGCACAAAGGAAGAGGTGCAAACACTTACAGGCGTTAGAGGCGTTGTTGCCTCCTCTGAACCCCGACCTCTTGATCGTCGTCCACGGGAGGGGTAGAAGTTGTGATAGCGGGCCTGAACTTGATTCTGCCCTCACCTGGAGCCTTGCCATCTGGAGTTTTGGGAGGCCTGGCCGGTTGAGCAGCCCCTACCTCGACCGGCCCAATGGAAAACCCGAGAGGAGAAAACCGGCTTGATAGAGGACTGGGCCTTATCTAGGGACGTGAAAGTATTCACGAATTTCCTGAGCTCTTTGATAAAAGGCTCGCCAAACAATCCACCCTGGGCCACCGCCCCAGCTTTGGAATCGGCCAGGTCCCCCAACTTCAGGTCCACCTTAATAAGGAAGGAGCGCCGCCGCTCTGTAGAGTGCGCACAGTTGGCGTTGCCAGGGAACACCACTGCGCGCTGTGCCCAACCAGAAAGGGCCTCTGGAGATATCAGGGCACCCGAGGCCTTGGCGTCCTCGGCCATGTCCAGGATCATAGTTAGCGGACCCAGGGCGTCCAAAAGCTTATCCTGGCATGCCCTCCAGGACCTGTCTATCCCCTTCTTGGGGTCCTTAATAAACTTGGCCAAGAACGTGGCCATTCTGGGGTCTAATTCAGGGGTCTGGGCAACTTTACCATCAAGGGAGGGTCGAGGGCACTCCGTCCGGAGGCGGCTACGAGCCTCTTTCCCCATGGGAGTACGAATACTACTGGCCACATAGCTTGCCACCTTAGCGGAGGGCGCCCATTCGGACGACCGAGGGTGTACAATAAGTTCTGCATCTAACATGTCCGAGCTGTCTCCCACCCCTTGAGGGTCAGTAGGCCCAGGGGTTGCGCGGGGCGCCATGGCCTGGATGTGCCGGCCTCCTCATCTCTATCCTCTTGGGCATCGTCTCCAGCCCCTTGTGTCGGACTCGTGGGCGGAGGCAGAATGGGAGGAGGGGCGGGATCTGTGGGAACTGACAAAGACTGGTTTTGGGCAAGGAACGCTTCCCGCAAACACGCAAAAGCGTCCTGGTCCATTCCGTCCACCTTGGGGCGCTTCGCTGGAGCTGGCTCCTCCCCCTGCGCACTTTGCAGGCTACTAGGGGCATTTGTCGAAGGCGGAGCCCACTTAGCGCATTCGTGCACAATTTGCTGCGCTAAGCGCTCCTTCATGGGGGCAATCACCTCCTCCACAGCTCTATAGATTGACGCGTCTACCGCGTCGTAGAAATCGTCATCCCATGGAATCTGGGCTAAGGGATCTTCATGTCTGCCTGGTCTGACATGCCTCACAAAAAATCTAAACCACTGAACTTGGGCCCTTTTGATGCTGTCAACCTGTAAGCTGCTTAAGGCCGGTGGGGCAGCTCAATGCCTCCAGCAGTCCCGTGAGAAAACTGCTTTAAGGGCGCTGGGGACCAGCTACTGTAAATATATATATATATAGGGCACAGCCCCAATCTCAAAAAGGGGTCTATGCCCCTGGGACACTACCCTGCTTTTATGCCAAATTTCTAATAATACTACTAATAATAAGGCCCAAAGACTCTCCTGGGAGCGTGTCCCTTCCAGGCCAATCTCAGAGCCTGATTGAAAAATACACCCACGCCGGGCATCTATCAGCACACACACACACCTACCCAGAGCAGAAGCCTAGGGCATCTCAGTAAAGCAGTCTTCACAGCCTGTACAGACCCTTCACGAGGGCGTCTCTCTCCAGGGGCTGACGGAGGCTCTGGAAGGTGGCGGGCGGAATCAGATTCTGACAGGGAATTCCGAATTCCGCGCGCGGTCAACCATAGAGTGTGCGCGCACACGCAGCACCACCTAGCGGTTGGAGTTGTTCACCGCACTCCGCCGCAGGGTAAAAATGACATCCACCAAGTTGTGTAGGGCCGACATGCGGACCCGCGACTGCCTCACTCGTAACGCTGAAAAAGAGAAAACAAGCCAAACACACCAAGAGAAAAAGTCGCATAGGACCGGCAAGCGGTTCCGCGACTGCCGCCACAATCAATTCAGGAAAACAGGCATATTGAAAACCAAGCAAAAGCTCAGAGAATAAAGTCGCTTAGGACCGGCAAGTGGTCCCGTAACTGCTGCAATAATAATTCAGGAACAGCAATAAACATGTCATATAAATTATACTAACGATCTAAAGCACAATGCAATAAAAGGAAAATACTCATCTGTGGCTGCGAGCAGCGAAGAAAGAGGAAGACCAGGACACTGAAGAGGGACTATATGCTGCATCCTGGGTTCTAATTGAAAAATGCCTTTTCATGGATGTGCTTGTCTGTTGTTTGTTTCTCTAATTTCCCTGGGGTTCTGGGAAATGTGGTTTTGTTGATGTTATTAAAATGGTTGCTATGGAATTAAAGTGAAGAAAGTAAAGCATAATCCGAAGCCTCCGGTCCTGACATAGAATTAGATTGAGAGAGAATAACACACAACATGCCCAGGCCTTTAGCACAGCTCACTCAAGTGTTGCATCTCTGGTTCTTCAATGCAGCACAGTCCGCACAGGTAGCATTCTCTGATGAAGTGGCACAATCCACTTGGACACAATCCTACATTGCAGTCAAACAGTTCGCTGGGGGATAAATTCTTGCGGTGGTTCCCATCGGGAACCACTTGTACAGAGAGACTACACCCACTCTTCTCAGGGAACACAGAACTAAATTGCGCTCCATAGTGTTCCTGTTCAGGGGCACCCACATACCACTGGGGGTCAATCTGATTCTGGCTTTTCCTTGCCAGTTACACCTCCTTCAGGGCTGACAGGCTCTTTTCTCTCCAAGCTAGCAGGTTGGCTTCTGGAAGCTTTAAGTCAGAGGAATTCCTTCTTCTTTACAGACAAGATTTCAAGTGGTGTGCCCTCACCTCTGGGAAGGAGGCTGTCAGACCGACACCGGCACTGGTTGTACAGCTATCTTCGTAACATTCTGCAGAGCCCCCCCTTCTTTGGACGAAGAGAATTTGGAACTGGAACAACCAGTGGGTCAATGGCTCCCACTTAAAGCAGACAGGGGATGTGGATTCTCAGTCTGCACTTTCAGAACCGATTGGGGTGGTTCTCCTTTCAAGTTTTTTTCCAGGCTGCTTTCAACATACAGCTTTTGCACAGTGATGCTTGTCACAGCAGGGTAGGCTCCACCCTGGAGCACTTACGACAGATGTAGAAAGAGGTGCAAGCTTTCTGCAACTGGCTATCAACAGACACAATGAACAATGATCAGGGAAGCAGTAAAAGGCTGGCCTCACTTAACAAAGTCCCTTTTACCATAACAGAGACTGCACCCCCCAATATCTCTTCCATACCATCTACCAAATGGCAGCACTACAGGAAGGCTAAATAGCAGCTCCTCTCATCAGAAGGCCTAAATCAATTTATAAAGGAATCTTATCTCCTCTCCCCAGCTTTAGAAATGTCAACAACAATTTTCCACTGTCTGGGAAAACAACATTACCTCCATCTTGTGCACAAAAACAGGCAAACCACATGCCTCCATTACTCTGGCTCACTTACACACACACACTGCATGTACTACACAGGCAACACACACACGTGGCTAACAAACACTTGTGATATTAGTGCTAGGATCTCACTTAGTGAATAGAAGCTGAACTTTACACAAGTAGGCCATTGCCCCCCACTCTAGTAACGTAGGTAGAAAGGTCTGGTCACAACTATGGGCCCGATTACGATGTTGATCGGAAAGCCTTCGACCAGCTGTCAGAGGCTTTCCGACCAACCTTGTGGGTTTCAGTCCGACCGCCGTATTAGGATGGTAGCGGTCGGAGTGAAACCTGCGGAGGGATTCCGATGCGCTTCTGACGGGCTCAAGGAGCCTGTTGGAAGTCACCATAATCCCCTAATGACGGCAGAGCCAGGCTCGACTCCGCCGCCGGTATTATGATGGCACTTTCTGACAGCCTTTTCATGTCGGCCTTTTCCGACATGGAAAGGCTGTTGGAAAGTGTCTTTGGCCCTAACAGGGCCCCTAACCCCCTGGCCCTCTGCTATGGGGTCTGCACCATGGTGCCTGCCATACGGTGCAGGGATGTTTGAAAACATACATTTTTCAATGGAAGATTCTGCTGCGGCCTTTTCAGCCCACCGCACAAGCTTCCATCAAAAAATTGATAGGGCTGTCGCATCCTAATCCTACGGTTGGAACCGCCGACCTAAGGTCGGGCGGTTCCAAAACGCAACAGTGTCATCCGCATGACATCATACTGAGGCCCTATGAATTCACAAAACATGGTACACTGCCACCACTGCTCTATGTGTTAAAGCCACGTCAACGACAGTAGTCCACTGGTAGTAAAATAGGGCATGTTTGGTACGGCCCTCATAGTCACAGAACAGGTCCAGGATATTGCTTAAATCAAGTGACCGGCCAAAGCATCTGCATGTAAACTAGATAAGCACACGACTAGGGCCAAAAATCAAAATAGTATACCAGATACTCATAGTTGGGCACTAAGGACAGGGGTACTTCATACAGGGAACATATTAATCCGAACACCGATGAAGTTGGATCTCAAGCACTGCAGTGACAAAACAAGTTTTTTTCTATCTGATGTGGTTTATTGTATATTAAATTATAAAAAATAGGTGACTCAGCTTGTTTTAAAAGAAAACAGTGCTATATATTTACTTGCAAGATTATTTATTGCACAGTTTTTTCATGAGGTAAGTGGGAATATAACCATTAAAAAACACTGCAGGTAGAGGGTGGGAAAACCTCTTGATTGAGTTTGTTCCCTATGCCACAATGGTATTCGAAACAAGAATCATGTTTTGTCCATCCCACGCTAAACATTGCACATATAAAATATGTTTCTTTGCAACAAGCGAGGACTGCAATTGGACACTATTATGGCTTCAACCACCTCTTCCGATTGTTATTGTTTTTACATTTTGCTAATTATCTTTAGCAATGTATTCATTCTCCTGATCTTTTCATACTGAAGTTGTTTATCACAGTATTTGTTGCCTTTCAGTGGAGATAGTGAGCCAATTGAATTAAACTTGAAACATTATCAGTGTAAAAAGAACACATAAGTGCTATTCTGACATTTTGGCATGACCTCCAATATAATTATGCTATATTTTGCCCTATATTTATGCACAGGACTCTACACTGGGCCTGATTATAACTGAATCAGATCATTCTAACCACCGCACATACCTGTCTGGACAGGAGTCGGAATTACAAGTTGTATGAATGTAATCGCCCTCATCAATTACCGGGTGTTGTAAAGTTTGCCTCGCCCCAAACCCCAGTCTCTGTTCAATTTTAGCAGATCATACCGGCTGCTCCATAATTACTGGAACATGCGTATTTTAATGCAGTGAGCATCAAATCTGCATCAAAAAATTCAGAATAAACACTATTTATTATACTCAAAAAATTCTGAACTCAGCAGTGTCTCATTTTATCGGGTGCCGTAAATACTGAGTACATCTTTGGGGCACTGATCCATAAGGCCCATTGATTCAGGTAAGTTCAATAACAGTTCAAATAATTTTGAGGTATTTTAAGTAACCGGTTAGGGTTAGTTTTATTTAAATTAAACAGGAGCTAGACTTGCTTATTAAGGTAAACTATTTAAGTTACTTTAATGGTGTTTGAACACTGATCAGAGGGCCACGCTGCAAACAGGGGTTACTGGACCCAGGCGTTGAGGCTCAAGCCTTTTACTCCTGATGTCTCAGGGCCCGGTCCTGAGCAACTGGGCCAAGTACCCCTTCAGCACTGGACTCTCTGTAGTGGCATGGGTCGAGCAGTCCCAGGGCCCAATTACGAGTTTGGCGGTGGGGGAGCGGCCTGCCACACCCACACCACCAAACAGGGCTGCCGGCTGCCCGCCAGATTACAAGTTTTCTTGTAGTCTGGTGGGCGGTCCTTTGGCGTTCCCATGGCGGTGCCTTTCAAAATGGCACTGCAATGGGAATGTCAAAGTCCATTCCTGCATGGCATGGACGGTGCAGTCCATGCTGTGGAGGAACAGGGGATGCATGGACACGGGGGCACCCCATGTGCTGCCCTGCATGCATCCCCAGGCCTTGAGGCAACAGGGGGCCCTTAGGGCCCCCTTCGTTTCCTCTCCGCCAGCATTTTTATGACGGGCTCACCGCCATGAAACTGCTGGCGGTGATGAAACTCGTAATATACTTGGTTGTGCTGCAGTGGCACCACCTAGCATATTGAGGCCTCAACACTGCTGCGCCACCGCCAAGGATCGCGGTTCCGACCACCGTTCTTGAAATACGGTCTCGGACCACTGATGCGGCAGTCCCTGACCCCCACCACACCTCAATCACGGGTTTGGCGGTCCCATGGACCGCCAAACTCGTAATTAGGCCCCAGGGCTTTTCAGGGGGAAGGTAGATACAAGGGGGTCAACAGAGGCTCAAAACGCAAACTAAGAACAGCACAGCTGAAGCAATAAATGTTTGTCCAGTCACACTCTAGTGTTTTTAGGCAGTTCCCTGAATCCCACTCCCACCTAGTTCTAGTAGTAGTGGTTATTCCCCATTCACTAAAGGTCATATTCAGGTGAAGCCCCACTGGTCTGAGGCTCAGGAGTCCCATTCCAACTCTGTATAAAAGTCAAAAGTGTTCCAATGCCGAACCACTATCTGGCACGCAAGTTCCCTCACGGCCGACTGGCCCGAAATCAGTCTTACTTGCACCAGCAGGATCAGAGCGACCAGAGTGTGCGGGTGCTGCAGCTGCAGTGGCTGTCTCCAGTAAGTTCTTTGCACGTGGCCCAGACAGGCTGTGCTCAGTGGACCTCAAGTTCCTCACAAGCGGTCATGCAGCCGAAGCGACCGGAGGTTCTTCATGGCTCCTCCAAGCTGGGTAAGTTCTTTGGTGCTTCCCACGATTGAGGGAGTGTGAAAGACCAGATACTGATCCTCAGTCACAATGCAGGCAGTAGGGGAAACCACAGCTGCCTCTCTCCTCTGGTGATATTCCTGATCAGGTCACACTTCTCTCTCGGTCCCGGTGGCACCCTCTGGCATATGGGGTCACTGTCTCTCCACTGCACACGGGTTCGGACCAAATCATCACAGCATATTTATTCAAAGCTGCACCTCCTGGCATACAGGGTTGGCGTCTCACAACACACACGTGCTACGGCCCACTCAGCACTGATGTCACTTCACAGTGGCCGCTCCTAGCATGTGGTTGCCAGTTTTCCACTGCACACGGGCTACGGCCCGCTCATTACAGCAACCTCCTCATGGCATCCCCTGGTGGCATACGGGATCACTGATTCCTCATGCATATGGAGGATGACCCATTCAATGCAGCAAAGCTCACCGCTCACTTCACGGCATCCCTCCTCTGGCATATAAGGGATGACCTGATCGGTGCAGCAGCTGTCTCTTCGCACCTCGCTAAGGGAATTCACTTCACAGGACTCCCCGCTGGCCCTCGCTCCATCCAATGCTCTCCTCTTCCTCACAGGGCACACTGGTCTTGGCAAGCAGACTTGCTGGTGCTCCAGACTCCAGGACAGGAGGTCTCGGATCACCCATCTGGGAGACTAGCAGACATTGGTCCCCAGTCCTGGTCCTCCTCGCACAGCCCAACTGGCTACTTGACAGTTGATCATTTTTGGGGTCTCAAGTTCCCCTTCTTATTGTCGATTTCCAGACACCAAATGTGATTTAGAGTCTGAGTCTTTGGAGTTTATGTTGGCATTCTGCTTTCTTTTTAGGTGCCCACTCCTCTGCCCTCTCTTCCTCAAGAAAGCAGTGTGTCACTGCAAGAGCAACTCCATAGCTAGTATCCTCACATGGAGTCATGGGAGTGACCAGGTGACACCTGGATCTCATCCACAGTGGTGTGTGTATCAAAAGGTTAGCCCCATGCCTCAACCCTACTTCCTATGATTCTCTAACCAGTCCCATCTCCTTCCTGAGACGTGCCCAGATTCCTTCCTTGTGACCTCTCTCTGAATCCCTTTGAAGTGTACTGGGGAACCTGGCTCTCCCTCTCTCTGTGTCTCTCCCTGCCTACAGGAATGCATCAATCCACATATCTGTCTTAGGGACTCCTCTACCTACTCTCCTCATGGTTCACCATGCAGCCTTGGGTCTCTGAAAATGGAACCCAGTGTCAGCCCTGTATTATACTCAGGCACACATACACCCAGCACATGTAACCATAAACGCACTGCGTAGCACTACATCCTTCATCTAATGTACCACTCACAGGCACACACACACCCAGCACATGCATTCAACACACACACATTGCACAGTACTACATTATCCCTGTATTGTTCCATTCACAGGCACACATACACCCAACACATGTCCATCACACATGCACTGCGCTTCACTACACACAAAACTAATGTAGGCCAAGGGTGAGTTAAGGACACAGCAGCAGAACTTTAAATGAGTGAGGCTGTAGGCCTTACTCCAGTGACACAGGTAACAAGCATCGGCAAAACCAATAGGTCTTGCCTATGCGAGAGCTATTGTCTTTGCCAATGTGTTTTAGCCATGTTGTACACCAGAGCGGCTGCTGTTAAGTATGGTTTCAATTAAGTTCGCGGCTTAGAGTGGAGGGCAGTGGAATGGCGTAGAGGTTCATAGAGTGGAGTGTTGTAGAGTGGAGTAGAGTGTTGTAGAATGGACTGGCATAGAGTGAAGATGCATAGAGTGGTGAGTAGAGAGTAGTAGAGTGTTGTGGTGCAGTGTCATGAAGTGGAGTGAAGTAGATTATCGTGAAGTGGAGTGTCATGGAGTGGAGTGTTGTAGAATGAAGTAGAGTGGCATGGCGCGGAGTGGCATGGAGTTGCATAGAGTAGAGTGGAGTGGCGTAGAGTGTGTGCTCAGAGACAATTAAATTATGTAGTGTGCATAAATAAATTACAAAATTGTGCAACCATCATAATGCAGAGGTGCCCGACCACCAAAATGCATACATCCAACAGAATTCAGAATTTGTTTTAAAGGGAAGGAAAATGGCATTTATGCTGAGAACCTTTAACTGGAATGATGATAAACCTTTGGGAATAAAATGCCAACTTTAACCATGAAAATTTCAAACCCCAAGGGAGCAACAATCGTGGTGATGCAGCATCACTAATTCCAGCTTCTGTGTACCCAGGAAAGTATAGTTCTATAGATAACAGCAAAATGCAAATATATAACAATTTTGCGTAGAGACGTTTTCGAAGTCCCTCTTTCAATTCAAGAAACATACGGATGAATTCTGTGCCACTTCAGTCACGAGAAATTGATTGTTGAATTCCGTCCTGGGTGACTTATCCCCCTACTTTTTGATGGTTTCAGAATTTTGAGAATCATGTCCACATCACTTGAAAGCTTCTAACCTCTCGACAACCTTGAGTCTCACACTGGACTTCTTCTGTATGCGTTGTGTGTGCCATTTTCTGGATTCAGAGCTTCCCAGACCAATTCCTTATAGCCCTTCACTGCCTGCATGGCTGTTCTGTATTGAGGTTGCTTCTTCTACCGTCCTGAGATAGACTCCGTTGAAAGGAATCAATCGCCTTCCGTTAACATTTGGGGTCAAAACGTCGACTTTCTATGTACCTTTGACCTGTACTTATTATTCATGGCCAGAAGTGGTGGATGTAATACGTATTCAAAACATCTCGCTACTTGGGATCTGTTCAGTTAGTCATTAAAAACATTGTTAGACAGGTCTATTTCATCATTGTAAATATTGTAATTATTTACACTTCTTCCTTCACATTCCCATCCCTTCACGAGCACTACCTTGAGCACTCAATTCACTTTTATATCTCGGAGCAACCATTGATATTGTAACTCATGGATACGTCTGCATTATAAAATTCATTAAGACTAAACACAGTTGTCATTGTATAAATAACTTCTGGTAAAGGCGGTAGCCTTTCACCACTATGAGGGTAGCACTTTGAGCGCCCCTCCTGGTTGAACAAAACCTCAATACGTGAGACAGGCCTATGTCATGGCACACACACATGATCCATGTTTGCCTATGACAACAAATATCAGCATTAGGGATCCAGACATTAGAACAGTTGGAGCACTCGGGGAAGGGATACACGTCTATTACTATGCGGAGGACTTTTTCGTCCCAACAAATGCAAAGCTCTGCGCATTGGAATAATATAACCTATAGGCTTGACATAGGACTAAGGTCGGTATGTCCCTATCGAGTATATTAAACTTAATTACTTGTGCCAGCTAGCTCAGAGGCCACTAGAAACTCCTTGAGAACAAGAAGGGAGTAGTTTCTGGCAACCGAAAAACATGACAACTTTTGTTTCCCTTTTGAATCGGAACACATCTCAGAATCGTGGAAACAATAGATAACAGTTTCACTCAGTCAATCGTGCATGCTTAGTTTCTACAGAGTTACACAGAAAGGAAAGACGGGCGTTTCAATAAAAAGGGTTTATTGAACAGTCTTGTTTCTCGTGTAAGTGATATGTGCTGTTATGATCACAAGACAGTATGCAAGATAAATAATGTACAGCGTAAGCAGTAGAAATTAATAATACTGCGCTAGCATTATCTTTTAGCATATATTCACGTACATAAATAACATGAGCTAAAAATGCGAGTACTCATACGATGCGTCTCTAAGCTAGTTCTACCCCAATGTACCTAACTTAGTCTAGGTGTAGGGAAAGGTAGAAGTAGGTGGAGTATTCTCTAGTCTGGTATACTAAGAGTATGTTTAAGTCTAGTATGCCAAGTATGGTATGCCAAGAGTCCCTCTAGGTTCTAGTCAGCACCATACCTTGAGAATGAGAGAGGTGGGAATCTCTTGCCGGATCTGGAACTCTAACACCCCGCGAAGGGAGTCAGAACACTGGAAGCTGGATTTGTCTGCGTGCAGGAATGACAGCGTCTTCTCAGTGCGTCAGGCCGGGATACGGGCTCCTCTGAAGTCGAGGTCTCCTCTAACTTGCTTTGGCAAGGGAAGGTATATTTATACCTGGTAGGTGTCTTGGAATGTTAGCATTGACGTGAAGTCGGACAGAGGAAGACGTCAGGAATGAACCCTAAAGGTATAACGGTTCATACATAATAGATGAGTTCTTGGAGAAATCAATAGTCCTGTGCTAGGGAACTCCCGAAGCTTAAGGGTCTGGTTTCTAAGAACTCGTTGTAGACGTTAGGGTGGACGGATGTCGGTGACCATGCCTGTATTTGGAGTGCACGGTTAATGCCTAAATAAGGACAGGGATTCTATGCCTATATAAGGGCAATGCGAATTGTGCCTATATAAGGACATGATTCAGGAAAACCTATATACAGACCCCTAAAGCGGAATACAACACCCACTCCACTTTCGATTGAACGATAAGACTAAATGCTAAACATTTAAATGCTAAACATAAAATTGAGTACCACATGTTGCTAAAAACATTTCTAAAAGCATTTTAAAAGAAGCTCAAAACTGTTGAAATGCAATAGGTACTGTACATTTAAAGCACCGTTTCCATTCTAAGCATATAACGGAAGTAAAATGCAACAGAAATATATACATATGACGAAATGGTCGATAAGTTCTCAAAATCAAAGCCATTGCATATCATAGAATTAAATGAAATGTTAGACAAGTAAGGTGACAATGTGTCCCTGGAAGTATTCAAAGAAGTCCGTTTTATAAGACTAATTCTACTGTAAGCAGATTGTGCATTGCCATGTCTTTTCTATCGAGAAAATGTATTTTTTTTTTTTTTAAGAAAAAGTTCAATTTCTGGGAATAGTTCCAAGTTTTGTAAATATGAAGGCCAAATTTCATTGTTGCCCTGGTACACTGTGAGCCGAATCAAAGTCAGTGTATGGGTCTGGCGTAAACATTAGATCATCTATTTCCATAGCCAAAATATCGTCCACCGAAGTTGGTGACATTTGGAACACCTCGTTCAGAAGGTTAATTGCACAGAGATGAGAAACATCGCCTTCAGCAGAAGAAGCAATGTTTGCGTCCGTTGTTACCTGTGTGCCCGTTGACCCATCTCGTACCTCAGCAGCAGCCGGAAGCGTCTGTGAGATCTCAATGAATGCCGTCATCAGGATTGGTAGCCTCTGGGGACAACACACAGCATGGGCCGTTATCGGGTCCAGCAGAGTATCGATATCCATTGGCATGACTGATGGGAGTGTTAGACAGGTGTCTAGCACGCATTCTTCACCGCAAAACAGGCAGCGTAGAACAGGTAAGATGCAATCTTGCCAGATTGGTCTGAATGACAGGAACCACGTTGTATTAAGTTCCCGTGAGACGAGGCATGCCCAAAAGCTGTACTATTCGCTCACGGCATTTCCGTTCAAGGAGGGCTCTCGCCACATCGCTCGGAGTGAAGTTGGCGAAGAGGCTTGCCATAGCGTAGTAGGAGGAATAGAAACAGAATTCCTGCAACAAGTGCTAGAATTAACGGCACACCACCAAACACCGAATGTACGAAGTTTGGGATGATTCCGAGGACAGCCTGGAAAGGTGCTAATAGTCCGGAACAGATGGTCTTAAATACATGTACAATTCCGCTTGTATCTGACATGTTAAAGATACGTCCTATCATTTCTACGAAATGTATAGGGCAGTTTGTGCGAATTAAAGCCTGTATCTCAGCCGAAGTCCTTGCAACTTGTAGATCATAGGTTTCTTTGGCCGAGGTCAAAGGCACTGATTGTTGTATAAGCATGGCTTTCATTCTGCTTAAAGTATCAAATCGTATAAAAGAGACATTCAACGAAGGCCATAAAGGCGACTCCCTGACTGTGTCTATTGGGGCAAACAATACTTGCATACAGCAAGTGACCCTGGAGTTGACCGTTACTAGATATGGGATGCCTGGCAACATGCCACAGCAACTCTGATCATTCAACATGAGGTAACTCCCATTAGAAAGTTGGCCAAACGTTGGATTAATCACAGCAGCTGGTGTACCTTGCTGGTGGCAGGACAAATTTGCCACAGAACCATTACAAGCCCCGTGTAAAGATATGTCCTGACAAATCAGTGAACCGCTCAGTGCACTTTCACAGTGTGTACCGCTTAGAAACACTTCACGATCCCCACTCCAACATCTATAGGTGTAAGGTAAATTCCAGGACGTCTTAATGTATTCTTTACCCAACCTTTCATATTTGCCTGCTTGCATCTGTTTAAGGCAATACTGAAACTGGAAAGTAGTCACAGGTAGACTAATTTTGCCATGAATAAGCCATTCTGTAGCTGGTTTTTCTGCCACTGTGAATGGTAATTTTTAGATTGGCCTTGTTGTAACATGGCTAAATCTTGTTCCAGTATGTCGATAGCAGAGGATACAATACTGTCCAATGAATAAATTCTGGAGGACAAAGTTGTTAACCCATTGTCGACCACAGAGAGATTTTCTCTAAGTTAATACGATCAAGTTCACGTATTCGTTCTGCGGCCTCCATCTGTGACACCTTCCATGCTTCATTATAAGCAGCATAAATGCCGGCATATATGAAACGTTTTTGACGCGGTTTTCTTGGTCCAAGCAAGAATTCCCTAAGGTCTGCGTCTTCTTTAAGTAAAGATAAGTGTTGTTTCACATCCTTAAGTGTAGATTTTTTCAGCCAATCGAGGCATAATTTTCCTACACTGTATGTTGTTACTACCCCCGGATGCTGTCTTTGGACGTATCGTGGGTCTGGCCTATGAATAGTAAACCCCTGTGTTTTATTCAGGAATCTCTCTTGACATTTGTTTGTGTCTGTGGGCCAGATCAACCATTTTCTCCAATCAGGATTTGTTCTGTTGAGTTGTAGTATGGTGTCAACTGTAACCGCTGCCTGTGTATTGTTATTACTGGCAGGTGTTGGTACAGAAGGTGTTTTCATGTCTTTAATCTTGGCTAACCCAAGGCAAGACGTTTGTTGCACAGTGTCATTCAAAAACATTATTTGTTGAGGGACGATACAGGCTCTAAATAAAGCTTCTATCCCCTGCACTTGCCAATCTTTAGTACCCCAGACAGATTTTGTGTCTATTGTCTCTTTCCACAAGTCGAAACCATGTCTAGACAGTTGGGCAATAAATGTTGCAGAGTAAATCTGTTTTGTATTTGTTAACATAATTTTCAGTCCTGTTTTGTTTACATTTCTATAGTAAAATGTTTCTGGATCAGATGTATTGTATCCTGAAAAATATGGAAACTTTTTAGCAAATGTTTTTGAACCACCTTTTGGTTGTGTAGGTAACCCTGGGCGTAGTCCGCGTAGTAGCGCTACGCGTAGCTACGCGAAGTGCACTTCGCACTACGCAAGCTACGCGTAGCTACGCGAACTGCATAGTGCACTGTGCAAAATGTTGTTCGCACTGATTGCACAGTGCCGGATGCTTGTCCGCACTGTGCAATGAGTGCAAACCGCATCTTGCACAGTGCAAGCGGTCGTTTTCTGCCGCTCGAGTAGATTTCTACTCGAGCGGCAGCTTTCTCAACGCGGTCTGGTAGTTTCTCATCGCGAGCGGTCGCGAGCATATGCGACCACTCGCAATGAGAAACCTGACCTCCCCGCGTTGAGAATCTCGCCGGGAGGTTTATTTTCCACGCCCGCGATCGGCAACTTGATGTTGCTGATCGCGAACGAGGAAAAAGTCTCGCCGGGATGTCATTTTGCTTGCTCGCGGTCGCCAACTTGACGTTGAGGACCGCGAGCAAGCAAAAAATGACTGCTACGCTACGCGTGTTTGCACTGTGCTACGTGCAATTTGCGTAGTGCGAAGTAGCGCAAACTTCGCAAACTGCGCGAGCATAGCGTAGTACTTCGCCCAGGGTTAGGTGTAGGACAATGCTCCCATTGGTTAAACATAAACACATTTCTAGGTGTTGCAGATTTATGCAAAAAATGATGACCATAGTGGTTATAGCAATACAGCTGTTCATAGTCTGATGACCCCTCTAAATATTCATTATTAGAAAATGCAGCAGATTTTTCTAGGTCAAACATCATGTTATTTACAGTTTCAAAGTCCCAATCATCAGAATAGGTACTGGATGAAACAAAATCACTTAGTGAGATCTTAAATAAATGTGGAATGTTCAAATGTTCCGTCGGGCCAAAAATATCGAAATCTGTTTTGTCCCACACTATACCATCCTGTATAGGAATGGCTGTGATGTTCACTGCAGACAAATCTCTTGTTTCACGATGGGATGATTTGTGAGGTTTTAAAAGTAAGTTCACTTCTTTTCTTTCAGTGTCCAAATGGATGTATCTGCCATTTATAAGCACGCTCATAGTCATAACCAAAGCTAGCCAAAGCAGGAAGAAAAATATTCCAGAAATAACCCAAAGTTCAATCCATGGTGAAACTAGATAAGTCTTTTTCAAAAAATGTAAAAAGTCTTGTACTTGCTGTTTAAAAGTTTTTGATGCTGGCGACGTCTCGAGCTCACTCAGATCCTCAGAAAACATATCAAAGTTAATGAAATAGCCAGAAGCAGTTCTGTCAATTGTTGGAATTGCCTCAGGATTTGTAGAAATCGCTGGAACCAGTTGATCACTTGTTACATTGGTGTAGACAGGTGTATTTGGACGAACTGTTACTTGAGTTTCAAGAGGGATGAGTTCCATAGCATTGTTGCTCAGTCCTTCATCTGTTACTGCTGAATTCTCGATGGTTATCAGTCTTTCAGTCTGAACCTCTTGGATAGTAGCGAGAGGAGTGTGTCTGCTACTAGGTCGGAGTCCACGAGGCCTACTATTTAGTATTGGCCACATACTGTGGTTTGATGAGGTCGATGGACACAAATCTTTTCTCCTTTTTTCCAGCAAGGGGCGGCAGAAGTACTGTTCTTGTTCCGTGTATGGCTAGGACAGGTACCTGTTGTCTGTAAGAAGGTCCAAATTCCTCCTTGTCCGCAATTTTTTCTCTGACTAGATCCCCAACTTTTGGAATCCAGACAGGCCTTGCTGGGACCGCCGGATTTTCCCCAGTGGTGGTTGGCTGCAGGAATACGTTGCTTTGTTTCGATCTTAGTTCATTTAGATCCTGTAAAACAGCCAAACGATCTTTGATATCAAAGGGTTTATTTTCCACCACTGTGCCACTACATTCTAGATCTGGCACCCACATTCTTGTCCCAAATAGGACCTCATATGGAGTGACCCCCTAGAGAACTTCTTGGCAAATTGTTTAATGAGCGTTGGACCCCATAAAGATGTTTGACCCACCCATCACCCGAACCTAATACCCTAGCTGTTATAGACTGCTTTATGTCCCGGTTTTTCCTTTCCACAACAGAATTTCCCTCAGGATGAAATGGAGAGGAGTACCGCAATGCAACGCCCAGACTGGCCATGGCTTCTTTGTAAGCTCGAGAGCAAAACGCAGGGCCCTGGTCAGAATGTAGCGTGCCTATTGCGTATGTGCCGATAAAGACTCGCAAATCTTTTATAACAGTTCGAGCGTCAGCCGAGCGCTGAGCCCATATCCATAGGAACCTTGACTTAGAATTTGTGGGATTGCAGTTGTCCACAAGGACGCCTGTGCATAGATAATCTAATGCTGTCTAACAATGGTGTCTGTCCCTGGCAGGCTATTTCGTAGCATGGTGTCTGGTGGCGTTGTGCATCTCGCTGTACCTTACAGTCTATGCAGTCATTGATGAAAATGTGAATCTGTGTATTCATTCCAGGCCACCAGTACATCTCTTTTAATGTCAATATTGTTTTAGAGATCCCTTGATGTGACAGACCCTCCCCCAGATGTGTTTCATAAATCAAAGCTGCTCTACGTTCCATGTTTGGAATTACCCTATCTCCCACTCCAGGGATTCGAGCAAAAGGAACGTTGTTCGCATCAATTACATAAGAGTACTTGAGTGGAAACGTTTTGGTAACGCTGCACCACTGCCTTTGCTCGTAGCATTGACAGCCAACATTATCTCACTGTCTATTCTCGTTTTTGAACGAGTGATCGCAGCTATGGAAGCCGTCTGAACAGCCCCTTTGCGGCTTCGTCAGCCAATGAATTCCCTGCAACGTGAACGCCATCACGTTGATGACTCAGTGTATGGATCACGTGAGCCTTTGGTAGTTCGCTTTTAACTGAACTACTTGTTCCCAAAGCGTTTTATGCTTTATTGTGCCACTTTTTGCATCTTTGAACCCATTTTCAAGCCAAGTTTGTATATATTCATTATACGACTGCACACAGTAGAAAGAATCGCACACTATGAGTGTGGGGAATTCTCGATCTGTACTTTCAAGGGGCAGTTTGAATGCTTGTAGTTCAGCTCGCTGAGCTGTGCAATCTCCTAGAGATTGGGTTTTTGTGACCATAGGTCTGAAGTTGCCATCGCGCATGCGACCTTTAACGATTGCGCATGCTGCACTGTAAGCTTGCTTACTCCCTGTTGCAGGTTGTGCGGATCCGTCAGTGTAAATTATGAATTCATACTGATCAAGAGGCAGAATCTCAGTGGGCAGAGGACATTCATGTTCATATTGCAGGAACGCTTGTGTTTTTAAATCAGAATCAAAAACATATTCAACATCTGTTGCAGCAAGAGAATTAACCCATTGTATCCATCTAGGATGTAATGCTTTAGCATTTGGAATGCTCGCTTTTGTGACCGCCTCTAAAGCCGGTACTGGGGTTACGACAATAATGGGTTTAACTTGGGCTAGAGCTCTTTCTTTTGCTACAGCGGTTTGAACTGCTGTCAGTATTTTTTCTGTTGAAGTGAAGCGCATTTCTGCTTGTGTATACAAATGTGATTTGTATGCAATTGGTACTTTTTCACCCTCGTTAAATGTTAAGTAGGTGAATCCGCATTGACCTGAAATTATTCGGATCACTAAATTGCGTTGACTTACGCGTGTTTGTAAGTGATTTGTTGCTAACATGTTAGCTTGGAGTGAACGCAAGATTTCTGTATGCTCCTGTGTCCAATTTTTGATTGAAAAATCAGGTTTGATTAATGCGTAGAGAGGTTTAACCCTTTCTGCGTAATTTAGAATGTAAGTTCTTCCAAAATTTTGGAAACCAAGGATGGATTGTAAATTTTTCAGCGTCTTTGGAGGTTGGAGCAGCGCACACCTTTCTAAAAAGTTGGCTGCCAAGCTCTTGCCTTCACTTGAAAGCTCATATCCTAGAAAAAGGACATTGAGATGGGCAATTCTGGACTTTTTAAAGTTGAACTTATAGCCCTCAGAGGCAAAGCCCAGTATAATGGTGCTCACCCTGTTCAAGTGCCTATCCAGGTCATCGTCTGTCAGATAGATGTCATCCACATATGACAATGCCTCATTATCATAAATTTGTAGTAACTCCGTTACTCTCGCTGAGAATAACCCCGGGCTGTTCTTGAACCCTAGTGGGAGTCGACAAAATTGACGCTGGGTCCCCATTATTGAGAAAGCTGTTAAGTACCTGCTTCCAGGTGCTATGTTTTGACAAAAGAAACCATTTGAGATATCCAATGTGGTTTTATATTTTTTACGCACAATGTTATTCATTAATGCTGTACTATGTGCATTTTGCACTGCAAATGTTTTTGAACAAGTGTTTAAGTGTCTGTAATCCAAAACTAGACGATAGGTGTTGTCTGGTTTGGAGACAGGAAACAAAGGAGTGTTCATTGAAGAGGTGCATGTTTCAATCACCCCTTGGTATTCAAGTTGATCTAAGATCTCCCTGACCTGTTTTTTAGATTCTTGCTTTATTGGATACTGCCTCTGTGCAGTAGGTTCATTTTTTAGATGTATTTTAAGGTGAGGTGAGTCCTCATCCCATCCTACATCATTTTTGTATACTGCTGGGGCCTGGGCAACTGCCCATTTCCTGTCATAAGTATATTTTAGGTGAATTGGAATATGATTGGAGAAGGCAGGCATAATAATGTCCTCGCCATGTGGGCACTCCCTGACAAATTGTGGTGGCCAGTCTTTTTCTGCTAGAAGTATGTCATAGCCCCTTGAAAGTTTTTCCCAAAAAAGTGCTTTCACCTGTCTAGGTATGTCTCCCTCCATCCGGAGTGTTATTTCATATAACTTTTGTGGAGTACTAACCCTGGTGTCTACAGTCTCAACTGTAATGTACTCATTCAAGTCCACTATCTCCAGAAGTTCCTTCAGGTTCTGGCGAGCTATTGTGACTTCTGCTGCACTGTCTAGCATTGTCTGAGCCCATTCTCCGTTCTTGAGTTGTGTTCTCGGTATCCTCGGCATGTCTGACCTTCAGACCTGCTACCTTCTTCTTTGAGAATTGAGGTTTGGATTTATTTTTTGGAACGTGTTTGTCGTCTTTCGATTTCACGCGTTCTTGTCTATGTTCAGACCGTCCTCTTCTTTCCGATGTCTGTGACGAGATCTGAAAGGTACGAGAGGAACGTGTATCAGTATCTTGATACCTGTCAGGCTTTTTCAAATAATTCCTATTCCTGAGGTTATACCTCCTTTCAGAGGGCTCCTTTTGAGGAGACCTACCTCGGGATTGAGAACGGTTCTCGTTTGAATTTTGTTTATTAGTTTCCCACTTCTTTTTAGAAGATTTAGGGTTTTGTTTAATAGAGTCCTTCTCAGGACTTTCAGATAGTTTTGGCTTCAATGGTCTTCCACCCAAACTATCTCTGCAGAATTTGATGTTCTGTAACATCGAATTCCCTTAATCGTTGGCGGATCGCCACTGCTGCTGCCTCCCCTTTAATATTAGATAATATTATTGTTGAGACCTGGTCGAAATTTTTCAGTAATTTCATACCTAAATTCAGAGCAGGCTCTGCCCCGTATTCGTTTTGAATTTGTTTCAGGACATCTGGTATTACTGCAATTGACGGAATACCATGTGTTTTAGTATAGATGGCAGCAAAGACTGAGCCCCAAGTGGTGCAGTCTTCCAGTTGTGGTGTGATCCCCATTGGTAAACAGATTGTTAGTATTCTGTGTTTCTCATAAGGGCTAGTATTTGGAAATACTGCTTCGATTTGAGTAATTTTTTGAGCTATCCAGAATGGAATTTGCTCACGTTTTGTGGGCATTTTACCCATGACTGCGTATAGAGTCTGTGGTGTAATTTTTAGTGTATTCCCCTGTTGAGGAGTTTGATTTGGAATGGTTAATGGTGGTTGGACTGTGAAAGTCCGCATGACATATTGGACTAATTGTCTGTAGATTTTTATTAACTCTGTAAGTTGAGTAAGTAATTCCTCGTCTGACATCTCTTCAATGTCAGGATGAGGTGTGTAGCCGGCTAGAATCGGCCATGTTGCTCCTGGTCTACCTAGTGGACCGAGCCTGGTAATGTTTTTGTGATGTTTTAGGGCGCCTTTAAACCAGAGCTGATGCTCCTGGTATGTTAATGGAATTTCAATATCCTCGAAAGGAATATATTCCTCTGGTGGTTCATCTTCTTTGTAGAAGTGAAACAGTCTTGTTACTGAATTTGATTCAGGAAATATTACCCATGAATAGAATACCTCTGTCTGAAAGGATTCGTGTGCCTCTATCACGAAAACTGCTCTACCGCCTCTTGGTGGTAGGCCATGTTTTATAAGTTTTAGAGTGATGGCTCTTCTTAAGTTTGGATTGATGTCTATAACACCCTCCTCAGGTTCATTTAAACCTGTAAAGTTAAAAACTGCTATGGCTGGGTCAGCCGCAGCTCCACCGGTCTCGGTGGCATTGCCCCGTGTGGACATTTGTTTTTTGAAAAATGTAGAACAAGTTTCAAGGAAACAAAAGATAAGGTGCACAATATTTTGGAACACTGTATCCTTCAACGTTGAACAAACCAAACAACTAATATATAGGGTGCTTCCCTATTTAGTTATGGCGGATATTTAACCCTACCCACTCCAGACGTCTTATGGAGTATGTGGGTAGGGGTCTCTGAGAAAAGCACGACTGAGTTACTCAGTATCTAGCGTTAAATTACTGCCTTACCAAACCGTTGGTCGCCATGTAGTGTAGTTCCTATTTCCCTAATAGGCTCTGCGCATTGGAATAATATAACCTATAGGCTTGACATAGGACTAAGGTCGGTATGTCCCTATCGAGTATATTAAACTTAATTACTTGTGCCAGCTAGCTCAGAGGCCACTAGAAACTCCTTGAGAACAAGAAGGGAGTAGTTTCTGGCAACCGAAAAACATGACAACTTTTGTTTCCCTTTTGAATCGGAACACATCTCAGAATCGTGGAAACAATAGATAACAGTTTCACTCAGTCAATCGTGCATGCTTAGTTTCTACAGAGTTACACAGAAAGGAAAGACGGGCGTTTCAATAAAAGGGTTTATTGAACAGTCTTGTTTCTCGTGTAAGTGATATGTGCTGTTATGATCACAAGACAGTATGCAAGATAAATAATGTACAGCGTAAGCAGTAGAAATAAATAATACTGCGCTAGCATTATCTTTTAGCATATATTCACGTACATAAATAATATGAGCTAAAAATGCGAGTACTCATACGATGCGTCTCTAAGCTAGTTCTACCCCAATGTACCTAACCTAGTCTAGGTGTAGGGAAAGGTAGAAGTAGGTGGAGTATTCTCTAGTCTGGTATACTAAGAGTATGTTTAAGTCTAGTATGCCAAGTATGGTATGCCAAGAGTCCCTCTAGGTTCTAGTCAGCACCATACCTTGAGAATGAGAGAGGTGGGAATCTCTTGCCGGATCTGGAACTCTAACACCCCGCGAAGGGAGTCAGAACACTGGAAGCTGGATTTGTCTGTATGCAGGAATGACAGCGTCTTCTCAGTGCGTCAGGCCGGGATACGGGCTCCTCTGAAGTCGAGGTCTCCTCTAACTTGCTTTGGCAAGGGAAGGTATATTTATACCTGGTAGGTGTCTTGGAATGTTAGCATTGACGTGAAGTCGGACAGAGGAAGACGTCAGGAATGAACCCTAAAGGTATAACGGTTCATACATAATAGATGAGTTCTTGGAGAAATCAATAGTCCTGTGCTAGGGGAACTCCCGAAGCTTAAGGGTCTGGTTTCTAAGAACTCGTTGTGACGTTAGGGTGGACGGATGTCGGTGACCATGCCTGTATTTGGAGTGCACGGTTAATGCCTAAATAAGGACAGGGATTCTATGCCTATATAAGGGCAATGCGAATTGTGCCTATATAAGGACATGATTCAGGAAAACCTATATACGGACCCCTAAAGCGGAATACAACAATGCCAAGAGATCCGATTCAGGGGAGAACATGGCGACCGGCGGCTGAACAGCCCGGTCGGGAGCTCATGAGCTCTCCAGGCATAACACAACACAAACTTGACTACACGGACCGTAAACGTGGGATACCATCCCTCTCACCTCGGTAAAACCATGCAGCATGGTGCCTGATCTTGTGCAGGTCCCTCGGAAGGCAACAGAGCTAAGCGGAGAACAGCGGGAGAGACTGCAGACTCGACACAGCCCAGGAAGCACTCTCTGGGCAGACGCCGCTTCATCCTACGCGTCAGGAGGAGGGCCGCCTGAATCTCCTTCCGGGGCAGGCTGGGAAGCACCCAGTGCAGCGCCTCACCAACTGTACGACTTGCAAGTTGAGGACCAAACTGCACGGACACGCATGTGCGCGGTAAGTGAGCGAGGTGGGGGAAAGGAGGAGATAAAGGAGCTGGAAACGGACACTAGTTCAAACATAGAGAAAAATGGGGGGGGAATCCTTTAACATAAAAAACCAGGGACAAGACCAAAGCCTTACCCTTACCCAGAGCCTTAACCAGAAACGAGGAATAAGCTACTGCCTGAGAAATAGGGGCTTGATCATAGATACCATGACTGGGCCTCAAAGAAAAACCCGGTTCTAATTTCCACAATCAAAACAACTAACAGACAAAAGACTAAACAAGGGATCTCAGATCAATCTGAGGAACCCAATATCATCCTGGGAAAGGTCAGACCGGTAGGCACCAAAATCAAGATCACCCCCTCCCTACGCTCCTTTTTTAAAGTGCAAGCTAAACAGATCCCCCCCCATGCTGACAGAGCTCCCTGCAGGAACCCAGATGGAGAGAAAAGAGGGCTCTGATATAGCCAGAGAAACCCCAGTAAGAGAGAAAATATCATGCAGCAATAGATACCAACCTCTAAGCACAGAGGAGACCGTCAGGCAAGAAGTGCCTCAACCCCAATATTTGGACCATCAGGAGCAAGTTGAACCTGAGGGACAAGATGAGGGACGGCGGCCCCAGGAACCAAGTGGGTACACAGGCGTGGAGAAGATGATTGAGACCTTAATAACAGAGATGAGGACTAACTTCACCATATCCAAAAATAAACAAGAGAAAATACAAGGGACATATGAAGCCTTGAGGCCAAGAATAACATCTTAATGGAACGAGTAGCGAAGGCAGAAGTCTCCTTGGAGGAAATGGGCAAAGAGTTGGAGGCGAACCAGGAGGAGATACAAATACTGATATCCAGTGAGAAGGACCTCAGGGGAAAAATCGAAGCGATGGAAAACCAAGAAAGAAGAAATAATCTGAGAGTCCTGAATGTACCAGAAGGGGTTGAGGGAGAGAACATCAGGTGTTTTATCATAGACCTATTGAAGGAATTCGTCCCCGGGATAGAGCCAACACTTCTGGCCGAAGATATTCAGAGGGTTCACCGAGACCCCTTTAGGAAAGGAACACTGAGGAAAAACCCAAGGAAAATAATAATCAATTTCAAATCCTACGTTCTGAAGGAGAAAATACTAAACGAAACCCTCAAAACTGGTTCTTACACCAAAGGTGATTGGACCTTTAGAATACGATCGGATATCTCCAAAGCCACGCAGGACCGACAGTGGCAGCTAGGGCAACGCATACAGGAACTAAGGTCCCTGGGGGCAATAGCACAAATGCGCTTCCCAGCCACACTGAGAGTAATGTGGAGAAACCAAATGCACAATATAAGGGACCCTTAGGAGGTGGGGGCGCTTATTGACGAGATCAAGTCACAAACAAGAGGATGAAAAAGGGAAGGAGGGAAGATAGAAGAGAAAAGCACAACACGTCTGGAGAGCAGGGATCTCGAAATGGGCAAAAAAGGCTTTCGCCCAAAAGAAGATGGGAGGGTTCTCCAGGGATAGAGTGGGATTAAAGGGGACACACATTTTTTTTTTTCTCTCAGAGTTTTATATAGTGCGAACTTGACCCGAATCGGGTATCAGAGCGCTTTACATAGCACCAGTTACGTTACATTAGGACACACATTCATTTTTGTTAGGCACGGGGAGATTAAGTGATTTGCCCAGAATCACAGGATGTTCAGCATCATTGCCGAGACTCGAACCCAGTTCCCCAGGTTCGAGGTCGGACGCCCTAGCCGTTAGGCCAACTCCTCTCCCCACATGGAAAGTGGGTATACATATTTGCACTGGGTGTGGGAGCAAGAGGGAAAATGTGAAAAAAATAACTTGTCCATGGTATGTAAACAGGGAGACGTAGGGGCTCATGGAAGCATCTGCAGTAACATAGATGTTAATTAACATACTAACGTGGAACGTAAATGGCCTTAGAGTTAGGAGCAGAAGACAAAAATTTTGGGAACATTTAAGATCAGCAAACAGTGAAATCATAGTTTTCCAAGAAACCCATTTACGAAAAGAAGAATGGGAAGAGATAGTGGAAAAAAAAAATGGATCGATATATATGTTTGCACTAATCAAAACTGTAACGTCAAGGGGGTAGCAACAATGTTTAAGAAGTCGGCCAAAGTAACACTGGTAGAAACAAGGACGGACACTAAGGGGAGATGGGTCACGGCTAAAGTCAGAGTGTCCGGTAGAACATATGTTCGGGCAGGATACTACGGGCCAAACACGGACGATCCCACACCCTTGCAATCCCTTTATAGCCGTCTGCTAGACTCCTTGGCTCCGATAATCTTAGGTGGAGACTTCAACTTGATAATGAATCCAAACGAAGATAGGCTACCTAAAGGGAAGGTATCCAATTTGCCGAAAATGAGAGAATGGTTGAAGCGTTACATGGAAGACCTTGGCTTAGAGGATACCTGGAAAACTAAAGGGGTCAAAAAACATAAATTCACCTTTAAAACCAAAAAGAATAGATTTTTTCTTAATAGACAAAATGCTAGGAAATAATGTTGAGAAAATTGAACATTTACCAGCACATCTGTCCGATCATGCTGCGGTCCGACTGGAATTATCAGTCGGAAAGGCAACATCTTCCCCAAGATGGACTCTAGATAGAATTTTGCTTCTAGACCACGAGATTAAGGAGAAACTGAGATTAGAGACTAAAGAATATTTTGCAATAAACCAAACGGGAACTTCCATTCAGACTACCTGGGATGCATATAAGGCCATCATAAGGGGAAATCTGATTAGTTTAGCAGCCCAGAAACACAGAAACAAGAAGGAAGACCTCATGCACATAGAAACTGAGTTACAACGTCTGGGTTGAACATTAGAACAAACTAATCAACCTCAGGAAATAGAAAAAATAGAAGAAGAGATAGAAAAGAAAAAAGAGGAATTAGCTAACATTCTTGAGCTCACAGTCAGGAACAAGTGGGAGGCAAGCAAGCTCTCACACTATGCATATGGGGAAGGCTGTGGTAAACTGCTAGCCTGGAAACTTAAAACAGAACAAACCCGCAATAGAATCACGGCAATACAACCAGAAGACAAGACAATCCTCAGCACGGAAGTTTCAGAGATCAAAAAAGCTTTTATGAATTTTGTTCGGGATTTATACTCGGAGGATTCTGTAGCCTCAGAAGAACAAATAGATGACTATCTAGTAAAAGTAACATCTCCAACACTGCCACAAGAACAAAGAGACGAACGTAATGCGAAGATAACTACCGAGGAGGTGACCAGCTCGATATCCAAATTAACAAGGGGGAAAGCACCAGGCCCAGATGCACTACCAAATGAAATCTACGGCGCTTTAATAGAGGAGCTGGCCCCTTTTTTGACAGAGTTATTCAATGCTATTTTTCTAAAGGGCCAAGACATCCCAAAATCATGGGAGGAGGCAATCATATGCCTAATACTCAAACCAGGAAAAGACCCTAAAAAATGTGAGTCGTATAGGCCCATATCCCTACTAGACTGTGACTACAAAATATATACACAGATATTGGCTGCAAGGCTAGGGGAAACTGCTGCACAGTTGATACACCAAGACCAGAAGGGTTTTGTCAAAGGAAGACAAATCCAAGATTTGACGCACAAACTGTTTGGAGCAATAGATATGGCCTCCCAGAAGAAGATCCCCCTGTTGGTTCTTACCTTTGATGCCACAAAAGCTTTTGACAGGGTCAGTTGGCCATTCCTGTTTAAAGTAATAGATCAAAATAATCTAGGAGGATCATTCTCAAGGGAGATAAGAGCTCTGTATAGAAATCCAACAGCAAAAATCCCAGTTAAAATGGGGACCTTACAGAGAAGATAAGCATAATAAGGGGCACCAGACAGGGCTGCCCTCTGTCCCCGTTACTTTTTCATTTATATATAGAACCCCTAGCCTACGCTCTCAGACATAATCATGAAATTACCCCCTTTTGCCATCAGGGATGGGAAAAGAAAGTCGTTCTATACGCCGACTTAATGGTCTTCACAAACAACCTCCCAACCACATTTCCAATAATACTAAGGGCCCTGGAGAACTTTGGGAAAGTCTCTGGCTATCAAATTAACTAACAAAAAACAGAAATCATGAAATGGAACTCCCAAAGTAACAGCCCCCTGGTAAAAGCTAGAATAAAATACCTTGGCATTCTCTTAGTACAAGATATCGATAAAATAGCGCGTTTGAATTTTAACAAACTCATTGCGGAAACCAAGAAGCTATTAAAAGGGTGGAGGGCGCTCCCCTTAACTTTTATTGGTAGATCTAACATCTTAAAAATGGCAATCCTCCCAAAATGTACTTACATCTTCAACACCATACCACTAGAGTTCGAGAGGGACTGGTTTAAGAAACTACAAGGGGGACTGAGCAGCTTTATATGGGCAGACAAGGGAGTCAGAATAGCCTGGAGAAAGCTTAGAAGGAAAAAAGAACATGGCGGGATAACCGCACCAGACCTTCATCAATACTATAGAGCCTTTAATTTCAAGAACGTAAGAATACTTCTACAGGAACATCAAATGTATCCCCCATATTTACAGGCCATGAAGCAGCCGGAAGGTAGCTTTTTTCTGTATAAGTTTGGTCACCCAAAGTTTTTCAAAACAGTGAAATTGAATATGCTGTGGGCTGCTTGCAGATTATGGTACCAGTTCAGGAAAACGATAAAGATACCGTACTATAGTAACTATGCCACGTTCTGGGACTCTCCAGGGACTCCGGCCTGCCTGAAAGATACACTGGCAATACCTCTAAAGAGAGAAGGCATAATAATCTGGGGGCAACTGTTAGAGGGAAATAATTTGATAGGATGGGAGCAGCTCTCAACAAACACCAACGGCAATATGTCAAAATTTAAATACTATCAGTTGAAGAGTTGGGCGGACTCATTAATAAACGGGGGGATAGGGAATAAAGACCTACAAGAAAGGATGCAGGATAGGTTGAACCAAAAAAAATGAAGTTTCAAGATGATACTGGAGCTTAATATCTGCAGAGGATGGGGACTTTACCTTACCAATGGAGATCTGGGGGAAAGACCTCACGACGATGGAGTTACCAGACCTATGGCAAGTATCAATGTCTACATGTTGGTATGTTATTAAATCTGCACCCCTCAGAAAAAAATCATTTATTCACAGCACACAGAGCGTACTGGATGCCCAAAAATCTATCAAAGATGAATAAGCAAAAGGTGAAGTGCTGTCCCAAATGTAGAGAAGAAAGGGCAAACGATCTACACATGTTCTGGCAGTGCCCCCAGCTCCAATGATTTTGGGAAGACGTGGGTAAGACACTTACGGAGGTGATGGGCCAGCATATAACAGAACACACAAGTTGTCACAGTTTACCAATTGCAACAGCAATAATGTGATATTTACCATTCGCTGTCCATGCGACTTACTTTATGTGGGACAAACCACTCAGAAAGTCAAGGCCAGGATATTGCAACAGATGAGCAGAGTGAGATGTAAAGTGCAGTGAGCTCCACTAGTTGATCACTTTGTCACACATAACCATCCCCCAGAGAGTATGAAATGGTGGGTTATCGAGAAAATCTGTTCCCATCCAAGAGGGGGTTCGCTATCAATGGCCCTCAACCGTAAGAAGTGTAGGTGGATTCATTCCCTTAACACTGTAATGGTGGGATTGAATGAGTTTGAGGAGACCTCAAGACAAATGGGCCAACTTTAGCCATGATGTGTGCCCATCACACACACAAACTAAGATGATCTACACTGTATAGGTCAGCAGCAAGACAAATGGGCCATCTTTAACATTGATGTAGGCCCTGCACACATTTGAACTATGATAATCCACACTATATAGTTCAGCTGCTAGATTACAACCGTCAGGATCACTACTAATTGCACTTATGGTTGACCACCCATTGTTTGGAGTTTTATCTATGTGTGTAAATCAATCGCATGCATGTATGATACAAATGTGCTATTGCAATCGCTGAGATTGTTCAGTTGTTTTGTTTTATGGTTAAAAGAATTTTTATGTGTGTTTTGCAATTATCAGAGACGTGGTATCTCTGAGATCCAAATAATCTACTGTCAAAGTGACCATGTATCTTAATTTTGTGAGCACATTACGGATACACACAAGATGCTTTTTAATTAACTTATTTAACTAATGCATGGTATCCCTTGTCTCTATTCAAATGTGCAAGATCTTTTAATACTAAATGCGGCTCACCCGTCCGTATTTAGACTGTGAACACTGTTTATGCCAACAATCGATGCAATCTTGGTACGTTATTCTGCACGTTGTATTTTTAAAATGTGCACAAAATTAGGGCATTCGTACAAATACCCAAATACCCTTTTCTGTGAATGGAGTAACTGACTTGACATCGGGTTTGAAACCGCAAAGCTCGGTTGCTAGGCAACTGAGGTTGCTAGAATCCTGCTGCTGCACACGCGAGCGCGCTGTGCACGCGAACGCCGGCTCACGCTTTACTTAAGGCGAGTCGATCACGGGGAGGCTGGCTGACACATTGCAGCGGATTGACAGGACGCTTGCCTGCCATCGCCACTTAAAATCGACCTTCCCAACTTGCCACGGATTGACATTGACTAGGTAAGCACCGTTTTAGGCATACGGACGGTTAAACTAAGAGCAATGCAAACGGGATATATACTGACTTCCACTCCCGTTTTTACCTTTCACACAGGATTAACTTGTTCGAACTGGATTTTGCGTGCCTCTATTATTCGGGAATGCGGATTTAACCCACTGCTTCCCTCTCCCATGCCATTCTACTGGGTGAGTGTTCCCCCTTTTTCAATCTAGTTATAACTATTTAATTTTTGATTATTAGGTTAAATAAATACCAATTAATTCTTTGAGAGGGCCTTGACCACGCTGACCTGAGCCTTTCTCCACAGAATTTACTTCTACCCTTACCCGACATTGTGTGCTTCTGTCAATTGGGAAAGAGGAATCACTCATTACCTCTTGATCCCCTGCAATTTTACTGGGTGAGTGTTTACCCCCATAATCGAGTTACAACTATTGAGCATATCGTGTGAATAATAGTTTAAAGCAAATCCCAATCCTTCTTCCTCAGAATTTATCGGATAGGGGCCATGAGCATGCGGACCTGAGCCCTTTGTCCAACCACTCTTGATTAACTCTGGATACATTAGGTGAGTCTAGAGCCTTTGTATATTGTTGGTTGTCTGGAACACACTCCAATGCAATGCAACATGCTTAACTCACGTTCTGTCTAAATTCACAGGCTGCCACCTTTCCTTTCCCCCCCCCACTGTCCTGATGAAGACCCGCAATGACTACTCAATAGTGCGTAGATTGGGTTGAAACGTCGACACTACCTCTTGGTCCAGATCAAGGCTCTGCACGAAAAATTAAAATTGAATTAATAGCAGAGTTATTGTTCCTAGCCTGGCCTTTCTTTTCCCTCCCTTGTACATATTTTAATCACCTTGTACAGAACACTCACTCCACTATATCACTGAGCACAATATGTCACTTGGTCACTCGTCACCATATAACTTCACTTTTTGACAGCCTTATATTCAAATATGGGTAATTTATAAATGATGTAATTTATAAAAAACAACTTGTTACCCACTAATCTGTTTTCCTTCTCGTGTGTTCCATTTGGTTGAAATTGTTTTTGTGTTGTATAAAAGTGATAAGACAATTTAGCTAATTGTACAAGAAATTTGTTACATTTACCCGACAGAACCATTGTTTTTTCTTCAGCATATAAAGGTAAGCGCAGAATTAATAATACTTGGGGTATTCGGCCGAAAGGAGGAGACAGCGAAATTAACAAATATAGAAACTTACTTTTTATATTGATTTTACTAGCTAGGAGGGAGATCTGCATTAAGTGGGTTCTTAACATCTCGCCCACACAAAAGGAGTGGGTAACCTCGGTCCGGAGAGTAAACAAAATGGACAGAGATGGGACACAAAGCAAAAGGGCAGGTTTCTGGGATATTTGGGAGAAGAAATATAATATAAAAAATTAGCTGGACAAGAAATAAGAACAATGTCCAATGATTACGCTAAACAGCAATAATCCACAGATAGGGCTGTTGCGCTGGTGGCCCCAGAGAAACTGCCCTCTCTTCTGTTGGAACTAACAGGATAGGACGATAGGGTTCTATCGGAGTGAAGGGCCCCCCAGAATCAGAATCAACTCAAGATGGCACAGAGAGATGATTACACCTGCGTGGTTTGTGCAGCCAGGATACTGGAAGGGCACGAACGCAGGAGCTATTGAAATATCGCAAAAGCCTGGGAAGGAATAGATCGGTTGACAGGCTGTTATTTGCATATAATGGTGGTATGAGGACAAAAAAAAAAAAAAGATGGCACAGAGAGAAGCAAGACCCCTGAAATCTCCTTAAACCCTGTTTATTGCATAACAAAGGACAAAAATTTTAAAAATAAAATAACAATCCGATTCAGGCGCGAGACTCACAATTTTTAATGCCAGAAATAGTTGTTTCCCACCTAAAACTGACCCTTATTCAATGTTAGTCAATGGGGAAAATAAATTCCCACAATTCTTTTTTTCACTCTTCCCTTTCCTTCCGAATTCAAAAAGCTGACATGTATGTATCCCCACTATCAACTTGCTCAGGAACAAAGGTCGCCGACACCAATTACTCCTACAGATTCCAAGCAGGCCCGGTTCTAGCGGGTGAGCCAGGCCCACCCAAACATGACCCTTGGCCCTCCCAGTCACGGTGAAAAATGCACTTGCTAAATTCCTCTAACTTGCTCAACGTTGTAGTGTTTTACCAGTCCCCGTTTCTTGGTACTGGAGATGTGTGATTGGGCCAGGGTCTCTGTCTCGAAGGAGCCCCAATCACGCATCTCATTTTGGAGAGGTGGGCTTCATCTCCACCTACTAGTGCAGGCACATTAGGGGCACGGCGAGGGGAATAAATCCTGTCCTCTCTTCGAACCGAGAGGTATGGATTTCCAGCTGCTCTGTTTTTTTTGCCATAGAGCAACTTTTACTGCTATTTGGGGGCTCCATCCTGCTGCATGTGCTACTCTGTAGGCCTCACCTTTTCTCTCCAGCCCCTGAGGACAGACATTAAGCATGCAATAGCCTTGCACCTTTCCTGAGCCCTACAGCTGCTGTTTTATAAGATCATGCATGGTGTGTGGGTCGGGCTGACGCCTTTTCCACAGAAAAACACTGACCATTTGTTCACGTTTTTGAGATTCTGCAAAGGCTTGGACAAGATCCATGAATAGAACTTAATGTAAACTAATATGTTTTCATTTTAAACGTTCCCTTTCTGATTTTGTTTACTTTAATTATCAATCAGGTCATATGCGGAACTGTAAACACATTTTAAATTACATTCTTCTTATATTTACTATTTTAAGTAAGAGAGGGAAAAAATACCGACCTTAGGTGATGTTACTATTTGTACTGGCCAGGACATTACAATTTAACTGAGGCTGGCATAAAACAAGCTATGTGGCAACCCTATGGGTGTGATGTAACACCCCCAAATGTTTGAATATTAAGCTATAGGATAAAGACGGGAGGTAGTGATCTATTTTAGAGGGATTGGATACTTTGGGTGGAAGCTAGGGATGTTGGGGTGAAGATAGGACAGCAGGATTGGACTGGCCTATAGGGCAGTCAAGTAGTGCCTGACGGGCTAGTCTGACAGATCAATGTGTGGGACAGTTTTTTTAGCAATTTGTGGACCTATTTTATGGTCTGGTGGGCTAGGTTTTACTATTGATTTCCCTCGATATTTCCCTGATATTACCACAAATATTGCCTGCAGTAAACACAAATCCATGCAGTCTCCCATACCTTGCAAAATATCCATACACTGTGTCTTTACAAGTTCAAAACTGGACTGATTTGCAAATGTTGAACACATTTTTTAACTATCTAGTTCGCTAAGGGGGGCGCTTTCATTTTAGTGCCCGGGCCAATTGTTTTGTCCCAGTCCAAGCCTATAGGACAGGTACCCTGGTAAGCAGAAGACAAGAGATACCAGGGTGCAGTAGGTGGAGTGGTACTGAAGCCAGATCATTCACAGTGGTGTAACATAAAATGATGGGGTCAATTTGCAAAATGGGATGAGGGGGCTCTGAGCCTCCCGTATCTCACTGATATTAATTTACCTTGGGATAAATGGGGCCCTCCGAACGGTGAGGGGCCTCCTAGAGGATTGGGGGCCCACCACACCACAGGTGCATCCCTAAACATTCTATTCTAAGCTATGACCAGCATAGAAATATGCAGAATTAAGGTGCTGAGGGGACGCAGGTCTCAAATTTAAATTACAAAAGGAAAATTGGAGTTTATCAATGAAATGTTTGGCACACCGTCATAAGTAGAACAGACAAGTTTTAATCAGCTTTTTTGGACTCTGATTGGTTGAAATGCACAGATCATTTAACATAGTATCAGTGGTCACCATTTGTACGTTCTATACTGGGGAGGTTGCTCGAATCTGGAAGAAGGAGCATAGCTCCTGCTTAGGGTTTGATCTCCTGTGGTAAGTGGCAACCAACTCTTGTGAAAGAGGCAAACACCCTTAAGTTGATATAGGCTGACCTGTGAGCCAGTTGCATGCCTGGTGCTTGTGGTGATGAGTTGCCATTTGCTCTACTCTACAGCCAGCATCACTGCAAATTTTTGTGTAGTTGCACTAATAGAGTAAAGGAGAGACTAACCCAGAGGGAGCTTCCATGAATCGGATGGCTGTGTGCTACGCTGCCCGCAACCAGATTCCATCTGTCTGGGATGAAAGGTGGCATCTTGTTGAGGGGCCTCTTCTGGTAATTATGATTAAATAGCATCCTGAATCTTATGGGATAAGAGCTCTTTAGAGGCAGACTGTAGTTATTCAGAGTTCACCCTCTTCTTTTGGACCCTTAATATTTGATCTTGAGGATTTTCCTCTGCACATTTTCACTTTTTGAGTCTTTGCTTTGCTACCAGTTCTTGCAGATTTCTGTTATATTAACATATTCTTGCTAACCTTCCTTACTCCTTTTTCTCAGTTGTCTGAGATGGGATTTTAACACTTCCGCATAATATGGAGTCCCGTTCCTGCGCTCCTGTGCAAAGGACAACAGGATTGCAGCCTGGAGAGTTGATGATTTCAATCCCTATTTCAGCAGTTCTGTTTAGGCCCCATTCCATTTAGGAAGCTTTTTCTACACAAATCTGGAGGTACCAGAATCATTCGCCTGTGTGTAGGTTGACAACTTCCCTCCATGTAACCAAGGACATTGTTTCCAGTCCTACACTTTAAACGCACAAATCATTAGTATTCTGGGTATTTGTCTAATTAATTTGATAGAAGCAAACTAAGACTACAATGCACAAAATGCTTACATCCCTTTAACACTATCCACCCCTAAATCCTATATTCACCCTTACATCCCTTTACCACTATCCACCCTAAACCCTAAAATTAGCCTTTGCTCAGTTTACCTCTACCCTACCCTCTACATGCTCTGTATACACACAGAGTCTAATGTTTGCATCATGGTATCTGTTTGGAAGTCTAACGCTTGAAGGTTACCTCCAAAAAATTGGGCTGCCGTGGCCCACCCAAATGCACCCTTGACCCATCCAGATAAAAAATTCCTGGCGCCGGGCCTGATTCCAAGGAGTGTATAACACAGCCCATTGCACTAAAACGTTTTTTTATTTTTTACATTTTCTTCTTTGTCCTTTTATACAAATCTCCTCATTTTGTTTTTATTATGATCCTCCATCAACAGTGGGGAACACCCATTGAGAGACTGGCAAACATAATGAATCATAACACAGATAAACCTCATCCACCAAAATATCCACATTGTCCACCCCAATGTAAATATTTATGCAATTCCCACCTTCGCCATCAGCTGCGCTATGAATATATAACCGACGTAAACGTAGTAAGAAAAGTAAAATAACAAATTCCTGTCAGGAAGGAGCTTAGCCCACAACACAAAAATCATATTAAGAAATCATATCAAGAAACGAGTATGTAGTAATTACTTGAGAGCCAACGTAGTAAAGTAAAAGAGCTTTATTTGTAAACTCCAAAATCCCACAGAGAGCGAGGCATAGGTCAGCATTCAATGTACGGCAGAACATAAACTGTGAACATTAACTGTCAACATCAACTGTCAAAGCACGCAGCGTCACAGCGCGAGCCGGAGGCAGCGCGATCCATGACAATGACATAGGGTCCTCGCGCAGGAGCACGAGGGCAGACTACTACATATCTCCTTTCCCTAAAGGGAAGAACAGGGAAAGGGTAGAGAGAAAAGGAGAGAGAGAGAAAGAGAGAGCGAAACAGAGAGGGAGAAAAAGGGGAGAGAGAGAAAAAGATAGAGAGAACAAAAGGGGTTACCTGAATCTAACAGGCAGTCTGATGTCCCTGCCGCTCCTTCTAGGAGTACCAATGGGGACGTTATCAGCGCCAGAGATACTGGGTTTCGCAGTTACTGGAATTCTTTCTCCAGCGTCCAAACTTTGTTGGGAGTAAGCCTGGGCGTAGTTCACGAAGTAGCGCTACGCGAAGCTACGCAAAGTGCAGTTCGCACTACGCGAGCTACGCGTAGCACTACGCGAACTGCGTAGTGCACTGTTCGCAATGATTGCACAGTGCCGGATGCTTGTCCGCACTGTGCAATCATTGAAAACGGCATCTTGCACAGTGCGAGCTGTCTTTTACTGCCGCTCGAGTAGATTTTTACTCGAGCGGCAGCTTCTCAACGCGGACTGGTAGTTTCTCATCGCGAGCGGTCGCGAGCATGCGCGACCACTCGCAATGAGAAACCTGACCTCCCCGCGTTGAGAATCTCGCCGGGAGGTTTATTTTCCACGCTCGCGATCGGCAACTTGATGTTGCTGATCGCGAACGAGAAAAAGTCTCGCGGGATATCATTTTGCTTGCTCGCGGTCGCCAACTTGACGTTGAGGACCGCGAGCAAGCAAAAAATGACCGCTGCACTACGCTACGCGTGTTTGCACTGTGCTACGTGCAATTCGCGTTGTGCGAAGTAGCGCAAACTTCGCAAACTACGCGAGCGTAGCGTAGTGCTTTGCCCAGGGTTAGTTGGGAGTTGTAAGGAACCTGGGCATGAACCCTCACAATCTTATTCATATTCCACCAGTTGCAACGATTCACGCGGACAGCAGTCCCACAGATTTTGGCAATGATAACAGGTTGACTGAACTTGGTGTCACCCTTTCGTACAAATCCTGATTTCTTTATCTTAACTACATCACCCACAGCAAATTTCTTGGAAGTAGCGTGTTTGGTTTTGTCAAAGTATACCTTTTGCTTAGCTTGGGATGATTTGACTTTGTTTCTTACCATCACATCTAACTCTTGGGCAGAGAGTCTGTTTCTAAACCATTTAGACATCCATGCCGGTCTGAATTCGGAACATGCCTTCCTCCCTTTGAGCAATTCAAAAGGTGACCCACCAGTGGAGGAATGTGGAGTGGTTCTGTAGAACCAAATCATCGTTCTGACAGCAACGGGTATGACCTTGTTGTGGGAGATAGCCCACCGTATGCAGTCACCGGTCACTCTGTTGAGCCTTTCTACCAAACCGTTAGTTTGGGGGTGATAGAGAGAACACTTAAGGTGGATAATGGCGGTTTCTTTGAGAAAATGCTCAACTTCTGATGACGCAAATTGGACCCCATTGTCAGATACTAAGGTTTTTGGAAAACCCTCCCGCATGTACACCTCTTTCATGAATTCCAAAATTTTATTTGAGTCAGCCTAGGGAACAAATTTTACTTCGGGCCACGTAGAGTAGTAGTCCACCAAAACAATGGCGAAGCGACACTGGAGGGGCAAGGCATGGAAGGGACCCAGAACATCACTGCCCAATTTCTCCCAGGGTTCATCTGGAAGAGGAATAGATGTGAGGGGTGGATTAGAGACCAGTAAGGTTTTGTCGCTACTAGCGCAAATTGGACAGTCATGTACCATACTGTCAATGTCTCTATCCATTTGGGGCCACCAAAAGTACTCACGCACTCTGCGTTTGGTGAGAGTGGCGCCTAAATGACCCTGATGTGCATCGGACAAGAGAGTAGCCCTGAGGGCAAAGGGGGGTATGACCTTATCATGTCTGATTACAAGATCATCCTCAACAGACAATTCATCACATATTTTTACAAACGGTTGGATGTCCACACTCACACTTTTCTCCTTGGGCCAACCTTCTGCAATATACTTTTTTACACATTTCAGAGTCTCATCATTTTGCATAGCCACCCTCCAATCACCTTCATTTAACGTGCAAATGTTTTGCAATTCAATTGCAGCAACTAAACAGTATTCGAGCTCATCTTCACCATTAGGTTTCTCCAGACAGGTTGTTGTTACCTGGAACCGGCAACCGTGACAGAGCATCTGCTCGTACATTCTTACCCCCAGGTATGTGTTTAACATTGAATTGGAATTGGAGGAGCCTTGAGGAAAGTCTTGCTATGCGTGGTGTGCTGTTATGGAAATTGGTACTTCCTAGGATGGACACAAGGGGCTTGTGATCAGTTTGAAGTGTGAATTTCCTTCCCCAGAGATAGCATTTGAATTTTTCAATTGCCCACCAGCATGCCAATAATTCTTTTTCAATGACGGAGTAGTAGATTTCCGTCTCCCTCAGAACTCTGGAGGCAAAACCTATGGTGTGTTCTAGTTTGCCAATAGTCTGGGTTAACACTGCCCCTAACCCATAGTTACTTGCATCCACAGTTAATGTGCAGGGTAGCACTGGATCATACGATTTCAAAGCTTTGATATGACTGAGTTGAGTTTTCAACCAAGTGAAGGCACCTTCACACTCATTGTCCCATACAAAGTCTGTCTCTTTTTTTAACAGGTTAGAGATAGGTCGTACTTTAGTGGCATAGTCCGGGATGAAGCGTGAGTAGAATTCGCTTAATCCTAGAAAAGACTTGACCTCAGATTTGTCAGATGGAGGAGGTGCCTCTACAATGGTTTGTACTAACCCAGGTCTCGGTGTGACACCTGCACTCGAGATAATGTGGCCCAGATATTCAACCGAATCCTTGGAGAATTCACACTTTTCTCGCTTGAGCACAACGCCTTGTTGTTGAAAAATAGATAAAACCTTATGGAGCACTTCGTCATGTGTCGTCTCGTCAGGGGCATGTATAAGTACGTCGTCCTAGAAAATGGCAACATTTTTAGACCCTTGAGTAGGTTAACCATAAGACGCTGAAATACTGATGCCGCGGATGCTAATCCGAAAGGCACGCGGCAGAATTGGAAAATACCAGATGGAGAATTGAACGCAGTGAGATGACGTGACTCTTTGTCCAATTCCAGTTGATGGTACGCTGAAGCAAGATCAAGTTTGGTGAAGATCTTGGCACCTGAGACTATGGCTAACACTTCAGTGATGTTGGGAAGTGGGTGTGAGTCAACCCATATCTCTCTGTTTAAACTGCGCAAGTCTATGCAGATTCTGAGTTCATTGTTCCGTTTCCGTGCGACGACCAAAGGAGATAACCAGTCTGAAGATTCGATGGGCTCGATCACACCTCTGCTGCATAGCACTGCAAGTTCTTTCTCAAGATCCTCTCTGATACAGAACGGAACACTCCTTAAGAACAGGGACGGCTCCCTCTTTTACTTTAATCCTTTGTCTGAAACCTTTAATTTTCCCAAGGTCACCCGAGAATACTTTGGGATAATTGTTCAATAGCACCTCAACCTGTGGAACATCACGTATGGCTAACACTTGTTCATGTGCACCCGGACATAGCATCATTTCAAAAAGGCCCTGATGAAACCATCCTACTATGTTTAGACCTTTGATGGCTACATAGATTTTACCATGGATGCGTCGGCCTTTAAATTCCATTATGTCTTCAAAATATCCCAAGAGATCAATTTTACGACCTTCATAAGATACTGGCGCACGATCGGGAGGCATTAATTGCCTCTCACCCCAACTTTCAGCGAATAAAGTTTGGGTAATCATAGTGATACGCGCACCTGAATCTACAAGAAGGCGTAAATTTTTCTCCCCACACGGATGTTGGCATAGGGATCTACACAATCTGCTGGGTCACCTGTTCTGACATCACTATCACTGACCACTAAGACCATGTCCTTCATTTCTGACATAAGGTCTTCTGTATCACTGTCACTGTTTTCCTTGACATGACTCACCCTGACCTGCTCTTTCCTCTTCCCCTTGCATACTTTAGAGAAATGCCCCTCTTACCACACAAATTGCATACAGCATTTCTCGCGGGACAAGGTCTCCCATTTTGTTGTGAGTAGGGTAACCACACCGAAAACAGATGTCTGTCCTTTTGAAAAAACTATTCTGAGTGCCTTCCCTTTTTTTATTTTGAAAATTTACACGTACAGGTGTGACCGTCTCTACAGTCTTGTTCTCTAACTCTTTCACAGACACCATAGCTGTTTCAATACTCTTTGCGATGCGGATGTCCTCTTCAAGGGTAGGGTTCCCTAACGACAAGAGTTTCTGCCGAATGTTTTTATCACTGCAATGACTAATAAACTGATCACGAACCAACTGTTCGCTAAAGTTTTCAAATTCGCAATCAGCTATTAATTTTCTTAGAGCGGCAACATATGTGTCTACATCTTTGTCATTTTTTTGTGTGCGCTTAAAAAACTTGTGTCTAGTTACAACTAAACTCGGCTGTACATCATATCTGCCTGCTAATTTCCTTAATGTTTCTTGGTACTCATCTAACTCCTCATTTTCACCTCTCCCGGGTTCGGGCAGATGTTTAAGTGTTGCTCTCCCTTCAAACCCTAGCGCGTGCAGTAACAAACATTTTTTTCTTTCTGGCCTGAATCTGTGTGCTCCTATTGCCCCCAAGTACGTTTCAAATGCGTCAAACCACTGCCGCCAACCAATGGGGTGATCTCCGGGTGAGTCCAGAAAAGGAGGCGGTGGTTGTACTGCCTGCATACTGTGAGTAGTAGGTAACTGACAGAATTTTCAAAAATAAGCAGCAATGAGATAAAGAGCAATGAAAGAGATTAGCACTTAGATAAAAGCACACTGTACATGTTTAAGTAAACTACAATTAATGTGCTAAAATATAGGGTGAGCAAAACTGCACCGACTATGACATTAGTATCTTACAATCCTGTAAACATGAACAACGTGGAGACTGGGCACAAGATGTAGATAATGGTGAAGACAAGTCTTGTTAAACTCCCGCTGGTGTAGAAAATGACGCGAAGAGCTCTGGAGAGAATGAAGAGGCGAATGTTCTGAAGGGATGAGAGTACAACCATTAAAGCATTGCAGAACGCCCCCACCCCCCGCCAGATGCAGTGACGGGCGCCTGAGAGTGAGTTTAAATTGAAGCGTCAGCTTTCTTGCAGCTCCTGTTTTTTGAATGAAGCTACTCTCTCCTCAGAAAATATGACCGGATGCAGCAGTTGGGCTGAATCACCATGCGTTGAGAACCGGCAGCTCCCTCAGCAAAGACGAAGATTACCTCACCTCCGTGGCAGCAGCGCTTCACCCTGTGAGGAGGGCAGACAGGAAAAGACTCCGCCTAACAAGGCGTGAAGCACCGTCTGGCAACTCCCCTAGCATCGACGTAGAATCCCGTCACCTCCGCAACAGCCTTGAGTCTCCACACGGGGCGTGAACACAGGAAAAGACTAACGAAGCGCGCAGAGCTTGTCACAAAAAAAACTACAGGGTGAACTCTCAATCTTTGTTGGTGACAGTCCGACGTAAAAGGAAACTCTCGCCTCAAGGGGCGTGGAGCTCGATCAATGCTCCGCCTACCTTCATGGTTGAGAGCCAGCTCGGCCGTTCCGTTCCGGTGTGTTGCAGTCAGCCATGAAACGGGAATCGGTCATCGGGTTGCGCAACCCTTCGTTACCATACAACGATGACCCTGTGACCAGACTTGCTTCCTGGCTTTGTATTCGCCGTCATCGACAAACCACTGCGTTGTGGTATCCCTCATTCATGGATTGTCTCTGTACCTCGCCTCCTACACAAGTTGTCCACCATCCAAATCTTCTTCAATAAAGTCGGTGAGTGTCGTAGTAGTCTGCGTGGGTCCTCTGTGGGATCAGCTCGTCGCCAGTAAAGTGTGGTAATTACTTGAGAGCCAATGTAGTAAAGTAAAAGAGCTTTATTTGTAAACTCCAAAATCCCACAGAAAGCGAGGCACAGGTCAGCATTCAATGTACGGCAGAACATAAACTGTGAACATTAACTGTCAACATCAACTGTCAAAGCACACAGTGTCACAGCGCGAGCCGGAGGCAGCGCGAGCCATGACAATGACATAGGGTCCTCGCGCAGGAGCACGAGGGCAGACTACTACAGAGTACTCCTCTCACAAGTGGTTACAAACATTCACAACTTTAAATAGTTTCAATTAACCTCAGATTTAGTAAACATAATTACAAATTTTAAAAAAACGAAAATATAATTATGGTTAGCATGTGGCTAAATGTCATCATTGACACTTTATCAGTCCTGTGCTTTCCTCTGACAAATTCATCCTAGGAGCTGTAGTCGTGTGTCATTTTAAAGGCAGAAGGTGGACTAGAGTATTTCAGTGGGTACTTTTTGCGCGGGAACCCCACAACAGCTTCGAGTCTCACAACTTAGAGCGTCCTGCACTTATCAGCCAGTATCAATCTATCACAACTCACCGTTAATTAACCTTAAACAAGCCTCACATGTGGGAATCAAACATGACCCTGGCCTTTGGTCTAAATCTCTCTAACACCATGCAACGGACGAGGACCTATAACGATTTTGTGGAAACTTCAAAGAACTCAGTGCCCACTTTCGGTTCTCCGCGTCCCGGCCACCTGCACTCCCCCGTCGCCAAGTTATAATACAGGAGTAAAATATTTCGCCTCCTGAAAAAAGAATAAAGGGAGGAAACTATCGAGGAGACCTCCCCTTAGAAGGGAACTTAAAGGCCCCGTTCGGGTCGTCAAGCTTCTTGGTCAATTGTGGTGCGTCACAGCGCGGATCATGGCGGGCCCCGAGGCTCGCTACCGGCTGCTGCGGGAGGTGGGGCGCGGCAGCTACGGGGTAGTGTTCGAGGCCCGGGTGAGCAGCACCGGAGCGCAGGTGGCCGTCAAGAGAATGCCCTGCGCCGCCCCAGAAACAGCCGAGCTGGCCCTGCACGAGTACCGGGCGCTGTGCAGCGTGCGGGGCCAGCACTGCAATTTGGTGCGGCTGGAGGAGGCCGTGTTGCAGCGCACCAAGCCCAAGCAGCCCGCCGCCCCCAGCGACTTCCACCCGCTGGCCGCCCGGGACGAGCAGCAGGAGGTGCACCACCTGGAGCTGGTGGAGAGCTGCCTGAAGGGCCGGCCTAGCTGCCCTGAGCCGGGCTGGACGTGCGCCGTCTGGTTCGTCATGGAGTACTGCGACGGCGGCTCCATGAACGACTACCTACTGGGCCGCGGCGGGCCCGACCCGCGCTTGAACCGCACCTTCATGGGTCAGCTGGCCAGCGCCGCCGCCTTCCTCCACCGTAACCAGATCGTGCACCGGGACCTGAAGCCGGACAACGTGCTGGTGTCCTGCGGCCTGCAGGGGCCTCAACTCAAGGTGAGGAGGCGGCCTTGGACACTTGGGTGATCCTGGTGAATCTGCAAGGTCGCGGTACTCGGGTCGTATACCAGAGGTCCACAAATATACCTTAATGTAGTGAAAATCAGATTGGTTTACTGCTTACATTGAGATACTTTAACGGTAGTGTTTCCAAACTTGTAGGAGAGCGTGTGCATAGGTGCCATTTTTTCGTATTTCGGACAACGCTGTAGGCTTTTTCTTCCAATTAAGTTCTGGTCTATGGACCTTTGTAGCAGCCTGAGTGCTTGTATAGCGCTGCTTGTCACCCGTGAGGGTGTCCAGACGCTTGCTCCGGGTCTCAGTCGAAAAGCCAGGTCTTGAGTCCCTTCCTGAAAACGGTGTGAGACTGTTGAAACTGGGGCGAGGTCAAGTTGGATCAGGGTGGCCGATTCTCCTCTGTCGAAGGGTGCAGATGTCGTCCGTTGTGGCGATCAGAGATGCCTCGATGCTGTAGTTAGCTTTCAATCCTGATTGAGAGGGGCCCAGTAGGTTGCTCTTCTCCTTGTGTTTTTGTAAGTTGGAGGTTGATGGCCTTCTCCAGCACTTTGACGGGAAAAGAAAGTAGTGAGATGGGGTGGTAGTTCATGGTCTGCTGAGGGTTTCTTGAGGAGTGGCTTAACTTCGGTGTGTTTCCAGGCGTCTGGGTACGTTACTGTGGTTATCGGAGCATTGAGGTTGGTGGTGAGCTGGTGGCTGATTTAGACTTTTCCAAGGTTAAAAAGTCAGTGGGGGCAGGGGTCGGTGGGTGCTCCCTAGTGGATGGTGCCCATCAAGGTGGAGGTGTTTGGTGAGGTGAGTAGTTTCCAGGCAGTGAGTTGGAGTCCGGTGGTGGTGGTAGTAGTCGATCAGTGGTTGAGGAGGTTTGCTGGCTGGTGGTCGAAGTTTTTGTAGATGGTTACTATTTTGTCGTGGAAGTAGTCGCTGAGTGCGTTGCAGAGTTCCTGGGAGGCGTTCTCGGTGGCTGCTGGGTTGGTGAACTCTCTGATGATGGTGAAGAGTTCTTTGGCTTGGTTGGTGCTGTGGTGATCCGTGGGTAAGTGCCTCTTTTTTAGGAGCTTTGATCCGTCAGTGGTAGGTGCTGAGGGCTGATTTGAAAGAGGCTCTGCCCGTGGGTGATCTGCTGGTGTGCCATCTTCTTTCCAGTTGTTTGCACCAGCGTTTTGATGTGCGTAGTTCTGGGGTGTACCATTTGGCTTGTTTGGAGGGTCTGTGGGATTTAGCTGGTTTGGTGGGGGCGACTCAGTCGGCAGCGTTGGTGAGCCAGAAGTTGAAATTCGGAACTACTTGGTCGACGTTGGTGGTGAGTTTGGGCTGGGTGGAGCTGAGGGTGGTAGTCCATTGTTGCTGGGTGATCCTCGACCAGCATAAGAATAGGTTATTAGGTCAGTGGGGGAGGGGGTTGGGGGGCAGGTCCGGTGATGGTGGTCGATGGAGTGATTCGACCAGGTGAGTTCTGTGGTGTGGTGGTATCTGATTCTGGTGCTGGACATGAAGATGGGGTCAAGTGTGTGTCCTGCTTTGTGTATGGGGTCTGTGACGATCTGTTGAGTCTGTTTTCCATCCTTTTGAGGAGGTCAGTGCAGTTAGTGTCTGATTTGTCATCCAGGTGGAAATTGAGGTCTCCCAGGAAGACATAGTGTTCGGATTCGATGCCAGAGGGGTGATGAAGTCTGCGATGATGTCGCTGAGGCCGGCTCGTGGTCCTGGCACTCTGTATGCAAGAGTGCCTTTGAGTGTAGTGTTGTCTGTGTGGATCTGGAAGTTAATTTGTTCCATGATTGAGGCTTCATCGTTTGGAGACGGTGCAGGTGATTGCTTCTTTGTGTACAGTGGGGATGTGGCCTCTGGGTCTGTTGATGCCGTCACAGTGCTTCATTTTGTATTCGCGGCGATGTCCGGGTTGGAAGCAGGGGTGAGCTAGGTTTTCGTGATGAAAGCCACGACGGGGCTGAGGGTGGAGATGATGTCCCAAATTTCGGTGTCTGGTTTGCTGAGGAATTTAGCGTTGAGTAGGAGACAGGAGAGTTGTCCTGCGGTGGTCTTGGCTTCCAGGGCTGGTGTGTCTCGGGAAGTTTTGGCTGTGGTCTGTGTTGGGGGTGTGGTGAATCGGCAGCTGAGGCAGGAGAGAGGGCCCGCAGTGGAGCTGGGTGATGTGAGGCAGCAATTCTTCTTGCCTCCTGGGTCTAGAGCGCGGAGGTCTGCGTCAGAGTACTGGTGGGTGCTTGGAAGGCCAGGGTTCCTGGCGCTGGGCGTGGTCCAGGCACAGACTGGCACAGATGGGCTTGTCTTTGGCGCGCCAGCGGCACGGGAGCACAGAGGCCTGCATATGTAGTCCTGGGGATGGCCGTGGCTAAGCGGGAGGTCAGGAACTGAGTGGCGGGAAGAGGCAACGGCGCAGGCACAGTTAGAACAGCTAAGTTCTAACCTGTGACGCCTGTAAATAAAACCAGATAGCACTGACACTAACAAATAAGTAAAATCACAGTAACAGAAAGGGAAAAACACTGGCACAACAGAGGAAAAATCCCTCAATTACCAGCAGGTAATTTGTGGGCAACAGCTGACGTGAACCAGAGTCCCTGGAACAGGTAGGCAAGACCCATTGTTGAGAGGCCAGGCGGGGGGAGAGGTGTAGACTAAAAGGTCCATGGGCTACTGCGGGAGCCGTGCAGCTGCCTGCATATGTTGTCCTAGGGGTAGGCCGGGCTAAGTGGGAGGCCGGGAACTGAGCAGCGGTAAGGAAGAGCGGGAAGAGGGCAACGGCGCTGGCACAGTTAGAATAGCTTAGTTCTAACCAGTGACCCTTGTGAACAAAACCCAATAGCACTGACACTAACAAATAAGCAAAATCACAGTAACAAAAAGGAAAAAACACAGGCACAACAAAGGGAAAATCCCTCGATTACCTGCAGATCATTCATGGGCAACAGCTGGTGAGATCCGGAGTCCCTGCAACAGGGAGGCAAGACCTGTTGTTGAGAAGCCAGGCAGGGGGAGCAGCGCAGCGCAGAGACCAAAAGGTCCGTGGGAAAAGGGGTTAACAGTTTATACCTCCAAGTACGGTGTGATCGTTAAGACCACACAATAAAGGTCTGAGTCAGTAACTTAAAATTAAAAGATTTATTACTAACTCAAAGCCAGTCTAATATAAATCAATCTAAAAAATATATAGATAGAGCAAAATTAAAGGAAGGCCAACACGCCTAGAATGTTGGTCCTCAACAACAAAAAACAGATCAGTATCTCTTTTGCAGCAATAAAAAAGATGAGGAAAAGAACCTGATGGCTGGACAAATGATTTTGATCCTTCTCCCCATACATGGAAGACATTTGCAGCATCTAACAAACCAGGAACGCAACTAGACTCAAACTTTGGGGATGGCTAACACTTGGAACAATGGGGCCCTATTCCGAACCTGGGTCAAAATTTCTTGTAAGGGCTCTCTTCACTGTTGTTGTGTTTTGAATAATACGCAGAGCATTTTTCTGGACAATATACAGCCACTGGTGCATTTTAAAGCATGCTTGGCCAATAACATTGGTCTTAATTTAATATCCTTTAGTGGGGTTTAAGGGTTCTCCATCGAATTTTGGCAGAATGAACGGTGAAAGCTACTTTTAAGTAAACAATTGGCCAGTAGTCGAAGCAGGATGTAAAATTTCAGGAACAATAAACGGCAAAGAGTACATTCCAGGAAGCACTGTGGCAGTTGAATTGGTCTTAATCTATTGGGACTTAAAAAAAAAAAAATACAGTATATTTAGGCATACTTCCACAAAGAAGATTTTTCAAAATTTGTAGCAAATGGTGCAGTTTAAACACATTTGTTGTCATTGTTCTGTTCATAGAGCATTTCGCAGCACACAATAGGTTTATGTTGGAATACAAGCCTATTAGAAGCATCTCTTACTGTCCCATAGAAGGATGCCTCATGCGCAGGCACTGTAACTTACAAAATAGTGAAACTATATTCAGCGGTAGTGCATGGTAATCTTGAGTTCTAGCTCTCATCAAGTATTCATTGTTTTGAGACACTTGGCTATTGCCTGAAATGCATCTATCATTTGGAAAGAATTTGGTGTTAAGAGCACATGGAGTGCAGAAGCGGAGCATAAAGTGTGATTATCAATTGTGCCTCTAACCATACAAATTAGACTTAACTAGCATATTAACAGGTAATCTATTTTAGGCTATTTGCTAACGTGGCAGTGATTGGCCTGCTGCTGGTTTTGGCGTTTATCAATAAGGTTGCAAGATGAGAAATTAACCCCAGTTCAAATGTTCTTTGGTTCACAATACATTTCTTCCAGCTAGAGTCACTGGGTGTCTGGTGAGGAACTCAATGTGGTGAAGGTGTCAGCAAAGAATAGCCATTTGTGATGAACATGTTTGATGTCACTTCCACTTTGGTAGTTTAGTCATTTGAAGTCCATAGCCGCACAGACCCAATAGCCAAACACGTAACACATCCATAATATCAGGAGAGCTTTGAATAATAATACTTTCTAGAAATATGCAGCAACAGTGCATGGAGGAAACAATGCTACAACTTAAAAGCTCATGTCTGTGGAATTTAACTTAATGTTTTATACATAACTTGGTGTATATATTTAATTTGAATCCTTGTGTGGGGTAAAATGATCATGAAAGATGACATCTTGGGGTATGTATTTATAGAACAATGGTAGACTGGCTTGTAACAGCAGCCATGTGTGGAAATTCAGAACATTTGAGAAAACAATTTTGGAAAAACATGACTAATGATCACTGCTCCTTTACTCACACCCCTTAAACAATTGTGAAAAGAGTTGATACCTAACCTTGATGCCCTCCTAGGACCTCAGTTATTTCTCCAAACCTTAATCCATCTTCAGCAGTGGGCACGCAATGAAATGATACTAATAGGAGAAGGCACATGAGAGGTCAGCTTTTAGGTATTGCAGAGAGGCTGAGCAGTGTCCTGCCTCAACGTGATACTTTATGACCTACCTTAGCATCACTAATAGTATACCATGATTTACAAAGCACTGGCGCTATCTGATTCTTTTCACTGTCACCCCAAAAACCTACTTCCTTCCCATCATCCCTCCTGCCACCCACTGCATCTCCTTTTCTTCTCTCCCTATCTGTTGTAAGATGCCAAAAGTTGGTTACCTATAAATCACTGTTGCCTATCCAGTGAGATACCACTCTGTGGCAAAACCTGCTTCACCCATAAGTATCCTTTCTTCTTGTCTCTCCCTTGCCCATGTTTTCTCTCTCCCACTTTGTGCTTTTAGAGGACCTTATTACAGCTTAAAAAGCTGTACAAATAAACAAACTAATATCTTAAGACCGATACAACAACTGAAGTCCCTTTGTAATAAAAGTATAAGTTAACAGTTTCTTTACTTTGAGCCGCTAATAGGTTTCTCTTTCTTAATCTTTGTGTCTCTTGGAGTGTCCCTTTTATCAACTTAAAATTTCCTTTGGTCTTTGCCACTTTCTCTGGGTCTCTATTTTTAGGCTTCTTTCAATCTCCCTCTTTCTCTCTCAATCTCTTTCAGTGCCTCCTCCTCTAGATCTCTTAAGTACCCCATGTTGGCACGTGCATAGCAGCAGTGTAGAGAACAAGAGTGATTCACTAGACTTTGAACATCAATATGCAATCTCTGCTGCCCTTCTCTCTATCATCCTTCCCCAAACAGTCCCCAATCCTCTGCCACAAAGTGCATCATCCTCTTTCCCCAGAGCAGCAAGTCCTTCCCCCATTTCTCTGAGTCCCTTCTCTGCTCCTCATCCTACAACTATTGGCACTTCTTCTCCCCTTATCCATCTCCCCATAGCGATTGGCCTACTCGTACTTTTTCCTGCAGATGTACCACAGAGATTTTCTTCCTCATTCTCTGCTTAGTCATGTTCATCCTTTTGCTGCCCACATCCTTTAAACGTACACGCTTTCCATCTTCCACTACAGTTCCTTCTACTAGTCTCTCTCCTGACCTTCCTCCAGCCTTTTTCTCCACTGGATAATGTTTTTGCTCTGGGATGTCACAGCATTTCCAAAAGCACTAGCCAGGCCAGGCCGCAAACTCCAGTGACATCCATGGAACCTTTTTTTCATTTCACAAATTAAGGTTGCTTGCTACGGCAGATTTTGCAGAAAGCAAAACCGTGATGGGTAGAATGCTTGAATTATCTGTCATTTTCTAATTACTTGGGACCATGTTCTAGTCCATTGGTTTTGTTTTTTGCCCACCATGCCATCTCAGACGGGAACAAGAAATATGCCTATCAGCCTTGGTTTTGTTAAAATGGGAATAGCCTAGGCAAAACTATCAGGCCAAGATTCGTATGAATGGGAACACAAGTAACCCTCAATCAGTTTCAGCCTATTTTGGCCTCGGCAGTAGGGTATAGCTCGAGTGCTATGGCACATTGAACATAGCACTCGGGTCAGGGCAAACCCATTGCTCTTTGATTGTCTCACCAAAGAAAGCAAAAAGGTGATGGATGGAATGCTTGAATTAATGTCAGCTAGTGGTAGTTACTTAGAGCTGCATTCTAGCCCATTGTTTTTTGCCCACCATGTGACCTCAGACTGGAACTAGTGATAGGCAAATCAGCCTTGGTCTTGCCCCAATTTTGTATCGCTTCAAATGACGTGTGCTGACCTTAGCTAAGTCATATTCATGTGATCAGTCCCAGAAAGATGAAAGTTTGAGACACCCCTACTGGAATTCAGTATTTAAGCAGTTTGTGTGTAGATTTCTGCAGATGGCACAATAATGGTACATATTACAACGGATATGCAGTTGCCTAAAATGTGCATTAAACAGAATGGAGCGTTCTTTTTTCCATTTTTGTCAAAAACCAATATATCCTTTGTCCACTTCATGTTTAATTAGTGTTGCATAATATCGATGTCTTCACAACACCAAGAAACCATGAACGAGATGCTATTAAAATGTATGTTATACTTTAATATACGAGTCTAACTTTATAGACTTTAAGGGAAGGCAAAATTCTTCTGGCAAAAAATTCTGCCTTTTAACTTCCATTTGATGGATACTTATTTTAGCTCTTTGGTTAGAGTGAAAGTGTAGCTGAGTACCTCGGCTGTTATTTGTTGGTGGGTGTGGGATGCAAAAACCGCAGCTTTGATCCATTGCTCCCGTTCACTTTAAATAGTGAGTCACTACTCTTTATCATGGAAAGAAACAATGATGTTATATAATGGTAACATGGCTTTGTATTTCAATTGTCAAAGCAATAAAGACACAAACTGGACTGTCAGGGCTTCAACTGTCTTCTCAGAAATACCTTGTTGTTGTGGCAGAAGGTCCAGCCAGCAGCTCCATCCCAGCCAGCCTAGCTCAGGGACCTGACGGGGGAGGCTAAAGCCCTCTCAGCCCAACAGTAGTCGCACTCCTGTAACAAACCCTACACTAACATAAGGATAGGGAAAACCCTATTGAATCAATAAAGCAAGAAAGGTGTCTGCTTCAGAACCTCTGTAGAAGTTCTTAAATAAGGAATCATGTATAGCTTGAAGCCACGCAATCAATGAAGTCAAGAGAGGGCTGTACCTCTCCAAGTAGAAAGGTAATCTGACTAACCCTAAGGTGGGTTCACTAATTAAAATACATAAAGAACATTTGAGAAAAACGTAACCTCATACACCTCCAGTATCTTTCAGTTCCCAAGAAAAGAACTTGGCACTTCAAATACTACTCCCATATTCCATTCTCCACTTCCAAAGCGTCCTTGAGTTCTTTCCATCGTCCGGTAACACCAACTGGTAATAGTAACACTCCCTTTGTTCTTCATTAAAATTGTTCGACCTTGCCAGTTTTTCTCAGCCTTACTATCTCAGAAATACAATGTGCTTTTCATTAACTAATAAATGCCTTTAGTCTGCACCTGCATAGGAGAAAATATGCAGAAAAACAACTTTCACATTAGTATTAAAGGTCAGAGCTCTAAGCTTAAAGCCCACCATCATCCCCACTTAACATTTCTTGTTTGGATGCATATTAATACTACAACATACAAATAATCCAATAAATGAAATATTTATTACAAAATCAAACCATCTTGTACTGTACTCTTATATTGTGCACTATAACTGACGCGCATTATTCAATGAATACCACTACTGGTCACATTTTATAAAGTAAGCATTGAACACACATTATTCATTTTCACGAATCCCTGGCGAATGCACTGTATTATATGTATTTTAGCGCACCACCTTACAATCTAAAACTATAAAAGACCTTTCTGAAAAGGAAAATGTTAGTATGCACACATATATCAAAAACACACAATAAATGCACTTACAATATTTTTAGTGCACCATATTCCATTAGTATTATGGCATCGCATGCATACATAAGGCCAAATGTAAATATATATGCGGCCTAGCTAAACATAGAAGGATGGAGCTAATATTATGGTACTCCACTTCTATTTGTATCATATTTGTAATCTGTGTATTGAACGACTTTTTAATGCTTTTTGTGTCCCACTTCGTCTCAAGGAGAAAGTAATGTGGTGCAATGGTGAGTTAGCCAGCCATGTTGTTTCTTTGCATACGGGGACACTAAGTTTTGCCTGTCCTCCATGGCCAGGTCTCTGGATACTTTTAATCTTTATGAAATAGATACTTTTTTGGAATGTTGAAAAATGTATGCTTCAAGCAAAAAAGATATAGATATGTATCTCTATCTCATGATGAAAGCTGCAGTCTGCGTCCAAAACGTGTCATGGCAGACGTTGAATAAAAAAAAAAAATTGCTGGGCAACTCTTGTTGGTGCTCGGTATGGTGCACGATGTCCCGCCCAATATAAATATATATATATTGGGGAGAGGATGTGGCCTAATGGCTAGGGCAGTCGGCCTCAAATCTGGCGAATCGGGTTTGAGTCTCGGCAACGACGGTCAGCATCCTGTGATTCTGGGCAAATCACTTAATCTCCCCGTGCTTAACAAAAAAAAAAGGAATGTGTCCTTGTGTAACGCAACTGGTGCTCATGTAAAGCGCTCTTATACCTGATGCCTTCAAGTCAAGTTTGTGCTATAAAAAAAAGAAAGTGTGTGTATATGTGAGAAGTTGGCCTGGCATATGCTGTCCACTAATTATAGTGGGCACCTTGCACCAGTCCAAACAACCCCTTATTGGAGATAGGTTAAAGACAACCTTTATTGAAAGCTATCCTAGTGGTAGCTATGGAGAGCAGCCTTCAGGCTAAGTCTTGAAGGAATGTAAAGCAGCTTGTTTTACCAGTCTATAATCTCTTGAGTGACCAAATGAAAGAGGACCACACCAGGTATATATTCAAAATATATGTATTTATTACTAAACACACCCCTCTAGTCTCTTTATGAGGCTAGAGTTCGAAGTACATACGTTACGTGTTGGTTATCTACAGTAATAGCACAAATACACGTTTGAGCCCCAGGGGCGTACCAAACCATATACCAATAAAGTGGTATAAGAACCACGACTGAGCTAGACACAAGGCCTAGAGCCTGTAGAAGTGCTTGGACCACAAGGAACCACCCAAGGCAGTGACACAGGGGACCCACGGGGGACGCGTGCAGTGTATGAACACAACCGCGAACCACCGTTAACTTCTATGGGGAAAGTCGCGATTAGAATTTAAAAGAAAAGGGACACTTAGAGGAGGACTTGGAGCAAACCCTTTGAGAACTAGGCTGTTCTAGTGTCACTACCCACGGGAGCACCGGAGTACTCGAGTTACCTCACCCAGGGGAGCCGGGTGCATAGGTGTCTTTCGGGGTCGGGTTTCGTCGTCGCTTTTTATGGCGATCTGCTGAAAAGTGCTGCTGATGACCAAGTCGAAAGTGTTCGGGTGGATCCAAAGGTGGATCAAAGATCTGAAGAACCTGAAAGCAGAGGGGACAGAGTCTGGGTCACTAGCCAGTGACCAGGAAGGCGATGAGCAGATGCCCACCGATGTCGAGTGCTTCAGGTAGGTTGACGGTCGTCTTGACTCTTCAGCCACGAGGTCCAGGAGGCGTCGACGACAACCAGGAGCTGGATTAGAGCTGTCCCACGACGTCTGTCGATTGCAGGGGTGTCGGCGACCGGATTGGACCCAACAAGCCTTGGCAACAGCAAGTATCGTGGAAAGGAAAGAAGGACGATGTTGCAGACCAGCAAGGTCTGGGGGACTCACCCAGCGAGGATAAGTCAGGGCACACCTGGAGCAACCAGGGAGCCCAAGCAGAAAAAGATTGGCCTTTGTGAGGGCCTACTAGCCAACGGACTAGCGACCGCGAAGGAGCCTCGAGACGATGCACGTGGAGCTGGCTCACAGGACACTCGTGGAGTGGAGGCCAGTGATCTTCGGTGCAGTTGGTGCCCGAGGCTAGGGCTACTCGGAGCCCAAAGCACGACTTCGTGGGAGACCCAGAAGAGGATGCACTTGCAAATGCGATCGGTGTCAGGGGTCACGGTTCCACGTTACCCACGACAGCTACGGGCCTCAGCTTTGCTGGGGACTCAGGGCAGCCTCGGGGAAGTCTGGAAATCCACCTCTGGTGATGCAAAGACTTCGGCGTCCGACGGGAGCTTCAGCGATGCAGACCGGACAATTGCTTCTTTGGTGCCTGCCAAGCAGGGGAGTCACTCCTTGACCCCAAGGGAGATTCTTCAGTCCTCTAATCTTAAAGTAGAGCGTCGAAGGTCCAGGATTCTGTGTCAGAGTTTCGTCCAGGTAAATCTAAAGTCCTAAGGACTGGGTTCCCTTACTTATACTAAGGTAGGGGGTTGGACATACTCTGTGGCCCCACCTATGGGAGGGTCAGGGCAGAGGGGTGGTTACACCCCTTTCCCTTTGTCCAGTTTCGCACCAGAGCAGGGGCTGGAAGCCCCTGAGCCGGTTTGAACTGGGGTATGCACAGGGACACCAAATGTGCCCCCAGTGCAGGACTTCAAAGCACCAGAGAGTGCTCCCGCCCAGCCCCAATACACACTATCCTGTCTGGGGAGGTGGTCACACCTCCCTGGGACAGGAAACCTATTGTCCAGGCCTCCCCTGCCGGAGTTTCGGTCAGCAGCAGGAGGCCAGACTCGTGTCTGTGGCAGCGGCATCCATTTTGTGATGCCAGGGCTCTGGAAAGTCAGTACCGGGCATACCGGTGTGTACATGTCTTTCCCTCTAGAAGGGTGGAATGCTACCCCCACTGCCAGAACTGGCGGGGGGGTAGTATTCCAAGATGTTTGACACCAAACACGACATGTTTCCGTGCAGCCATCCCAAAGTTAGCATTTAACGCGAGGTTATAATGCGCTTAAGAGTATATGGTCAGGCTGCACTATAAACAGCATCAGAGAAGGATCTCCGAACGCTGCAGAGGGGCCCTGCTCATGCAGGGGCACCCTCTCACATAGGAACCACGCACTCTGCCTTCAGGATTGATAAGGCCTGCCATAGGAGTGACTTATAGGTTTATATGTGTGTATGTATGTAGTGATATAGGTAGCCTATATCACAGTAAGAGGTGCATGCACCACCTTACCCAGGCTGCAGTAGCAGACCTGTGGTGTCAGTTTGGATGGCCTTCCAGGGGTGGCACAATACATGCTGCAGCCCCTGGTAGGCCTCTGAGGTACCTATACCCTGGGTACATAGTATACCATATACTAGGGACTTATACGGGCACTCCAGATTCCAATCAGAGATGTGCCTAAGGCACATGGAAACCATTTTAAAGAGGAAGCAGCTAGGCTGGGGTTCTGATTAGCAGGGCCCCAGCCAGACTAAGGTCGAAAAACAGTGAAGCATCAGCAAAAAGTGGGGGTACCCATGTGAAGCAGATCCTACTCTCCTACAGTATATATATGTGTGTGGGTGTGGGTGTGTGGGTGTGTGTATGTGTGTGTGTATATGTATATGTATATGTATATGTATATATATATATATATATATATATTTTTTTTTTAATCCATGGCTCTGCAGCAGAAAAGCACTCGACAGCATCAAGGTAATTCCTTCATTTATTAGCATACCCGAGGGTGCCTTAACATCCGTATTTTCATCTTGCTTGCCAACGTCTTTCTGAGCTGTCTGCTCCTTTTTCATGGGCTATGGCAATGCGGTATTGTTAGGCTGTTAACAGTCCCGTACCTCAGCTGCCTTTAGTAGTAGCAGCTACAGGTGTCAGCTTCGTAGCTTGCTCGCAATGAATCCTGGGACATGTAGTTTTGATCAGCAATGTAAAACACCCTCAGTGGGTTCCGCTATGCCACAATAATTGACCAAGATCACAGTGGTTGAATCCAGCACCACTGCGATATTTAAAGCACTCCAGTGTGCCCCAGCATGTAATTCCACCCTCGCAATTGTCACAATATGCTGTGCTGTCTTCCACCTCGGTTAATCCCTGGTTTGACGGCCCCTTTCTCCAGCGGCTCCCTCCTCCATGACAAGGTGGTGCTCTTCCCACGACGAAGCTGTCGTGTGAAATTTTTTTTAATCCATGGCGCTGCAGCATATTATGATTATATTTTATATATATATATATATATATATATATATATCTATCTCTATCTATCCTACTGGCAGTCGCCAGTAGGTAGTTATAGTTAGGACCTAGTTTCCATAGGAAAAGCGTTTTTGTTTTCTCAATTTTTTTTTTTTTTTTAAATTTGTTTATTGATTTTCAAATAGAACTAATACATGAGTCCGCCCTATGGCGGTATACCATCAACCACAACAATCAACACATCCAACTAGAAGTGATCAGTACTATTTCTGCATGTATAGACAGTAGATGGGCTAACATTCAATATGTGTCTGCTATAGCATAGGGATTACATATTATACATCAATATTGCTTCACGGAGTGATCGGAGGGCCTTGCTGAGAATTCGTCAGTAAATATTGTCGTAATGGTTCCCAAATGCCTTTAGGCTTGGAAGATGACGGTAATTCTTCTGCATACAACTCGAGAGTTTCTTTACAATAAACCATATCTTTTATCCAGTGATCACATCGTGGGATCAGTGCGCTCTCCCATGTCATTGCTATCCGTCGTTTTGCTAATAATAAAGCAATCCTTAAGAATTTCCCCAGTGCGCCCTTAACATGAGGTACATAGCTCAATAAAAATATCGCAGGTACACATTGCAATTGTTGACCAGATATAGTCTGCAAACACTGTACGACATCCACCCATAATTTTGCGACCACAGTGCCACGCCAAGTGCCAGAAATCTGCATCAGGCTGCCGACATCGTTTGCAGTCACTGGTATCCCGGAGACCGATTTTATACAGTTTCAGAGGTGTATGATAAACCTGGTGGATATATTTAAAATGAATGATTCTGAGATTGCCGTTTGCTGTCAGTTTACCAGTTAAGGTGCATATGTGTTCCCAGGCTACCAGATCCAGTGGAGGATCTAGTTTACTATTCCACTTGTCCAGGCTGACATCCCCAACCCTCACCAGTTCAGAGCGTACCGCTTTATACAGTTTAGTCACCAGTTAACGTTTTGAAGGGGTCACTAATAGAAGCTGTAGTGACTGTAATATAGGCGGCTCCTCCGGGAAGGAGCTGTAGTGAGCTTTAAGCGCTAGTTTCAAGCGGTGCATAGTGAATTAGAACAACAATGATTGATTTAGTCACATATTGGAGGTCTTCAGCTGTAAGGAACTGACCTACGAAGATATCTTGCATGTGTTGAATACCTACACTGTGCAATGATCGAATCTCCCCTGTTTCTTGCGTCACTGAGAGGGAAGCATGATGTGGAAGCGGCAACGCTGGAGCATATAATGGCAATTTAGCTGTCATTTTGCCAATGGTCTGCCAGGCGGCAATGGTGGTATCTACCGTATTTATTTCAGTGCGTGGCGTGCCTCTGTGTGTATGTGTGAGTATTCCATCCAGTGGTGTAGGGTGAGCGTCTCCGTCCTCTACCGCCACATGTGGTGTGAAGGCATGCGGGTTATGCCAATAATAGGCATATTGTGCCTGTGCGCATAGGTAGTATACATAGAGATCTGGGGCACAAAACCCCCCCTGTGCATAATCCAGAGTGAGTGTGTGCCAGCTTACTCTAGCTTGTTTTCCATTCCATATCAGCCTAAGCAGTTTGGTACGAATAGTGTGGAATAACTGTTTTGGCAGTTTAATCAGAATATTATTAAAGAGGTAGAGAAATCGTGGTAACACGATCATTTTGATAATGGCGATGCGATCAGCCAAGGATAAGGGCAGCGAGGACCATCTATCAACCTGAGATTCCAAAGTCGCGCAGGCTGTTCCATAATTTTCCCTGATTACAATCTCTGGATTGCGATGTACCCACACTCCCAAATATTTTACAGGATCTGCGGACCAGATCAGCGGATATTCCATTTGTGGAGGCGTGGTGATCGTTGTCAGGGGAACAATTACTGATTTATCCCAATTTATTTGAAGTCCGGAGAATAAACCAAATCGGATATATTCCCGTAATATGGGGGATAAATGTTTGTGGCTCACGTATAAAAAGCACCATGTCATCAGCATATAAGGATATGCCGACGGGGCGGTGATTGAAATTAAGCGCTGCTTCCCTATGACGCTGTCGAATTACGCAAGCTAGAGGTTCAAGTGTGAGAGCAAATAATAGTGGTGATAAGGGGCAGCCCTGTCGAGTGCCCCTGTTAATGGATAAGGGAGCGGAAGTGAGGCCCCCCACTCTGACCCTTGCCGATGGTTCAGTGTATAGAAGTTGCACCCAGCGCATAAACATTGGCGGGAACCCCATTCGCTTCAATACATAGAACATATAACACCATTCGATTGAGTCGAATGCCTTAGCTGCATCCAACATTACCGCAGCAGCTGGCAGGTCCGGTGTCAAGACATGATGCTTTGCAAAAAGCGTCCTTAAATTATGTGACGTAGATCGTTCCGGTATCAAGCCAGATTGATCTGGAAGCACCAGGAAGGGCATTAAAGGTTGTAGTCGTGTGGCCAATATTTTCGCGTCTAAATTAATTAATGACAACGGGCGATAAGAGTCACATTGGGACGGGGGTTTATCTTTTTTTAATAGGGTGATGATTAAGGCCTGTCTCAAAGACTAGGGGAGAATACCCGTTTCGTGGGCGTAAGCATATACTTCTGATAGGGCGTTAAAAGATCGGCGTATTCTTTGTAAAATTCGTCCGTGAGTCTGTCCGGACCAGGGGCCTTTTTGTTTGGTAAAGATCGAATCGCTGCTTTAATATCTTCTTCGCCTATTGGTTGACTAAGATATTCCCGGTGGCCGTCCGCTAGCCAGGCACAAGCGATATCAGAAAAGTAGTCGTCAAGCACTGCGTCATCCGTACTCCCATGCGACGTGTACAGTGTGGAATAACAAGATCTAAATTGTTCAACTCTCCCCTGAGGTGTATAGTGTTCTTCCCCCTGTGTCTACTATTTTCATTATGGGAGAATGTTCAGTTCGGAATTTGAGTTTAGTGGCCAGTTGACGACCGGGCCGACCTCCCTCACCGTATGCTCGTGCGATACAACGACGTGAGAGAACGGGTTTCGGTTTCCGCCATGGCGTCATATTCTAATAGTTGTTCTTTTATGCGCGCTAGTGTATTAGTGTCAGGATCGGCCATGTAGTCACGTTCCAGTCCTGCTAACGTATTTTCATTGGTAGAGAGCTGGCCCCGAATGTCTCGTAGTATGCCAGCTGTAGTGCTGATGCACACTCCCCTCCCATGACCTTAAAGGCCTCCCACAGGGTGGCAGCTCTGTCTACTGTGCCCACATTGATTTCAAAGAATTGTGTTATTGCTTGCCTTATGGCATCATTGTAGATGGGGTCTAGTAAGGCCTCGGCTCTGAATCGCCATGTGAACGGGCGGTGTATAGTTGTGGGTATGCTGATATGGAGCTTTACCGGGCTATGGTCCGATAATGTACGTGTAAGTATTTCTATCTCAGTGACCCAGTTGTTGCACTCTTCATTTAAAAGCCAGTAATCCAATCTGGACCAAGTATTATGTGCAGGTGTGATGTGTGTGCCCATTCTTATTTCTTCGTTACGCAGACGCCATGTATCCATCAGCCCCATCTCCAGCATAGCATCACGAATATACTGAGCGACTTTCACAGTGCGCGCGCCCTGCGGACTTGACCTGTCCCTAATAGGGTCCAAATGTGTATTTAAGTCTCCTCCCCATAAGATGGCTGCCTCCGGCCATGTGCGCAGCACCGTGAGCATGCGAAGAAATACCTGTGGTTCATCTGATACGGGGCCATAAATATTAATGACCGTGATACTAGTGTGTCCTAACCTCCCATGGACCATAGCACAACGGCCGTCATCAACATATGTTTTGAGGGCCGTGAATTGCAGACCATGTTTAAACAAGACAAGAACCCCTCTTGCGTATGTGGAGTATGATGAGGCTAATTTGTACCCAGCCCACTTAGTCGCAATTCTGGCCTCTGAAGATTTAGTCGGATGCGTCTCCTGTAAAAGGGCTATCTGAACCGTATGTCTGTCTAGATAAGCTAGCACTTGGCAGATTTTTTTGGGGGTGTTAAGCCCCCTTACATTCCATGTCAAGCAGGTGTAATCAACGTGCATAGCCTAACGCAACAAAATTATGGGAACATGAATCACAAGTAGGACTTCCATAGTCAGATGGGCGGTTGTCCAACAATTCAGCATATAGGTACAGACTTATTTCAAAAAACCTCCTGTTGTGTTTCAATACCTCATGTCTCATTTTCGATAATAATTGTTGATCACTATACAACGCATGCAAAAGATAGCAGAGTCAAAAATGCAAGTCATCTCCGTGTAATCCCTAGTAAGCGGAACCTCATCATATGCATTTGTGTGATCACTTCGAACAAAATAAAAAAATAAAACAGTACAAATTCCCCCCCCCTTCCACCCACTTCAGCACCCTAACTTTGCTAAAGCCATACCCAACATCCCTAGTTATCCCCAATGCAAGAAGCAACAATAGTACAGTATTGAGGGGATTACCCATTCGGGGGGCATTGCGACACAACCAGCCTCCCCAGTGAGCAGGGGAGGTGGCCACCGAGTGTCCATATATAACACTCGAGCCTTCGTTACTGTCTTATAATAAAGGCATGCATTCAGCGGTTCAGAACCTGCGTAGGTAAGGGCTTGTATATAACAGACGTTCAGCAGTATAAAAAGGATACCATCACAGCAAAGAGTTTCGACGCTGCAGTGCCAATGCACTGGGCATTGAGAATAAGTTAATGCGTGGCGCCGATCGTAGACCATGATGTTGGTCGGATCATCCTGCAGATCCACCCTCAGTGTATATTCAGGAGTGTCGTGGTATTTTCCTCATTCATCGACATCTGAAGTGGTGGGAGACGGTGTCTTCTTGCGACGCAGTGTTTTAGCATAATCTAGTGCACGCTTGGGATTTGTGAATATCTTGGCCTTATCCTCGGTTCCAATGCGAAGACGTGCCGGGTATAGCATGGCGTAGGGGATCTTTTCTGCGAATAACATTTTCTTGGTCGCCTGGAATTCTTTAAGTGCTGCTTGCACTGTCGTCGTGAAATCGGGGTATAAGGAGAGTGCATTGCCTTGATAATTGATGTTACCTTTTTGTCTGGCATCTTTTAGTATAGCGTCTGTCTCTGTAATTGAGCAGGTGGGCTATGATTGGTCTGGGTGGTGCTCCCGGAGGCGGCCGCGCCGCTAAGGAACGATGAGCCCTTTCCACAATAAACATACTGGATAGCGTGTCATCTCTACAGAGCTCACGGAACAGATTTTCGACATATGTTTCTAGGCGCCCAACATTGGTCGATTCCGGGAGTCCCAAAATGCGTACATTATTGCGCCTAGAGCGCGCTTCAAGGTCCTCGTTCTTAGCTTGAATGATCGCCAATAGCTGTTCCATGTCGGAAGTTTTTGTCTCAACTTTCTGTAGGCCATCCTCTGTGTTCGAGATTCGCTGTTCCGCTTCTCCGATACGCAGGCTCTGTTTGTCAAGTTTGGTGGAGATACTATCAATTCGACCAGTTAGAGCCTCCATATTATCATTTATGGATTGTAGGCTCATGTTTATAGCAGCAAGGGACTTCTCCAGTGTAGTCGAAACTGGGGTTGCACTGTCCAGTTCTGAGTCTGAGGCATGCTGGGTTTTACCAGATTTGCGCAGCTCAAACGTGAGTCGCGGTTGATGCTTGTCCGGCTTACCCATGTTGTGGCTGCCCCAATACACTTGCTGTAGTATCACCCAAACTGACAATTTATCAACCGACCAGGGGGACTCTTCGCTATCTACGAGCGGGTAAAACGTGTCGTTGTAGTCTCTCAATGTGGATGAAACCCACCGCAATCTGTGCTCTCCGCTGTGCCAGATACCCTCATGCATGTACCTGGTGTGCACATCAAATCATCACGCTGTCAGTACCGTACAGCGCTATGGTGGTGTTGCAGAAAAATGTGTTCACTTTTAGTCAAACAGCAATGTACATTGGACACGGCAGCCTCGTGATACCTATCCAAGCACCGATGACATCAACAGCACGACGTGCAGGTCTATTGCCATATGTGAATGGTGGGCTGGGGGTAATCAAATTGTGTTGCGCCACTCTCCACTGTCAGGGTGGCGAGCTCTGTCCACTCAGAGTTCAATCATTGATATAGTTATGCCGGCAGCCTCAGTAAGCCTTTCTAACGTGACTTCTTTAAGTGCGTGTTTTTCGGCTAACAGCCGCAGTTCGCCCCCTCAGCATGTCGTTTTCATCATGCAGCTACGCCGCCACGTCCGGACAATCAAAGCGCCATTGCAGTTACCCTCTGGGTGTTTATCGTAGCGCTCCGTCTCCCCCACACCCGCGTCAGGCCTCGCGGTGCAGCCCGCAGTGCATACAGCTCACCACAGTGCCCTTTGGATACAGCATATAGTCAATCGCTGTCGGCAGTCTCCGACGGCAACACAGCAGGCGCCGCATTTCGGCTGCGATCATTCAGGGCTTCATTGGAGGCAGGAGTCCATTGAGGCGGCGATCAGGAACACTGCGGCCGAGTCGCGGCTTTCAGCAGCCGGGGGCCGCCATATTGTCTCGAGTGCGGCGCCAGGCAGGATCGTCGGTATACGCTGTGTTAATGGTGTTCCCCGCATCAAAATCCGCCGCTGATCAACCCAGCAGATTCAGGGTAGCACATACCACAGCGGAGCAGGGTCGATGGCTCTCGAGGCCCAGGATTATTGCAGGATTGTATCGGTGGCCGGCCGAGCCGTGGTATTATGCGGCCATCTTGCCGTGCGCCAAGCCACGCCCCCCTTTTTCTCAATATCTTTGGCGCCGGTTGACTAATCTTCACAATTTTCAAAACTAGTGGCCCGCTCCGGTCGGCTCTTGTCTTGAAAGTTTCGGGGTGATTCGACAAGCTGGGGCTGAGAAAAAAGGGGGGTCCCAAAACGTGTTTTCCCCATGTAATTTTCCATAGGAAACTTTACACAGCTACAGCCCGAACTGCTCAACGGAATTACACCAAATTTGGCAAAAAGGTAGGTCTTGTTTCAGAAAGAACCCTTTTTGTTAAATGGTGTAAATCCGTTCAGTAGTTACTGAGAAATTTGAAAAAGAAAAAGTTTCGATATCTAGGGACGCAGTGGATTCGCGAACCCTCCCGGGCACGAGCTTCATTCTCATTGGCTGCCAACACTCCAAACTGGGAACTGTTGGCAGCCATTTTGTGAACCGAGTCACAAGAAAACTGTAAAATAAATGTTTAAAAACAAGAAAAGGGGGCAGGGTAGAAACACTCTGACCCCTTAGGCCTGTTCAGGGGGTCCCACAAGGACCCCCCAAGGCCCAAAAAGTTTTTTTTTTTTCTTTTTTTTTTTTTTTAGAATTTCGGCAGAATGCGCGATGGGGTCGCGAATCCCGCCAACATTTTTTTTAAAAATGAAGCCCACGCTTGATTTAAATGAGGCCCCCGGGTGGGCTAGGTCCCGGGGGCATTGTCCTATTCATAATTGTGGGGGCACGCTGGGCACCCGCAGCCCCGGGGACCACCACCTCCCCGGGGCTTCTTTTCCCCAAAAATAATTAAACCTGTGGGGGGCTCGAGGCCCCCCCCACACGCCCCGGGGACCACCACCTCACCGGGGCATTAATAATGTAAATTAGGGGGTCCGTTATGGACCCCCGAGCCCCGGGGACCACCACCTCCCCGGGGCTATGTAAATAAAGGGAGGGGGGCCGCTTGGTCCCCCTCCTGGAGCCCTTGATGGCCCTGGGGACCGCCACCCCCTGCAGTGTCCTGGGGTGCCTACCCCCGGGATACTGCTGTTTGCTATGACAGGGCGGGCAAACTTGCTTTGGATTTTGGAAGCGAGAGCAGGGAAACCTGCTCTCTCTTCCAAAATCCAAAGCAGATTGCTTTTCCACACGGGGAGCTGCATGTGAGCAGCTCCCCGTGTGGAAAAGCTATAGGTGCGGGGAGATGTCGCGCACATTAAGCGGCTACACCGCGCATTTCGTAATTTTACTTTCGTCGAAATTATATTGGAAATAATACTTTAAAAAAACTTTTATTAATAAATTTAGACAAACACTTAAAGGAAAACTTTTATTTATAATTAATTTAAAGATATTTCATACTTTACAAATTACGCCGAAGTTGCGACCCCAGCGTGACTTTTCAAAATGGCTACCGGAATGCGCGCAGCCATCGTGTAGGGTGCGCGACTTCTGTATAATATTAGAAAGCAAAAAAGAATGAATATAGTGTTCCTAACTAAAAATTATTCACAATTTTTTAAAAATGTGTGTGTATATATATGTTTGTGTGTGTGTATATATATATATATATATATAATTGTATATATGTATATATATATATATATATATATATATATATATATATATATATATATATATATATATATATATATATATATATATATACTGGCGGTCGCCAGTAGATAGTTATAGTTACAACCTATTATCCATAGGAAATCCGCGACATTCTATTTGAAATAACTCTCTTGCCGGTTGACGTATCTTCGCAAAATTTTCAAACTTTGTGGGGCGCTCCGGTCCGCTCCTACCCTGAAAGTCTCGGGGGATTAGTCAAGAGGGGCCGAGAAAAAGGGGGTCCCAAAACGCGTTTTCCCCATGCAATTTTCCATAGGAAACTTTAGACACGGCTACAGCCTGAACTGCTGAACGGAATTACACCAAATTTGGCAAAGAGGTAGTTCTTGGTTCAGAAAGAACCCTTTTTGTTAAATGGTGTAAATCCGTTCAGTAGTTGCTGAGAAAATCAAAAGTAAAAAGATAGTGATATCTATGGCCGAGTAGGGTCCCCGTACCCTCAGCGCACCCTGCGCGCACCGTCCCGATCACGAGCTGCATGTTAATTGGCTATCAGCTGGCTGTCAACATTCCGATTCAGGAAATGTTGGCAGCCATTTTGTCCCTCGGTAGAACCGAGGGACAGAAACAAGTGCGCAAAGCGCACAAAGGGGGCAGGGTAGAAACACCCTGACCCCTAGGCTTGCTCAGGGGGTCCCACAAGGACCCCTGGGCAAAAAAAATGTTTAAAAAAAAAAAAAAATCGGCAGGATGCGCTCAGGGTGCGCGAATCCTGCCGAAAAAATCGAAGCGCGGTCTCCCGCGCTTCGATGTATTGGCCCCGGGTGGGCCAAGTCCCGGGGGCATGCTGGGGGGTTAATTTTATGTGTGGGGGCCTCTAAGGGCCCCCCAAGCCCGGGGACCACCACCCCCCGGGGCTTTATGTGTAATGGTGTGGGAGGGCTCTAAGCCCTCCCGCAGCCCGGGGACCGCCACCTCCCCGGGGCTTCTTTTTTATTTTTGATTAACCTGTGTGGGGGCTCCAGCCCCCACACGCCCGGGACCACCACCTCCCCGGGGCACTAAGAAAAATTACAATGGGGGTCCGTTTTGGACCCCCAAGCCCGGGACCACCACCTCCCCGGGGCTTTCAAAATGTAAGGAGGGGGCCGCGCGGCCCCCTGGAGCCTGTGGTGGCCCTGGGGACCGCCACCCCCAGGGCCGGCTCCTGCAGTGTCCCGGGGTGCCTACCCCGGGACACTGCTGTTGCAATGACAGGACGGGAGCCTCGCGGCTCCCGTCCTGTCATTGCAAACTGCTTTGGATATTGGAAGAGAGAGCAGGAAACCTGCTCTCTCTTCCAATATCCAAAGCTGATTGCTTTCCACATGGGGAGCAGCATGTTAGCTGCTCCCCATGTGGAAAGCAATGCCGGCTCCCGTAGGACACGGGGAGCCGGCGGGACTGTGGGGGTTTGGGGACCCCCACAGTCCCCAACGAGAGGCCAGGCCCCGGGGATGGGGTCCCCGGGGCCATAAGTGGCCACGGAGGGGGCCACGCAGCCCCCTCCCCAAAGAAAAAAAAAAGGAAAAAAAAAGTGCTAGGCCGGCCCCGGGGATGGGGTTCCCGGGGCCTTAAATGGCCTGAGGAGGGGGGCCACGCAGCCCCCTCCAAATAAAAAAGAGGCCATGCCCCGGGGGATGGGGTCCCCGGGGCCAATACAGGCCCAGGGAAGGGGGCCACGCGGCCTCCTTCCCGTTTTTTTTTAAATTTTAATTAAAAAAAAAAAGGGGTAAGGCCCTGGGGGATGGGGTCCCCAGGGCCTAAAAATAGGAAAAAGGAAGGGGGCCACACAGCCCCCTTCAGGGAAAAAAACAAAAAAACGATCGGGCCCGCAGGCGCCGCCCCTTCCTTCACCACTCTGCAAACGCGCCCCTGGCGCGTTTGCAGAAGGGGAACGAATTCCCCTTGAATACTGGGGGTCCCTGGGGGCCAACTAGCCCACCAGGAACCTCCAGTATGCGCCAGGGGCTGCCTTGCAGAGAGGTGTACAGAGGCCACGCCCTTTTTACACCTCTCTGCAACGCAGCTCTGTGGCGCTTTTGGAGGTATATGGTGGGCTAGTTGCACCCCAGGGACCCTCAGGATTCAAGGGGAGTTAATCCCCCAACTTAAAACGCGCCACGGGCGCGTTTGCACAGTGGTGAAGGGAGGGGCGGGGCTTCAGGTGACATGTGTGCAAACAGGCCCCGTGGCGCGTTTTAAGATGGGGAATTAAGTCCCCTTCAATCCTGAGGGTCCCTGAGGGCCAACTAGCCCAACAGGTACGTCCAGAAAGCGCCACAGAGCTGCGTTGCAGAGAGGTGTAAAAGGGGTGTGGCCTCTGTACATGTCTCTGCAACGCAGCCCCTGGCGCATACTGGAGGTTCCTGGTGGGCTAGTTGGCCCGTAGGGACCCTCATGATTCAAGGGGACTTAATCCCCCTACTTAAAACGCGCCACGGGGCGCGTTTGCACAGATGTCACCTCAGGCCCTGCCCCTCCCTTCACCATTGTGCAAATATTCCTCTAAAATCAGCCGAAATACGAATTCTGATTTACTCACCTGTTATCAGGAGAGACCTCAGTGCTGCATCTTTCAGCCCAGTACTAATCCTGAAAAGTAATTTTAACCGTACTTACCAGTAACTTGAATTTCCTTCCATAGGCTAACATTGACTGGTTTCACTTGGAAATTCTTCTAAGTGTGGAGTTTTGGAACTTTAAAATATTCCTCTAAAATCAGCCGAAATACGAATTCCGATTTACTCACCTGTTATCAGGAGAGACCTCAGTGCTCCATCTTTCAGCCCAGTACTAGTCCTGAAAAGTAATTTTAACCGTACTTACCAGTAACTTGAATTTCCTTCCATAGGCTAACATTGACTGGTTTCACTTGGAAATTCTTCTAAGTGTGGAGTTTTGGAACTTTAAAATATTCCTCTAAAATCAGCTGAAATACGAATTCCGATTTACTCACCTGTTATCAGGAGAGAACCCAGTGCTGCAACTTTTAGCCCAGCACTGACCCTGAAAAGTAATTTTAACCGTACTTACCAGTAACTTATCTTTTCTTCCATAGGAATCCATTGTCTGGTTTTCAGCAGAAAAGTTTCAAAGTGTCGATTTTCACAAACTACAAATATTCCTTAAAAATCGCCTGTATGACTTAAACGCATTTTTTCAACTGTTTACAGGAGATGCACCAGTGCTGGATCCAGGATCCAACACTGAGTAAGAAAAAGTAACGATAACAGTTTTTACCTGCTAAGTGAATTTCCTTCCCTAGGATAACATTGGTGATTCTATGAGGAAAAGTTTCTAAGTGTCAACTTTTAAAATACAATAATATTCCTTAAAAATCACGACTGTAACCAAAACGCTTTTACTCAACTGTTTACAGGAGATGTCCCAGGACTGAATCTAGGATCCAGTCCTGTGGTTAGAAAAGTAATCCATAAAGTAACTAATTGCATTTAACTAGAAATTCACATTGAGGTGAATGTTGCATTGTGTTTGAAAATGTGTTGCCCATTGCAACAACTGTAACTACTGTACTTAAAAGTCTATTGCCTATGTGCTAAGTATTTAAACTAAAGTAATTCATTCTGAGAAAGTATTTTTTGTAATGTATAATGTAATTACAATGTAATTTAAAAATAAAATATGTAAAAGAAATTGTTTCTAAAAATGTAGTAAATCAGTATGAAAAAAATAATATAAAAATTAATACATTTAAAAAAACCTTTGAAATTCACTGAAAAAACCGTAGGTTTCAGGCACGTTATAGTTACAAATTAGCATTTAAAAAACCTTTGAAATTCACTGAAAAAACCATAGGTTTCAGACACGTTATAGTTAGAAATTAGCATTTAAAAAACCTTTGAAATTCACTGAAAAAACCATAGGTTTTAGGGACAGTTATAGTTAGTTGGACATTTCACTCGTACAAAACCCGTGAAATTCCCCGTTATAGTTAGTTCAGCTAACTATAACTCGCGCTCCGCAATGCACTGCTGATGACGTCACATATTACATCACTCATGACATGGTCAGTGACATCACTGATGACATCACTGATGACATCTCAAATGACATCACTGATGACATCATCCACGTGATAATCTGATGCAGCTCCTCACACCCTAATATAACCTTTGATACACCCAATCTAAATTACAGACTGCCATTCGCAAAACTATAGACACTCCAACACCAATAACTACATACCCACTCACTGATTCTTAGGTCTACACACACACATCCACTCACTCACCCGTACAGTCACTCATACTTATGGTCACTCAGTACAGGACTATCATATGCACTCTTACTCCTATATAGACACTCAAACACCGCCACTCATCCAAAGAGGTACTCACACACCTAGTCAGTCATGCAAATAATTAAACACACTGCCATTTACTCACCTATACAGTTATACACACACCAGCTCACTTACTCATACAAATACTAGCACATTGTTACGCTCTTATACAATCACTGATACAAGCACACACTCATCCATACAGCCACTATCACAATCACTCACTCTCGCTTATAGCTATTTATATACTCCAACACACATATATACTGGCTTTCACATATGTAGTTACTCACACATGTACCACTGGGACATACATACATTCACTCACTAACACACTCTTACACACACTTACCCACCCATACAGTCTATCACAGATGCACTCTTGAAACCATCCACCCAGTGAATCACCCACTCACACATCTATGCACAGTCGCACACACCCCACCCACACAAACACTCAGGCACCCATACAGATACTCAGACAACCAATCAATAACTCATATAGACACTCATGTAGCTATTCACAAACCCATGCAGCCACTTACACAGCAACAGACAGACGGATACAGACATTCACCCAGTTTAGTCACTAACCCATGCATTCAGTAAGATACGTTAAATCACTCACTTATAGAGTCAGTCACGCACCTACTAAATAATCCATACAGACACTTACACACCCACTCATTCTTCAATACGTCTTTTCCTATATATATTAAAAATATTTAAACTTTACAGAAACAGTCACTGGATGATGTCATCAGTGATGTCATTTGAGATGTCATCAGTGATGTCATCAGTGATGTCACTGACCATGTCATGAGTGATGTAATATGTGACGTCATCAGCAGTGCATTGCGGGGGCGCGAGTTATAGTTAGCTGAACTAACTATAACGGGGGAATTTCACGGGTTTTGTACGAGTGAAATGTTCAACTAACTATAACTGTCCCTAAAACCTATGGTTTTTTCAGTGAATATATATATATGTATATGTATGTGTATATATATGTATGTATTTTATCAACAAAGCACCCTCGATTTGGACGTGCACTCGAAGCCAGATTAGTAACGGCAA
>CAWUFW010002905.1:1800000-2005429 GCA_963921515.1 Calotriton arnoldi
TTGACAACTACATCCGGAGCCTGGAAGGCAATTCTGGCCCCCAAGTCCCATGGACCCCGGAGCTAGGCGGCGAAAACTTCTATTCGGTGTTGGATGGCTCTGGGACTACCACTGACGAGGTCGGTTCTAACACAAGCGAAGACAATAGTGATGAATCCCCTATAGACACAGGAACAGTGCAACGCCTAAAGAAGACAAGAAGCAAGGCAAAAAGGCGCAGTTAGCTTAAGTGGGATTATTCAGACTCACAGATGTCTTATCCCCTCGATGAGGATGCCGCTCATGCACCACTCTGGGAGAGTGCAAAAACAGCCCCAGTAGACACGGCAGAACCCTCTTTAGCTTCCATCTTAGCCTCAATAAAAGAATTTCAAGAGGAGGTTTGTTCTGATAACCGCTCAGCAAAAGGGTCTGCAAAAAAACTACAAGGGGTATGAGGAAACTGAACAAAATTTGTACTGACATAAGTGATCGTGTCACCATGGTTGAAGGCCATACAGAGAGTTTGGAATCAGAAGTCTCCCTTGTAAAAGATCAAGGCTCTTCTAACGCTGCTTGTCTGACAGATTTAATGACGAAAATGGAAGAACCGGAAAATCGTCAGCGTAGGAATAATCTCCGTCTACTTGGAATTCCAGAAGGAGTGGAGGGAGAGGATCCAAGGCGCTACATAGTGAAACTCCTGCAAGAATCCTTTCCTGACCAACCGAGCTGGAACTGGGACCATGAAGTGCAGCGGGCCCATCGCTTTCCTTTTAACCTAAAACAATGACGCGACGACAGCAGTCTCTCCGGAGGAAAACCAAGGGCGTTCCTGGTGTTCTTCGGAAACTTCCTCCTCAGGCAGCTGGTCTATGACCAAGCCCGCCCTAACTCCCAGAAGGGGGCTAATGGTGTAACTTTTTTTGCTAAACCTGATTTTGCCACCATACAGTAGAGCGGAGATGGCGCTTGCGTCAACTAATCCCCCCCCCTTCCAACAGCTCGGAGCTCAAGTGTACTTAATGAACCCTGCCAGACTGAAAGTTATCTTAAACGGGGGTTCCCGAATCTTTTTGTCAGAGATCAAGGCTGGCTAGCTCAGGCCCTTTTTTGGGAAATCAAAGCAAAAAAGGGCCTGAGCTAAATTGTAGTTGATTACACCCCTGCCTCTGAGAAAATGCTAAAAGTTTCTGCTCTTTTACCCTACTTCCTTTTTTTATTTTTCTCTCATTTCTGCCTGTTTTTGACTAACCTTGTCTTGCATTTATATGTAGCTATTATCTGTCTCATTGGGTGTATTTTTAGTAGGCTTATGCAAATAGGTTTCTGAATTTGGGTATGCATCTGGGTGTGTATCTCTTTTTACTTTGTCTTTTTTGCTTTTTTTGCATGAACAGTAATAGCCGTAACTCTATCTACTGCCCTATGGCGTGGCCTAGTGGCGGGGACTCATATCTGACTACCATCATTCAGGGCCTTCCTGATTGCTTTAAGTTAGGGGGGGTTAGGTTGGGGAGGGGGGGTTAGGTTGGGGAGGGGGGGTGGGTTGGGGAGGGGAGGGTGGGAAATTGTCTTGAGATGGACGGACTAAGGATACTTGTTTTTTTGTACAGTCACTTGTTAAAATACTTTTTAAAGTAAATATACAGTTAAAGTTGAATGTCTTGAAAGTGCTAAAAAATGATAAAGGAAAACAAAATGCACAAAATGGGTAAACCAGGGTGAGGAAAGCCTTAAGGCTCTCTCTTGTATCTTTGATTAAGTGGGGAACACAACCTGTATTCTGTTCAAAATGGTCGAAGGGTAAAAAATATTTAAATGAATAAGTTAAGTACCCTTAGAATTGTTTCGGTCAACATCTGTGGGCTCAACGATGCCCTGAAGAGACAGAGTTTCACAGGGTTTGCGCTCTCTGGGGGAAAACATTGTTGTCCTCCAGGAAACGCACATCGAAGGATCACAAAAACATCTTTTGAACTCACTGGGATATAAAGTCATGGGGGGGACTACACAAGGCGCTAAAATAAAAGGCATAGGGGTTATGGTTGAAAACAGATATCCTCTCAGATCTATCCGTGTGAAATCCGATTCTTTGGGAAGATGGGTGATAGCGGAGTGTTGTTTACCCCCTAACTTCTCCTTTACTTTATGTTCCATCTATGGAAGCAACACAGATGACCCTTGGGTAATTAATTGGATCACAGGTGAACTTGCCCACTGGCCCTCCCCAATTGTTATCTGTGGCGACCTTAATATTAATCTACCCTGCAACTGGAAAGCTGATGACCAATGGGCTTATGTTGGCAAGAAGCCCAAAGTATACCAAGCAATATTAAATTTAATACAAACTCATGGGCTTAGCGACGTGTGGGCTAGTCTAAATTCTACTCTGCCGGGTTACACCTACTTTTCTGCCCCGCATCTTTCCCTGGCTAGGTTAGATTATTTTTTGGCCTCCTCCTCTCTGCTCCGTGATTATTCTATTGACATTGCCCCGCGCTTTATGTCGGATCACAACCCACTTATTTTAAATATTGGGGGACTTGGAAACTGGAGGGAGATCCCGAACTGGAGCTTTGAGAAAGCTTTACTACAAGATGTAGGTTATCAAAACACACATGCAGGCATTGATCCAAGAATTTCTCGAGCTAATTGTAGGGTCAGCCTCAATTATGACGGTATGGGACACATTCAAGGCGGGCATCAGGGGAGAGACCCTCAAGTTTTCGATAAATAAAAATAAGAAAGGAAAAATACTGATATCTGAACTCCAGGATAGGTTAAAAAAAGCAGAGGAAAAACTAATTCAAGCAGTTCAAGTAGGGGCGGAAATAGAACCTGCCCAGCTTGAAGTGACAATCCTTAAGGCTGAAATTGGGTCGGTCCTTGCGGAGAAGGTAGCAGCTAAGTGGGCCTCAACACGGGAAAAAAATTATGAATGAAGTGAACTCATTGGCCATCATTTGGCTCTTAGAACCAGACAGCAGGTCACAGCCAACGAGATACTCTCGATCCAACTTTCAACTGGAGAGGAGACCAATGACCCGATTAAAATCCAAAGGGCATTCCGAGAGTTTTATTCGAATCTTTATTTAGAAGAGAACAACAATCCAGAAGACTTGAGAGAGGAAGAGATCACTAAATATTTAGATGAAATCACTCTATCCCAACTTAGCCTGGAAACCCGTGACCAACTCGAGGACCCTCCGACTTGGGAGGATATCGCCGAAGCTTTGGCTAGCTTGCCAGATGGGAAGGCTGCAGGGGTCGATTGTATCCCTGTTGAGTTTTATAAAATCTTTGCTCCCCAAATAAAGGCTATCTTTACTTCTTTGGTAGTCTCCATCTTCGACGGGGCCTCTCCACCTGCCTCCTGGCATAATGCTAAAATTGCTATCTTCCCCAAAAAAGATAAATCACCACTAGAAATGGGATCGTACAGGCCGATCACTCATTAATTGCAATTCGAAGATTTTCTCTAAAATCTTTGCAGTTAGACTTTCTTCAATAATCGAATCCCTAGTGTCGGAATGGCAACACAGGTTTATCCCCAAGAAAGGCACTACTGAGCACATCCGACGGACCATTACTTTATTTGACGCGGCTCAGGTAACAGGAGACCCGATGTCGCTAATTTTACTAGATGCTGAAAAAGCGTTCGACCGGGTCTCCTGGCAGTTTCTCTGGGGCGTCATGAGAAGGATGTGCTTTGGTCCAAAGATAATTCAAGCTAGGGTATCAATAAATGGGAGGCTAACTAAACAAATTGAAATTTCAAGGGGCACCAGACAAGGGTGCCCTTGCTCCCCATTGCTCTTCGCCCTATATATAGATCCTATGATAAAAAAAATAGAAAATAATTCAGCAATCCAGGCAGTGAGTAGATTTGGATGGGGCACTAAAATCATGGCTTATGCCGATGACCTAGCTGTAGTAACCCCAGACCCCGAGAGCGCTATTCTAGCTTTGGAATTAGAGGCTCAAGAGTTCGGGAAAATTTCGGGGTATGCACTTAATACAAGTAAAACTCAGATTATTTTAAACAAAGAAATTAATTGGGTGGATAGGCGGGTTCTTCCGAAGGTGAAATATCTGGGGGTAACTGTGGCTGCAAACACTGATGAGATCATGGCAGAAAATCTAATCCCATTGGCAGTAGACACTAAGAGCGCTCAATCGGATCAACAACTTGCATCTGACCATAGTGGGGCGATGCAATGTGATTAAGATGACTTACTTCCCTAAGCTACTTTATTTCTTTCGGGCTATCCCTCTAGAGTTCAACAAAATTATGTTACAGAGATTTCAACAACTTTTTACACAATTTGTTTGGGCATATTCTCAGCCTAGACAGGCGTTCAAACAACTTTCTCTTCCCAGGGAGAGGGGTGGATGGGCACTTCCTAACATAACATTATATTATTGGGCTTCGGTCCTACAGTATAGCAGGGAATTGTTAGACGAACACTCCTTTACTCCAACTATCGGGTTCCCGTCGCCCTTCCAACTACTACTAGGGGAGGAGGCTTGTGGCTGTCTTTTGCGACAAACGTCCTTTGGGTACTACAAACGAGTCAGATTTAAAACTCTGAGTGTCTTCAAAGTCTTCTCCAACGTACGTATGACTTATGGGCTGGGTAGACTGAATTATTACTCCCTATTAACCTGAATTCCAATCTGCCTGCTATTTTTGGGAGATCTTACCTTCAAGACTGGTTTAAAGCTGGAATATTAAAATTGGGTGATTTAATTACCATTGATGGAATTAAATCATTTACTGATCTTAAAAATCAATTCGGACTGCGGGACCAAGATGTTTTTAAACAAATTGCTATAAGAGATTTTTTGTCTCGAAAGGTTCTTGGCTCCGCAGGGTTTGAGAAAATAGACCTTATCGATAAATTAAAGGCCCCTGGTTTACCTCGAATAGGTCTTATCTATTCCACCTTGAATAGTCAAATGCCCAATGACCTGCCCAAAATAGCAGACAAATGGCAATTGAAGTTGGAGGTTCCTCACAGTACTTTTTATAGCGCTTTGAGATCTGCCCAGAGCGATCTACTCTCGGCCAAACTGCAGGCGCAATTCTTTAAAACCGCTTTTTTTTTGTATATTACACCTAGCAGAGTCGCCAAATGGGGAACTGGCAAGGGGACGTTGTGTCCTAGATGTTCAGAATTTAGTGTAGATTCAGTACACATGTTTGCCTCCTGTCCGAAACTCACTCCACTCATTGCCAAAATACAGGATTTTCTAAGGAAAGTTATCTCTCAGGACATCGAGTTAACCCCCACGGTTATCCTGCTAGGGACCCAAGAGAAGGTTAGCAGAAAGAGCGGTGGGGCACTTATTTTTGTAGCCATGACAGTTTTGCAAATTTGTATAGCTTCTGCGTGGGTAGATGTAGATCCTCCATTGTTTTCCCAGTGGTTGGCCTGATTAGTTTCGACCTGTTATCTTGAGAAGGCTATCTATGCTAAAAAAGGCAGTAAGAGAAAAAGGAAGGGCCTAGTTATTTGGGAACTTCTAATTGCATGGCTCAATCAGGAATCACTGACATAATATCGACAGACACAATATCGACCTACATTTTTTCCGACACAAAATTATCGATCGCATTAATATCGACACTACATACTTATTAAACAAACATCAAAAATATCGAAACGAGAATATCGTAAGTAAAAAATATCGAAATCAAAAATATCGTACACATTATCGTTTTAAAAAATATCGAACATTATTAAAATACATACTCCATGTAAAATATATCGAACACAAGCATATCGACAGCAAATATATCGTTATTTTCTAATTATCGACTAACCAAAACATAAAAAACAAACAAATTTATACTTCATAAATACAAAGAAATACCTAAGAACACATCACATATCAAATTAAATACATATTATTTACACATAAATATATAACAAAAATTAAACTATAAAATACACTATTTAAAACATTAATAAATATAAACTTTCATATTCATATATATTATAACACATAAACAATTAATGGTAATTAGAAACACACAAAAAAATCAAAATCTTAATTAGCGTTTTCCATATAAGGAAAACAACTTACAAAACAATTAAAACATTTGAAATAAACCAATAAAAACACACAATATTAAGAGCGACCAATGAAATCAAACTAACAATTTCTAAAACACTATACAAAGCCACAAATATAACTTTTGTTTACACCTCAAACCAAGAAGACTAAAGAAGGCGAAACTCTGCTGGTTTTCCACAGGAATAAACAACATCATCAAACCAAAACCTCTATAAATCTACAACAAGTAAGTAAAATGAAGTATACTAAATAACAGTTAAGTTAATTTTCTGATAATAATTAATTTATGTCTTTATTCTATTTTATGTTTCCCCTACAGACAACTAAAACACAATAACAAAATTACAAAGAACAACCTTAAAAAGATCTACCTAATAAAGTAAGTATTATTCTAAATGCATTAAGAAAACCTGTAAAACACCCACCCAAACCCAAAATCCATCCCCAAAACACACCCCACCCCATTTCTAAATATTGAGTATCAAATAGTAATATCTGCTTTTTTTTCAACAGAATAAAACAGACTTCAGAAAATTTTACACAAAGTATAGAAAACATCATTTTCAATCATCTAATTATGAACTTTGTAAGTATATTTTCAAAAAATGTTATTTTCTAAATATTATCAACTATTACAATAACTTTTACATTTCTCGTATACATTTATTATAGATTTCTGAACACCACAATGACAGACGCACAATTTATTACATCACAAAAAGGCAAAATGTTATTGTGTTATATGGGATATGTGTATACCCAGGAGAAACAAACCGGGCTTAAAGTGAATTGGAAATGTTCGAAATATTATTCAAATAAATGTTATGGGCGTGCTACTGCCAGGGAAGCAAATGTTTTATACACCAGGGAGCATAATCACCCTCCTAATGTAACAGAGATAGAAGTTAGGGGTGCATTAGAAACTATTAAAGAGGCTAGCACAAGCTCTCAAAGACCAACCACTGCAATTCTAAAAGAACAGCTACCTACCATCCCCAAAGAAGCAACTGGACAAATGCCATCCATAGCTTCATTAAAAAGGACCATAGCACGTACAAAAAGGGCAACAACAACTCCCATTCCAAATCCTAAAACTTTTGATGAAATAATAATTACACCAGAACTGTCTATAACTTACAATAAAGAACCATTTATTATCTATGATAATAAAAGTAATGACAAAAGAATAATAATGTTTGGTACAGCACTCAATTTAGTAAAGCTGCAACAAGCTGAGGTATGGATGATGGATGGTACATTCTCAATATGTCCCAAACCATTCTTCCAACTCTATACCATACATGGACTACATCAAAATTGCAACATTCCCTTTATTTATGCATTGCTGCCTAACAAACACAATGCAACCTATGTAGAAATCCTAAATAAAATAAAACAGGAAACCAATGACTATTTCCCACAGAAAATTATTATAGATTTCGAACAGTCTATGATAAATGCTATACTGAAAACATACCCACATACCTCTATTCAAGGGTGTTATTATCATTTTAATCAATGCCTATGGAGGCACCTCCAAAAATCTACCCTCGGTGTAGAGTATGCAACTAACACATTTCAATTCCAAATTAAAAAACTAATTGCATTAGCCTATGTACCAGTAACAGATGTTGCTGAACATTATAATCTACTACTAGAAAGCCCTTTTTATAAACAATATGAGGAAAAATTAAGTCCACTCCTGGACTACTTCGAGGACACCTGGGTAGGCAGATTACACAGATCTGGCCATAGGAGACGACCCAAATGTCAAATTCCCTGGTGGAACGTATATAGTAGCACACTTAACCAACAAGCTAAAACTAATAACGCTGTTGAAGGATGGCGTAATGCCTTCCAACAAACAGGAAGAGTCAGATCGACACTTGACAAACTAATAACCGCCCTACAAAAAGAACAAAGCTACCAGGAACTCCGAATGCAGCAATCTATCACCCAACTCAAACCAAAAACCTCTAAACAAACCAAACAAATGTACCAATACCTACAAGAGCAAGTTAAATTATATCCTAGTACAAAAGGCCTAGAGTACCTAGAAATGATTGCAAAAAGCCTACTATAAAATAGCCTACACAATTAAATTGATCACACATTCATTTTTCGTTTTATAGCAATATATAAAAAATATTGTTATCTCAAATTTTTAATTAATATGTGTAATATTTTTGTAATAGAAAAATATATTATCCTTACACACTAATTATAAATGTGAGAAAATAAAACACAACAATAAAACATAACATTATATACCTCCCACAAATAAATAATTTTCTTAAACTTACCTTGTTTGTTGTTGTTGATTCAAAATGTTGATTCAAAATTCCAAATCTTCTAAAATTATTCATAAAATTATTCATATAGCTTTCAATGGAATATCCTTAAAATGTTTCCCCCAAAAAAATGAAAAAATACAACTGTACCAAAAATATAATCCTCTATCAATAAATCCACAATCTGGAAACCACCCAAAACCCGAAAATAATAAAAAAAAAAGAAAACGCTCCATGAAAACCGAAAAATTATGTAAGTGTATATAAAATACTAGCTTGTAAAACTAATATACACTTCCATAATAAAAAACGCACTCTTCCGGCAACCGAAACTTCTTTCAATTAGAACCTAGAAAATAAACATACAAACATTCCCACCCACACAAAACCACACATAATACACCTAATTACATTACTACTACTATTATACTAACAAAATAAACAAATTAAACACTATAATTCTTTCCTTCCGGACTACGCCTCTATTACGTAAATAGCGATAAACAGTCTAAACCTAACTATCGCATATAAATGAACATAACATCAATTAAAAATCTCTAAATACTCTAAATAAACTCTAACTTCCTTCAAAATAACTGTAAAATATAGTTAAAGTAAAGAAAATAAACCTTACCTTGCTGAACGCGAAGCAGCTTCCACCCGCGAGCTGATCCTCTTCCAAATGACCCAAAACAATAGCATGCTGTTACAAAATATAAGACCCAAACAAAGATGGCAGCTTTAAACTTTAAAAATTCATCTATTTTAATTTAATTTAATTTGACATATTAAAAATGTTGTTGTATTTAATTTAAATACTACAAATAATGTTATTTTTTAAAATATTTTACATGGCTTAGAAAATGTGTAAAATTATAATAATAACCATTATATCTTATATAATAATTATTATAATTCCATAAAATAAATATATGTATAAAAAATGTTTTGATTTTTTTTTTTTTTAAGTTATCAAATTAGACATTGTTTAAAAAAATTACAATGTGAAACCTATGTAATAATTATTAATATTAATATATTATTACTAATTTAAATATATTATATTTTAAAATGATAAAATAATGTTTTTCTCTCAATTACATGTGAAATGTTTAAAATGTATTTTCTTTAAATTATACAAATATATATGATATAAAAGAAATTGTTAATACAAAATCATTATTAACAATATTTTCTAAAACAATGTTATAATTTCAAATGTATACAAAGTTTTGAAAATGTACATTATAGTGTCTCAAAAATTAACTTACAAATATATTAAAAAATTAAGTAATGTGCTGAAATGCATGTAATTTTTTGTTCTATAATTATTATAAAAATATTTTTATTTTACTTTTGCAATAAATTACAATTCCTGTGTGCTCATGTAATATTCTTATATGTAATAAAACATGATCCTTTCATTTGAATACTATCTTTTCTTCATAATAAATACTTTACAAAATTATTATGTCTACTTTATTATCTCCATTTCATATTTTATAAATCAATGTTATTTCTACATATATGTTTCTAACTTATAATATATTAAATAATTTGTCATAATGTATATTTTATCTTAATTAACTATAAACACAACTTATTTTAATGTATGTTTATAGTAATTGAAAATGTATAAAAATATTTCTAATATTTTATAATTATAATTCTTCCAATATTTCTTTAACAAATACACTTTACTTAAATACAATTTACATACTAAAAACTAAACTTAATTAAATTACTATTTTCACTCCAGTCATTATGAATTTCATGTAGGTGTTGTACACTAAACTTAATTAATTAAATATTCCCACTCCAGTCATTATTAAATTAGGGTAGGTGCTGGACACTAAACTTAATTAATTTATTATTCCCACTCCAGTCAGTATTAAATTAGGGTAGGTGCTGGACACTAAACTTAATTAATTTACTATTTCCACTCCAGTCAGAACTTAGGGGATCATTACGATGTAGGGTGGACTGCCACCGCCCGCATGGCGGTGGCAATCTGCCCTACACTTCCCTCCGCCCGCCACCCATTTCCCCCCGCCATATTAGTATGGCAGGGGGGACCCCAACGGACGGAAAGGCCGTCCGCCGGTTTTCTGCCGGTCGACCAGTCGACCGGCCGGAAAAGGGGCTAGATATGGTGGCGGTGTCTGCTAGACACCGCCATCCATATTAGCATGGGTGCGGGAAGCAGCCTTTCCGTGGCGGCGATGCCGCCACGGAAAGGCATGCAGAGTTTGCTGTTGGGGGCCCGTTGTGGGCCCCCAGGGTATTGGGGGAGTGAGGGGGTGCACATGGGGAGGTACCTATGGTAGCCCCCTACATTGTCATGGACAAGGTGGCAGGCAACGCACGGTGCCTGTCACCTTGTGCATGACAATGCACACAGTGCATTCCCAGCATTGTGCCGGGCGGTGCTGTAGCAACGCCCGCCACAATGCTGGGAATGGAGGATGCCACCGCCACGGTGGCGGTGGCATCCTAATTGCCGGTGCGGGACCCCCGCACCACTGGCGGCCGGTCCCAGCACCGCTAGGGTGGCGGGCGGACGGAAGTCCGCCCGCCATCCTAATAGGCCCCTTATTTGGGGTTGGTGCTGGACACTAAATTTAATTAATTTACTATTCCCACTCCAGTCAGTATTAAATTAGAGTAGGTGCTGGACAATAAACTTAATTAATTTACTATTCCCACTCCAGTCAGTATTAAATTAAGGTAGGTGTTGGACACTAAACTTAATTAATTTACTATTCCCACTCCAGTCAGAACTTATTTGGGGTAGGTGCTGGACACTAAACTTAATTAATTTACTATTCCCACTCCAACCAGGATTAAATTGGGGTAGGTGCTGGACACTAAACTTAATTAATTTACTATTCCCACTCCAGTCAGTATTAAATTAGAGTAGGTGCTGGACAATAAACTTAATTAATTAAATATTCCCACTCCAGTCAGTATTAAATTAGGGTAGATGCTGGACACTAAACTTAATTAATTTACTATTCCCACTCCAGTCAGTATTAAATTAAGGTAGGTGTTGGACACTAAACTTAATTAATTTACTATTCCCACTGCAGTCAGAACTTATTTGGGGTAGGTGCTGGACACTAAACTTAATTAATTTACTATTCCCACTCCCCCATAATTAAATTGGGGTAGGTGCTGGACACTAAACTTCATTAATTTACTATTCCCACTCCAGCCAGTATTAAATTACAGTAGGTGCTGGACAGTAAACTTAATTAATTAAATATTCCCACTACAGTCATTATTAAATTAGAGTAGGTGCTGGACACTAAACTTAATTAATTTACTATTCCCACTCCACCCATAATTAAATTGGGGTAGGTGCTGGGCACTAAACTTAATTAATTAACTATTCCCACTCCAGTCATTATTACATTAGGGTAGATGCTGGACAATAAACTTAATTAATTTACTATTCACACTCCAGTCAATATTAAAATAGTATTATTTAATAGCACTTCCCACCCTTATCCCCTATAAACACAACATCACACTCCTAAAAAAATATTTCTAATTTCGAAATTTAAATTTTAAATTTAAATTAAGAATGAAAAATTAATATATTTTTGCCATAGTTTTTTAAACACTCCCCACCCTAATGCCCTATAAAACTAACATCCCACTCATAAAACAAAATTTCAAAGTTCCAAACTTAAATTAATAAATGAAATTAATAATTATAAATTTATCAATATATTTTTAGCCATATTTTTAAAACACTCCCCACCCTTATCCCCTATAAACCCAACATCCCGCTCCTAAAAAAAAATGTAAATTGGAAATTTAAATTTCTAAATTAAATTAATATATTTAAAATTATCAATATATTTTGACCCATATTTTTTAAAACACTCACCACCCTTATCCCCTATAAACGCAACATCCCGCTCATTAAAAAATATTTGTAATTTCAAAATTTAAATTTGTAAATTAAATAAATTAAAATTTATAAATACATTTTTACCCATATTTTAAAACACTCCCCACCCTTATCCCCTATAAACCCCGCCCCTAAAAATTATTTTACATATTTCTTTTTACTACATTACTTAAATATTATACTTTTACAAACATAAAAAAATACCCATAGAGATACTATAACGATATTTTGACATAACGATATTTTGTCATTCGATATTACATACTTCGATATATTAAATTACACTTTAAAACAATATTTTTAACATCGACATTCAAAACATCGAGATTTTATACCATCGATACAAAAATATCAAGTTTTATATATGTCGATATTATTTTTTTGATCTTTTGACTGCACACCCTCAATCAGACAGGGCAATAGGGTCCATGAAAGCCAAGCTCATTCTCCTCCCTCTTTTTAAGATCTTCTATTATATATTAATGTTGCTTGTACTGGAGGCAGAAGTTATAAGTTGCTAGCCAATTCAAAGGTTCTTTTTATTGATTATCTTAGATCATCACGATTGCTAAGGAAATTCTCTATTTATTTGTGACTTTTGTATTTCGTAAATTTCTTAAATCATGAAAGTTAACCAGAGAAAAGATCTAACCAGTTCGTTCCATCTAGTGTTTAACCCTTCTTTGTTTGTAGGAATGGGGAGGTGGAGTGGGGGGGCGGGTCTGGGGTGGTATGATAATGTTTTTCTTGTATGTTTTTTTTTCTCTGGTGTGGAAATAAAAAAAGGGGGAAAAAAAGTGTCAGTAATTTTCAGAAAAGCAGAAACAGTTCCTCAACTGGAATCTAACAGGTGCAGATCCGAATCCGGTCATACTCACTGGTCCTAATGCATGCTGTATCTGCCTACTGCAAAATTATTAAAGACCACTGTTCATGTCAAATGCTAGGAACAGTCAACAACCCCTTGAACTATTCAACGTGTTCAGAAAAAAATTCACCAACCCTCAATACACCTCAACTCCCCGGGCCGTTATTTCCATGAAAAGATGCAAAACTTCAGAACCAACATTGCCCACACTTCCCCATATCCACAAACCCTTCTCTCACAACATCTACAAATGTCACTAGGGACATTCAACTTTCATGGAGTAACCAAGACAATTTACTTCCACCTCTCAGACCAAGCAATAGCTCAGGACACCGCTACCTAGCCTGTGGCGTCCCTGCAAATGTGGCAATTCTCACCCTGACCATCAAATTATTAATAAAGAAATGCCTGCAACCAGGTAATGTCCCATGCCCTCTAAAACACTGATAGCTAATTCCCTCCAAAAAGGCCAAGCTAGACTCTTTTGACCCAAATAACTATTTGCCCATCATTTAACACCCTGGATTTCCTCAAAATATGGAAAAAAAACTTCAATGCCCAGCTCCGATTCCACTTGGATACCAATTAAATACTAAACTACAACCAATCACCCTTCTGCCCTAAACGGGATAGAAAACCATCAGTGTCTGAGCCAATATCATAAAGATTGCTGACCAGGCATCATTCTGTATTCTGACCCTGATTGAACCTGTCTGCTTCTTTCGACACATTGAACCATTACATTACCCTGAACTGACTACAGTCAGTGCCCCTCATCACTGAATACTCATGTGGTTCAAATTATTTCAAGAGGCATGGTCACAAGAAGCCATGCTAGTTACGTTTTGATACGCTGTATGCCCAGTGGATTGTGTGGGGGACTTATGGATTACCTCAGTTCCTCACCATGTACTTTCAACCATTCGTTGATCTCCTAAAACTCATATTTTAATATTCCACTCATATGCAGATGATAAGCAAATAACAAATATTCCTGCGACTTACAGGCAAAGATAATTAATTCTCAAACATAGAAAATGGAATTAAAGCAATTAAAACCTTGATAAGCTCGGACAGCCTAAAACTAAACGCCTGAAGACAACCCTCAAGAATTTGGCTCTTACTGCCCCCACCAAGTTTCTTCAGTGACAATTGCCCATTCAAAACTATATTCAGACACTTTGGCACAGTTTGTGACATTGACCTCAGCCTAAAACCAAAATGAGAACACTGCTGAAGTCTTCTTCAAACCAGCTAAAATTGTTCAAAGAAATGTTAAATTTCCTCTCCCAAACAACACCCTGTATAGTTGGAGACCACTCTTGTCTTGACTATGAAAACCCCCTCTATAATGGACTATTATCCTACCAATTGGCAGATAATATGGAATACCACAGTTTATCTCCTCTTTGTGCTGAGCGAAACCCAAAACATCACCAACCACTGCAGAAATCTCCACATCTACCCATGAAATACACAGTCACCTTCAAAATACTCTGCTTAGTTGGATCAGCACCAACATCTAAAAGGAAAAATCAAGAGATACGCACCTTTGAGACTGCTCTGTTCAAACATTCTTAGTTTTATTAAGGCCCAACCTACCCTAGCAGACATGCATCCTCCTTACTTACAGAAAAAAACGAAACACCTACATATTCCACATCTTAGTATTTGGTCTCAGGGAAGCGCCTGTAAGCAGCTGAGTTATGTATTGAGCACTATACACACCTTTTTTATTTTTTTAAATTATTTTATTTATTCAAATTTCAGTACATACAACAAACAAACTCATCAATATTACTGTGCAATTTCAAAGCATTGGTGATCATAACACATTACAGTACAGCTTTCTAACATTTGCACGTTATTCTCAGTATACACATTTTGGGTGATAACCGTATGCTAACATGTGACATCTTTATACACTCTAGTCAGTCGACATACTAAGTAAGTACGCAGTGAATGGACTCCAAACATCTCTTGGCCGTGACGCCTGAGGCAACTCCTCAGTATAGCACTTGAGCTGGTCGTGACAATAGGCCATATCTCTCATCCAGTGATCATGCTTCGGTGCGGACCCCCCCCCCACCATATGGAAACTCTTCGCTTTGCTAGCAGCAAAGCGATAGCTACTAGTTTACGATTAGTAGGCTGTATATTTTTTGTGAAACCAGGCAGACACGCTTGTGGGCTGCATTCTGCCGTCTCCATGACCATAGCTGTGAGAGTGCGTGTGACTTGCACCCAATAGTCCTGCACCCATGAACAGTCCCACGCTAAATGCATGAAGCCCGCGTCAAGCGCCCAACATCTAACGCAGCTCGCATTGCCTCGTAAACCATATTTAAAAAGTTGCATTGGTGTATAATATAACTGATTTATATATTTCAAGTGAATTATTCTAAGATTTCCATTCTCTGTCAATTGCCCTGTTAGCGTGCAGCATGCCGTCCAGTCATCCACACACAGTGGTATAGAAAGAACAGCGTTCCATTTGGTCAAGGGCCCTTCATCTACCACAACTGCATCCTTCTGTGACATGTTATATAGCCGTGTAATAAGCCGAGACCGTGTTACTGTCGTGTAGATCAACTGGAGCGCCCCCAATGTCTGTGGCTCCTCTGGAAATTGTGGGTATAATTAACGCATGGCTGCGCGAAGTCTACTATAAATGAATAACATCATTGGAGACCCTTTACCTTCTGTCAATACAACTGAGGCATCTATAAATTTTCCCTCTCGATAGATCTCTCCCATTGTATGTAGTCCCGCTGTGTGTAGAATATTTAGTGAACCATTCTCTCATGTAACGGAGATATCAGAATGGTGCAATAGTGGCATAGCTGGGGCATACAGTGGGTCCACCTTCGCCCTTCGCCCAAGTGCCCTCCACGCCTGTACTGTGTACTGCACCGTATCTATTTCACCTCGTTCAAAAATAGTGCTATTGTTTGTAATCATGGCTTTAAGTGGAACAGGATGTACCGCATCAGCTTCAACCGCTACGTGCGGGATATAAGCCGGAGCATGCTGCCAATAATAAGCGAAATGCGCCTGAGCACAAAGATAATATAATTGTAAATCTGGGGCCGTAAATCCCCCTTGTTCATATGGGAGCGTTGGTGTTTCCCATCTAAGCCTTGACTTTTTCCCCGCCCACGCCAGAGTAATCAATAGTGCACAAAGTGAGACAAAACTGTTTTGTTAAGGGTATTGGAATATTTGTGAACAAATACAGGAACTTGGGTAACACTATCATTTTCATCAACGCTATTCTATCCGCTAGGGACAGTGGTAGTTTAATCCACCTTGCCACCTGTTCTTCCAACCGCGATATCGCCCTACCATAATTCGTTTGTATGACCACCTGCGGGTCCCTGTGGATCCATATCCACAGGTACTTTACTGGCTCCGTTCACCATTCCAGCAGGTACCCTAATTCAACAGGCCCAGTACCAGTAAGGGGAAGAATAATAGACTTGGACCAATTGATACCCAATCCTGAGAACCACTAAAATCTCACATATTCTCGAATAAGTTTCTCCAAGTGTACCTCCGGCTCCCTCACATAAAGCACCATGTCATCAGCATACATGGATACTGCAAGCGGCCTCTGGTGAAAGCGCAGTGCTGCTGCTGCATGCCTTTGTCGTAATATGCACACGAGCGGCTCTAGGACCACCGCGAATAACAGCGGCGACAGAGGGCACCCTTGCCTCGTACCGCGATGTATCTCAAATGTCCCGGATGTATGTCCATTAACATGCACACGCTCCACAGGGTCTGTGTAAAGAAGCTTGATCCAGTTAGTGTACGCTTCCGGCACTCCCATGCGATGCAATACAGCGAACATATACTTCCATGAGAAAGGCCTTTGCTGCGTCCAATAGTACCCCCACAGCAGGCAACTCTGGTTCTAAAATATGCAGCACTGCAAACAGTGTACGTAAGTTATGCGAGGTAGACCTAGCCGGCACAAATCCTGACTGATCCGGCAGTACCATTGTTGGCAATAGGAGACGGAGTCGAGTGGCTATGACCTTAGCCAATATCTTTGCATCAGCATTTATAAGCGATAGCGGCCTGTACGAGTCACAACTACTGGGCGGTTTACCGGGCTTCAACAATGTAATTATCAGCGCTTCCCGGTGAGTGGCAGGCAGATACTTTTTTTGATATGCTTCCATATACACAGCATATAGGGGTCTATTATAATGGCGGGCGGATCGCCACCGCCATATGGGCGGTGGCGATCCACCCGCCATTATTCACCGCCCGCCTCCCATTTCCCCCCGCCATATTAATATGGCGGGGGGACACCGGCGGACGGAAAGACCGTCCACCGGTCAAACAGGTGACCGGGCGGAAAAGGGGCCTGATATGGTGGCGGTGTCCGCAAGACACCGCCATCCATATTAAGATGCAGGCGGTGATGTGCCTTTCCATGGCGGCATTGCCGCCATGGAAAGGCATGCGGTGGCTGCATGTGGGGGCCCGTTGCGGGCCCCCAGGGTGTTCGGGGGGTGCACATGGGGGGTACCTATGGTACCCCCCTTCATTTGCATGCACAATGTGGCAGGCACCGCGCGGTGCCTGCCACGTTGTGCATGCAAATGCACAACATGCATTTTTTCCATTGCGGCGGGTGCTGCTGAAAGCACCGCCCGCCGCAATGTTAAAAATGCGGGATGCGCCCGCCAGTGTGGCGGGCGCATCCTAATCTTCCCCACGGGACCGCCGCACATATGGCGGACGGTCCTTTTTTCCGTTAGGATGGTGGGCGGACTTTGTCCGCCCGCCATCATAATGATGCCCATAGTTGGGGAGTCAATAAATCCATGTATTCTTTATAGAATTCCCGGGCAGACCATCTCCCCCTGTAGGTTTCCCGTTTGGCAATGCAGCAATAGCCTCTTTTATTTCTTCCAGCGTTATTTGTTGCTCTAAAAAATCTCGTTGTCCTCGTGTGAGCCACACCAGCGCTATATCCTCCAAATATTCTGCAATATCTGGTTCTTCTGCTGATTCACGAGCGCCGTACATGCTTTGATAGTACTGAACAAACGTGCTGAGTATACCCGGTGTGTCGTATTGAACACTATTCTCACTAGAGATCGCTTCAACTATGAGTTCTTGCCCATGGCTCAGCAATTCTACTGGCTAGCGCCTTCCCGGGTCTACAACCTTCCCCATAAGTTCTAGCTTTCCATCTCCTTGACATGTGTTGCACCTCTTGATCCGCAACTTCATTATTTTCTGTAATTTTCTCCCGAATTTCTGCTAGAGTACCCTCCTCTTTTGTTAAGTCATATGCCCTTTCCAAGTTCCCCAGGTCTTCTTCGAGCTGTTTCAGCCTCCCTCGTATGGATCTAAGAACCCCAGCTTGGAGACTAATACATGTACCTCTAAGTGTTACTTTGAATGCCTCCCAAACAATTTCCATACTTTGTACTGAGTCTACATTATGTTCAAAGAATTCTGCAATTGCCACCCTCACTCCTTCCCGGAATACCTGATCGAGCAGTGAGGATGACGGCAATTGCCATTGAAACTGTGGGGGCGTATGCGTGGGAATAGACAGTCATCAGAACCGGCGCATGATCCGATAATGTCTTTGGTAAATGTTTAACCCTTGTGATCCCCGTAGTTACATCTTTGGTGATTAGCCAATCTAGTCGTGACCATGATTTATGTATGTAGGAGTGATAAGTGATATGTTTAATTCCTGGGTGCCGTATCCGCCAAATGTCATCCCAAATCATGCTCCCCACAATGACTTCTGCCGCCCGTTTAGGCCCTTCTACCACAGACAGCCGATCTTACCCTGGCACCAATGATACATTAAAATCCCCACCACAGACAATTGCAGAGGGGGGTAATTTGTGCAGCTTAACCCATATCGTTGCAAAGAAGGCCGGGTCGTCTATGTTAGGTCCGTATACATTGACCATAGTTATCAGTGTACCACATAGTTTTCCTTGCACTATTATATATCGTCCCTGTTCATCCATTTCCGAGTGTGAGTACAAAGGGCACATTTTTGTTTAATGAGGATCATCACGCCCCTCGCATAGGAGGAATAGGAGGATGTCAGCTTTACCCCAGCCCATCTTTCTGCTACTTTCTGTTCTGTTTGTTTAGTAAGGTGCATTTCCTGTAGGAGTGCTATCTGTATACCGTGCTGATCCAGATTGGCCAGTACCTGCCGTGTTTTCTCCGGGTTGTTGAGGCCCGAACATTCCATGTCACCCATTTATTACATTCTTAGTGTTCACCCCTGTGTCACCCATTGTCATTTATTCTTAGCTGCGAATGCGTGTTATTTAGCTGTCTGTTCAAACACCTCAACTTCTTCAATATGCACACCATGCGTTTCCTCAAATATAGATCCCCAATTACCTCCCCCTCCCACTTTAGCATCCCAATCATGCCAAGAGATCCCATGTATAACAGGACATAACAATAAAACATCCATCAAACTCTATTGACACCAGTATTCCGGTGCAAAAATAAGTTTTAAACAGTTGGGGTTTTCCCCTCTAGGGGGTCGCCAGCAGCCCGTACACCCCCTTGCTGGTGGGGTGTGGGGGTGGGGGGGGGGGCAGGGGAGGTCAGGGCCATTTCTGATGTTGCTGCATCTTTATCTATCATAGTCCACCCTATATGCCGCTAGTTTATAGTCTTTGGCCATGTCCATTCATATAGACGCCATCTTCAACTACTATTAGGCGGTAATCTATAGTCTGGTTTTTTTAATAGCCTACACAGCATTATACATCTACACTTGATCTATCAACATCACAGTGGATATGCACAAACTATATGCTTCACTACAATTTCTGCATCGGCACCCGCCTCCTTACTCACATTTATTACCAGCATAAACATTTCAATCTTCGTTGTCTGCATCGTCGCCTGTGTGGCTCACTGCTTCTTGTCGTTCCACTTGTTTGATAAACGCCATTGCTTCCTTGGGTGACACAAATATCTTGGCTTTGCCCTTATGTTGGATCCTGAGATGCGCGGGATACAGCATGGTGTACTGCATTTTCAAAGTTTGCATTTTCTTTTTAACCTGTTGGAACTCACGGCTCGCCTGCTGTACCGCTGCCATGAAATCTGGATACAGAGCAACTTCAATCCCTTGATAGGTAGTGGTGCCCTTCTCTCTGGCAAGTGCTGTATCACGGACTGGATAATTCAACAAACAAGCAATTATGGGCCTCGGCAGAGGGCCCGGTACTGGCTTGGGGGCCAAGGATCTATGTGCACGCTCCACAGTGAGCATTGATGAAAAATGTTCCGCACCCATCATATCTTTCAGCATGACCTCCACATACAGCTCCATTTTGCCTGTATTGGTGGTCTCAAGCACTACAGTAATGCGGAGGCTATTGCGCTGCAACCTCGCTTCGAGGTCTTCATTCTTGGCTTGTATCACCGCTAAGAGCTTTTCCATTTGCGAGCAGGATGTAGTGACCTTGTCTAACGTATCTTCGGTTGTGGATATACGCTGTTCCGCTTCCGCAAGGCGAGACCCTTGTTTATCAAGTTTTGCCGCCATGCTATCCATTCTGAGATTGAGGCTGTCGATCTTATCAATCGATTGCAAACTCTGTTGCATTGCCAACAGCGTACTTTCCAGTGCGCTAGTGCCCCCCGCCTCCAGCTCTTGATCATTATCCGAGGATGCCTGATTTTGGGATTTAGCCGGGCGCTTGGACTCGAAGGTGAGTCTGGATTGCTGTATGTCTGCCTTACCCATGTTGCTTGTATATATTCTTTACACCAGGGTTCCTATGGCAGCGCTTTCACCACTCAATCCTCTCTCACGTGGCACCTTCGCTGTCTCGACACTGCAATTTCGCTTCAATGCCGCCACTCCCAGCTACCTCAAAACGCTAGTTTCTCAGTCAGTGTAGTCAAGCCGCCACACTTCTATGCCAAGTAGCCACACCATGGTCAATAGCGTTACTGAGTTGAGTTAATTTGCTCGGCCATACAGCAGTTGTGTATACCTACAAGGTCTCAGTCAAAAATGGCGGATTTATACTCAAGAGCTCCCTTGGGGGATTACTATGCACATTTTAGCAGGTGATCTTGTTGTGCCGAGGCCTGCCCTGCGGTGTTAGTGTCCCTCTGTGGTAACTTTATAGGAGTGGGCATGTTACCACCACATGTCTGCTGCGGTCCATTCACCAGCCTCTGAAAGTAGGCCTTTCTGTTAAATTATCAGTGCCTGGTACACCCAGTCGGTACTATTACTTAGCTGCTACACTATTAAATAGAGTGTCCTGCGTACCTTAATTCTCCATTGGCAGCACTTCACCAACTCCCACAGGACATACCAGGTCTATGCAGTCCTGCGGTTTCCTCGATGCAGGCCGCGCGCTGTGCCTCGTCTCCCCCGCACCGTCTGTGCACCGCTCCTCGCAGCTACTCTTGTTCTGACCGCTTTAGTCGCGTCGCACTGTTCACACACAGTGCGACACCATCGCCAACACAGCTGTCGTCTCCCCGGGCCTCTGGGACTTGCGGATAGCAGTTACCGGCCCGCGGGGGTCCCCACCGCTCCCGCAGCCGCAACAGGGATAGGCCCACCCGGGCTCGCGCACCACAGCAGTCCAGTGCAAGTCAGCGCCGTTATTTCACGCGCCCTTCAGGCAGTTGGAGCTCCACGGGCACTCTGCTCACTGTCGTGGTGCTCCGGTCCTCCGCGGCATTAGTCGGAAGCCTCCACAATCATATATCTGCACAGTAGGCGACGGATGACGCGCCTCTTCAGCTGCGGCAGAGGAGGGCCGCCATTTTCCTCAGACCTCACCTTCGTCCGCATTTACGAGCATCAGCTTAATACTCGTCTCGCAGGCCGTCTACTTGCTACGCAGGGTGTCCGTATTCGATTCCCTTCAGTTTTTGCCCTCAATGACAGCGCTATTGTAGGATTTATGAACGGACTGCGGCCCCAACCAGCTGAGCAGCACTAATGTGCGGCCATTTTGCTTCGGGCTCTCTAGCGCCCCCCCGAGCACTATACAAACCTTATAAATAATTAAAGGTATAAAAGTATCATACAAATATTAGCTAGAGTATGGTGTATCTGCCAGGTAAAAAAAGATAGGTAATTAGACATGTAAAGACATCATGCAAATGCTCACTGTTAGAAATAGGGTTTCTGGTTGGCAAAGTATGCACCCTGTCCAAGCAGAAACTACAGGGTAAGTCACTACACAACCTAAATTATCCTGCACCTACCCTCTGATAGCTTGGCACAGAGCAGTCCGGTTTAATTTAAGAGGCAATGTGTAAAGTATTTGTGCGACACTTAAACAGTAAAACGGTGAAAACACCACAAAAAGACTACACAACAGCTTAGTAAAATAAAACATGATTTTATAAATCAAACAAGATCAAAATGACAATAATACAATGTGTAGAGGTCAAGATTATTTAAAGATTAAATGCAAAAATAGCGCCTATAAGCAAATAGTGCCTAAAGAGTTGGTCACGACGGACCGGGGCAAAGTCAAGAGCTCAGTCCAACCGCAATAGAGCACAGGCCGGATTCAGGGACCCACTTAGGCCCACTGAACAAAAGTACTTTGATCCTAGGCGTGCATCGACAAAGATTCGGAGTGCAGTCGAGCAATGCATCAGTGATCCCCACACAGTTGGAGTTATGCACTGGATTTCTCCCCGCAACAGCAGCGATGGAACGGTCTGTGAGCAAAGCGGCGGTTCCCGAGGGCAGCAGTTCCGTAGGCGAGCCGAGTTTCTCCACGTTGTAGAGTTGAGGCATCGATCCTCTCTACCCGGTGGTGGTGATGAGTTGGTTCTAGAGTGTCTGTTCTGAGTGCGATGCGCCCGGTCCGAGTGTGATGCACCAATCCAATTCCCGCACTAGCGGCGATCTGTCAATTCTGCTCTCGCAGTAGAGGATGCGTCGATTTACTGGAGCAAACCTCTAGGTTCACTTCCAATGGTCCAGGACTGGGTTGGCCCCACTTGGCAGGACAGACTCACAAGCAGATGAGCCCAAGGGTTGGAACAGGAGAGGTCTAAGTCTTTTGTGTCCCTGAGACTTAGGTAACAGGAAGCAAGCCAGCAAGCCCTTGGAGTCACTTTCTATTCACGTGATGCAGGTAGATTGTCAGTGCCAATTATTACACCTGATTACCATATACCTTTTTAATCAGTGCACTGGCCCTGGGCCTGCTTAGCAGAGCCGAAGGTGCAGTTAGTCAGTTACCACCAGAATCAATCAATAAATGAGGATAATCATGGGGAAAAGGATGATGTTCTCACATGCCACCCCGAAAACGAAAGGTGAGGGATAACTAACCTACACCCTAGTAGCCCTCATCAGCTAAGTGGAAAAACCTGGAAAGTCCACCCATATTGGCATGGGCAGAACCAGGTCTGTGTTCCACTGTGAAGTCCATGCCTTGCAGAGAAATGGACCGCCTCAAAAGCTTTGGATTCTCCCCCCTCATCTGCATAAGCAATCTGAGAGGTCTGTGGTCAGACTGAACGTGGAAGTGAGTACGAAACAGGTATTGTCTCAGCTTTTTAAGGAACCAAACCACAGCAAAGGCTTCCATCTCAATGGCACTCCTGTGTTCTCTGGGGAGGAGTCGCTGCTACTGCAGGCAACTGGCTGATCAAGGCCCATCTCATTTACTTGTGCCAACACTGCCCCAAACTCTTGTTCTGAAACCTCTATCTAAACCACAAATTCCTTTGTGTAGTCAGGGGCCAGTAACACTGATGCTGAACACATAGCCTCTTTCAGAGTGTCAAAGGTCTTCTGACACTCCGAGGTCCACATGACTTTCTTTGTCCGCTTTTTAGAAGTGAGTTCTGTCAGGGGAGCCGCAATGGTCCCAAAGTTCTGAACAAATATATTCTATAATACCCAGTCAGACCAAAGAAGGCCCTGACCTGTGTCTGCGTAGTAGGAGCTACCCAATCCACAATAGTTTCTGTTTTGTGTTGAGGAGGTTGTATATGGCCTCCTCCAACGAGGTGGCCCAGGTACACCACTGAACTCTGCCCTATCTGGCACTTACTGGCCTCTATAGTCATGCTTGCCTGTTGCAGTGCCTACAGCACTCCCTTCAGGTGGTCCAGGTGATCCTCCCAGGTGACACTGTACACAGCTATATCATCCAGATAAGCTGCACTGTACTGTTTCAGGCCAGACAGTACCCGGTTCACCAACCTTCGAAAGGTGGTAGGTGCATTCTTTAAGCCAAAGGGCCTTACTTTGAACTGGTAATGTCCCTCTGGTGTGGAGAATGCGAACCTCTCCTTGGCACCTTCACTGAGGGCAATCTGCCAGTAACCTAAGGTCAAATCAAAGGTACTCATGTACTTTGCAGCCCCTAACCTATCTCAGAGCTTGTCAGCTCTAGGTATAGGGTGAGCATCAGTCTTAGGGCCTTATTTAATTCTCGGAGGATGGAATATTCCATCACAAACATGACGGATATCCTGTCTGCCGTATTACAATCGCCATAGGTTATAGGTTTAATAGCCTTTTGGTCATACCAGAGCTTCATGAACTCATGGCTGGCCTCCAGTTTCCTGCTTGCTTTGTACATGTACTCTGCCATGTGGGATCGCAGGCCTAGCACATAGTCCTGCACATTGTCCTTGGTTTCCTTGAGAGGCGTTTGCCAACACTCTCTCACCAGGCACAATGGGCCTCTTACAAGGTGCCCAAACAACAATTCAAAGGGGCTGAAGCCAACCCCTTTTTCTGGGACCTTCCTGTATGCAAATAGTAGGCATGGAAGGAGAATATCTCATCTCCTCCTGAGTTTGTCAGACAAACCCATAATCATGCCCTTCAGGATATTATTGAACCTTTCCACCAGATCATTAGTCTGGAGATGATATGGAGTGGTGAACTAGTAGGTAACACCACATTCATCCCACATCGCTTTCAGATATGCAGACATGAAGTTCATGCCCCGATCTGAAACAACCTCCTCTGGGAATTCCACTCTGATGAACACACTAAGGGGCCGATTTCGATTCAGGCCGGAAAACGAACCGACCGACTCGGTACGGGAATGTAGTCCGACCGACACGTACCGGCGCTGTCCGATCCGCATAGTACGATGCTATGCATGTGAATTACGACCGACTAGTACGGAACACAAGCCGAACGACCGAACAGCACGGAAACCAGCTATCTGGCCGGAAAATCTACGCGAATCGAACCGACCGACAATCACCAGGAATGAACCCGACAGATACGTACCCGCGAACTCCGACCTGCGCAGTACGATGCAATGCGTGTAAAACCAGACCGAGTCGCACGGAGCTCAAGCCGTACGACCGACATGCATAGAAAACAGGGAGCCGAAGCAACCGAATACTCCGCGACCGACGCGTATGCCGCACATGAAACCCAGCAGAAAGACAGCGTGAAAGACTCAGAGAAGCCTGCACGAGCCAACTGCAGCGTCCTGCTCGGTCAGAAGAACGTCTCCTACATGCCCAAAAAATACAAAGGAAAAAATACAAAACAAAGGGCCAAACAAGCAATGACAAAGTCAATAAATACTGGTAAAAAAAAACATGGAACAAAGACACACCCACAACTCCACCCATATAAAGGCCACAAATCCCTACCATGATCCTTTGCAAATTCAACAGACCTGCCAGCACAGAACACCATCATACAGCAACCACAGACGCACTCACAACTCATCCATCACACAAGCCACACACCATTAGCACCTCCCTAATAGCACCCTCACATACACCCAGCAAAACTGACACTCACCCACCCTCACTTGCACACTCACACACACACATCAATCCCCACCACCACCCATCACCATGCCCCCAAAGAAGAATCCAAAGTTCCTAAACAGTGAATTGGAAGTCCTGGTAGATGAAATCCTCAGGGTAGAGCCACAGTTGTTTGGTACATTGGTCCAACAGACCCCCATGTCGCAGAAAACCAAGATGTGGGAGAGGATTGTCGACAGGGTGAACGCACAATCACCATGTTTGCGCACAAAGGAAGACATCCAGAACAGGTTGTATGATGTGCGCAGGAGGGTCAAGGACCTACTCAAGAAGGAACACGCCTTGAGTCAGCGCACCAGCAGTGGCCCTCCTGCCAAACCAGTATACCTCAGGTCCTGGGAGGAGAAGGTGCGGGCCATCCTACCACCAGAGAGCGTACATGGACTATCAGACATCCCAGAGCCTGGTGAGTACACAACCAATATACCCAATATTGTGTGACAATACACACACATCACTGTCAAGGGGATAGTGAAACCATGCACCGTTAGCAAAGCCACAGTAACCAAAAGATAATCATCCCAAGATGTGTATGCTAGTCAGACAAACACAATACTTGCCATCTCATAGTGATATGTAACTGTGTCATGACATGTACAAACCTAACAACAAATAGAGCAAGGCAGTGGCACAAATCTAACCAACAAACACTGTCAGACATTTTGCCACCACTAGAACACCACCTCACAGGGAAGCTGACTGAAAGGAAGGAATTGTGTGTATGCTGGTGAAGTGAGTGTAGTCAATAGCATGATGGGAGTTGTAGTCACAGATATTGGTCACCCTCACAATTGGCCCATCAACACCACTCTGAACCATGCTCACATCACAGGGAGTGGAAAAGAACTGACAAGATGGCTGACACTGGGTACTGCTGTGGGGAGAACAAGCCCGGCTGGGTGTTGTGCTCAAAACAGCAGGACACCACTGCCTGACATCCTGAAAGCCAACTTGCACTCCCTGCAATGGAAGCATGTTACATGGTGGGATATCTGGCTGGGTGGGAAGGAGGACTGCCAGCTCTGACCATATTTACCAGCAGCATTTCTCACACACCACCTTAACACAAACTCCACACAACTCACCTGGGAGAATGCATTGCCTCACACTCTAATTAAATATCCCACAAAGAGCTACCACACTGGGTTATGCTGTGTGAAGCACAGGGACACTTTTGGGACTTGTAGCCAAACAAACGCCAGGACAACACTGTCAGCCATCCTGTCAGCACAGGCACACTACCCCACAGGGAAGCAGAGTCAAAAGGAAGGAAGTATGGGCATGCTGGGAAGGGGGGTGTAGGCAATAGCATGATGGGAGTGGTAGTCACAGCTCAACATCCCCACCCACATGGCCCAGCAAGCTCACACTGAAGCATGCACACCTCACAGGGAGTGAAACGCCACTTCAAAGATGTCTGACAATGGTGCTCTGTTGTGGGGAGCACAAGGCCCTGCTGGGAACTGTGCACCAACCAACAGCAGGACACCACTGACTGACATCCTGACAACCAACTTGCACTCCCTGCAATGGAAGCACGTTTCATGGTGGGATGTCTGGCCTGGGGGGAGGAGGAGTGCCAGCTCCGACTACAGCTACCAGCAGGCCCTTACACACACACACCACTTCCACTAACTCCAAACAACACACCTGGAACCGTGCTCTACAAGAGAGTGAGTGAAAAGCCACTTCCAAGATGTCTGACACTGGCCTCAGCTGTGGGGAGCACAAGGACCTGCTGGGAACTGTGTACCAACAAACAACAGGACCACACTGTCAGCCATCTTGCCATTGCTGTCACACTCGCACACAGTGAAGTCGACTCAAAAGGAAGGAAGTATGGGCATGCTGGGAAGGGGGGTGTAGGCAATAGCATGATGGGAGTGGTAGTCACAGCTCAACATCCCCCACCCACATGGCCCGGCAAGGTCACACTGAAGCATGCACACCTCACAGGGAGTGAAAAGCCACTTCAAAGATGTCTGACAATGGTGCTCTGTTGTGGGGAGCACAAGGCCCTGCTGGGAACTGTGCACCAACCAACAGCAGGACACCACTGACTGACATCCTGAGAGTCAACCTGCACCCACTGCAAGGGTGGCATGCTTCATGGTGGGATAACTGGGCTGGGGGGAGAAGGAGGTCCGGATGTCAACCAAATACCACCAATGCTGGCCATACACACACCTACTCTGCAAAAACACATTGCACACGTGGGACCAGTCACTCCCAAAGTAAAAGCCCTGGCAAGATGGCTGACACATGGGCATGAGAAATGATGTGCCTGCAATTCACACCCATGCACTGGCCAACCCAAACACGTACACACTCACAGCCATTGCAACTCTGTTTACACACACTGTCGGGATGCAGTGTCCATGGGTGCCCCCTGGCCTGGCTGTGAAGGTGTGTCTTGCAGATGACAACTGTGGAGAATCAGACATACTACATAGCACAAAACACACAGGAAGTCACAGAGACATCATTGACAGGGGACACCTGACAGTGAATGCAATGGACACACCAATATACCGGACACTGTACCATGGTGTCAGTCACACAAATTGCGGTTGTGAGCTGCATTCCACTCCCACATCATTCGGCAACATATGCATCCTTCACACAACACACCACTCACTGTCATAGACCCTGTAGACACAAGCACCAACCTGGACTGCATTGGAGGAGACATGCTATTCACAGCAGCAGAACTGCAACACACACCACTGGCCATCACTGTCATGAGAATGGAAAAGCCAGAGAGCTGCCATGCCCAATCCTTATCACCATGGAGGACATTGACAAGATTAATCACGTTTGCACGTACAAAACTCAGCAACAACATCATTAGCTACGTTAACAACATCACTTGTATGAAATGAGACGTGAACTAGGAACCCAGACAACACAGATACTCCCAAGAGATCCCAGGCATACCTGACTGTGACCATGTTGTCCAGACACACCAATGTGACGCACAAAGACTGGCAAAAACTGCCACCACACATGGCCCAATCTTGAAAGATATCCTAAGTGGAATTGCACGTATGTCCCTGTTAAAGGACAAATGTGGACAAGGATGACACACCTGTGTCAGGCACGTGATGGCCCTTGAGTAGCAATGGCCATGTACAGCCAATCAATACATGAGCTGGTCATGCACACACCTCAACATTCACATTGAAATGCTTCAGGTTGGCAGGACAATGTGCTACACCAATATCAACCTCTGGCTGTGACAACTTAGGACAATGCAATGTACAGGCACGCATCCAGATGTACAGTCACAACTGTCATGTGTTTGAACCATTGATGCCTGTAGAAACATAACATACATTGTGTGTCTCTTCCAAACACAGGTGATGATGGGGACACAGCAGCAGATGATGAGGAGTCCCTGTCCCAGGCTCCGGTGGCCCCTGAGCTCTCTGGTGTGGGACAGCCTCTGCCCTCCTTGGATGGCGAAGACATACCTGGCCCCTCCGGTGTGAGTCATCATGCAGCACCAGCAGGACCACCATCTGCACCCCCTGCACCCACTCCTCCAACATCTGCCAACACACAGACCACCCCCGCCGACACGGACAGACCAAGGACACTGAATGACAACAGCACAGGGACCCCGGCCACCCGGGAAGCAACGGACAACAACCCCAGTACCAACCCCCAAGGGGGCCTAGGGTCACCTGTGTGTGCCACCGCAGGTCCCACCCGTGTGGCCAGGGGTGGTGGGAGGGGTGGTAGGCAGAGGTTGCTGTTTGCAGAGGGGTCTGGACTGCATGATGACCCACAACTGGTACGCATTGCAGATGCGTTCCAGAATAGCACCGGAGAGGTCAGCCAGGTAGTGGGGATCCTCAAGGACATTCAACAGCAGCAGGCTGCCCATCATGCCCGCTTGGACTCCCACATGTCCCGTGTGGAGACACACATGTCTCGCATGGAGTCCAAGTGGGACACATTGGAAGAACTGACAGCGGTGCAGAGGGACATATTGACATGCCTCCGCCAGATTAGCACCAACATGTCCACACCTCCCTGTGTGCCCACAACATCTGGTGCCGCAACAACTGCAACTGCCACAGGGAGGGAGGATGACTCTGGTGGAGAGTCCTCTGCACCGCAGCGGCCTACACGTGAGGGTCCTCCCAGAAAGAAGAGGGGTCGTCCGAGGAAGGACAACTGAGAGGCAGATGGCCATGTACATCCCCCAGGAACCCAACACCTGTTCTGGAAATTCTCCTTTGTGTGCAAACTGTTCATCCTGTTGAATGCAACCCAACTCTCCCACATGACATGGGGAGTTTAAGTTGGACTAATGTATCAGATGACTGTGGACTTAACTCAGGACATTTCTGCTACCAACACTTCCAACTCATCTGGGAACTTTGGATTCCAATCCCAATGTACAGCACCCACCATCCTGTGCACTATCCTCACACATGTATGTAAATAAACTCACACATGTATGTAAATAAACTCACCATACTTGCCTCTGTTGTGATTCCAACGTGGTTTTTGTCATGGAGATGATCTGCTAAATGACACTGTGCATGCTAACTGCTACAGCAATTTCAACACAGTCATGTGAGTCATGGCGACGTGAAACATATGAGGGAGACACACCACTAGGGCAACACAACACATACACACCAGGGCCATCTGACTCATCGCCTACACTGATGTTGCCAGGAAATACAGTGGAATGCACAGACACCACACCTATTCAGAGTCTGTGTTAACTAGCCCACAGGTGCAGTAAGCAAATGTCAGTCAGATGTATGACCACAGACAACGCACATCCCAAAGTGAAGCACAGGTTTATTACACATTTGCAACATGTTGTTTCCACTACAGATGCAAGGTAATCCCACGTGGCAGTGGCCACACAGTCACCAAGTGTTGAAGAAATAAAGTCCAGGGGTGTGTGGCACATCACCTGTAGGGAAACGACTGCTTCCACCCTGGAGGTTGAATCATGGTGTCGGGGGATCACAGTTGACCAAACAACTCTGAAAGTACCCTGTGAAGGACAGACATGACACACAGTTAAAAGCACTGAAGAACAGGACAGAACTGCAATACTCATGCCCAATACATGTCACAAGATACCTACACAAAACCAAGTTAGCATGACAACACTGTTGGGGAGTACAGACTACCTGTAAGGCACATCGCTGCATGCATCCAGTCAAGTAGCACATGGCCACACTCAAACAGCAACAGAGCACCACCAACACATATCATGCAAACTCAAATCATTGACATAACATCTCTGTATACTCACATTCAGCTGAAGAAGTTGTTGATGAGCTGTGTGCGGACATCACCCTCATCATCATCACTGGCATCGTGGCCCAGGCCAGGATCCTCCACAGGTGGCGGATGTTGGTCATCTTCATCCAGGATGAGAGGCAACTCCTTCCGCACTGCCAGGTTGTGTAGCATGCAGCAGACGATGAAAATCTTGCACACCTTTGCAGGGGCATATGGGAGGGCCCCTCCTGTCTTGTCCAGGCAGCGAAAGCGGCTCTTCAGGAGTCCAAATGTCCGCTCGATCACTCTCCTGGTCCGACCATGTGCCTCATTGTAGCGCATCTGGGCTGGTGTCACAGGGTTCCTGAGGGTGTCAGCAACCACGGCATGTTGGGGTATCCGGAGTCACCTACATACAGACAATTGCACATTAGCTGAGTTGGAAAAGAGGGTGGAATACAACATTGCAGAACACACACAATGGTACAAAGTCAGTACACACCGACAAGCCAGGCACGCTGGTTCTGCATCTGTGACATCATCCTCGGGATGCGACTACTCCTCATTACGTAGGCATCGTGTGCAGAACCGGGGAAACGGCACCCACATATGAGATGCTCATATCTGCAAGACATACCACCAGAGCATTGATCGAATGATAATGTTTCCTGTTCCTGTATGCCTGCTCATGTGCCTGTGGTGGTACCAAAGCCACATGTGTCCCATCAATGGAGCCGATGACATGTGGCATCCTCCCCAGGGCATAGAAGTCACTCTTGACGTCAGTGAGTTGTTGACGTTTAGGGAAATAGATGTACTGGTTCAAGTATGTTAACATTGCCTCCAAAACATCGCGTAGCACACGGCTGAACATGGTCTGTGACATCCCACCAGCAGACGCCACAGTGTGTTGAAAGGTACCGGTGGCAAAGAAGTGTAGGGCTGCCATCACCTTCACCTTGGGGGTCAGCGCTGTAGGGTATGGCCGGCCAGCTAGCAAATGTGGGGCCAACCGCCCCGCCAATTCCTCAATCAGCGGCCTGTTGAAGCGGTACCGTCGGATGCAGTCACGTTCAACCATGGTTGCAAGGTCAGGAAATGGTCTATGGACAGCTGGTGCCCTGCAGTACATAGGTGAACAAAGAAAGATTGTCAGTCACCCCACATATGTGGCATTGACCATACTCAATATCACATGATACATCATTACGAGACACAAGTACTTGATGTGTGTGCCGTTCTGTATGGACATATATGGCACCTACATGGCCATCGTCTAACATCTCAGTTCAACATGTGTTGACAACAAGTTCCAGGTTGTGCTATGGGAAATCATTAGGCTGTGTCACAGTACCCATGTACTGCTGTCACGTTCCAAACACACACCACAGTGACAAGTGTGGACAGATGTGCCCCAGGCATCACAGCTCTTTGACAGGTAGATTCCCAGGGACCCTGTATTGCCACATGGACACTGGCATGACATGGCGTATCATGTACACGCCAGCAAAACAACCATGACTCCCACAGGTAGTGGCCCCTGTTACCTCTGCAGGACAGACATAGATGTCTGTGACACACACACGCACGCACAACATCAAAGTCGATGCACAAACAACGTGGATGTGGAGACTGTCTCCCATTGTGCACATGGAATCAGACATCTGAAACACAACATGCACACAGACTGTGGAGGGCCATCACAATTGTGGCAATGGGTCACCCTGTGACGTACATACCATCCCACATGGGACTCAGGGTGTATGTGACATAACATAGACATATACAACTGGAAATGTGACCATGCCACATGCTCCGAACTGAACAGTTGCACATCACAGTGGTCATGTGCACAACACACAAAGGATTCTGTCCCCATGAACACGTGCACAGCCTGGGAGTGGCTGCCCCCAAGTGCCACCCAACAAACCACATGTTGACCCCCATACACACACACAGGTAATGCAGCCTTACATGCCTTAGGATACAGTGTGGACAGGCTGTGGTGTTGTAGGTGTGCCCCTGAGTCCCTGGCAAGTAATTGTTGCTGGCATACGTTCACCAGTGACAACCATGGTGACATATGCGAGTGACTTGTACAGGGACGCGTCGTACAGCAATGGACCGATCTGTGCGCACGCATTGGCCATTGCATATGATGACGGATGCGTGTTGTGTTTCGAAATACGCGTTGTACAGCAATGGACCGATCCGTGCGCACGCATTGGCCATTGCATATGTTGGCGGATGCGTGTTGTGTTTCGAAATGCGCGTCGTACAGCAATGGACCGATCCATGCGCACGCATTGGCCATTGCATATGATGTTGATGGATGCGTGTTGTGTTTCGAAATACACGTCGTACAGCAATGGACCGATCCGTGTGCACGCATTGGCCATTGCATATGATGTTGACGGATGCGTGTTGTGTTTCGAAATATGCGTTGTACAGCAATGGACCGATCCGTGCGCACGCATTGGCCATTGCATATGATGTTGACGGATGCGTGTTGTGTTTCGAAATACGCGTCGTACAGCAATGGACCGATCGGTGCGCACGCATTGGCTATGGACTGATATGGTAACGGACGCGTATTCGAAGCTTGTACGAGTCGGATGCAGTGAATTCAGTTGGCCACCCACAACAATGTTGCAAATTCATGGGTGTCATGAAGTTGAACTTTTGAAGGATGCTGTGGGCGTGTATAAGTGGTGCAATTCCATGGATTGGCCAGATTCAGAAGATGCAAGCGACTTGGACCTATCACTTTGGACACATGGGACAGTATCTGCCTCTGCAGCACACATATAATGCTGGCTGTTCCCCTGAGAGCTCACTTGCCTGCACTACATGCTCCAGGACGACATCTGCCACTACCACTGCTGCTGTCTCTGCATCCTCTGGCTACTGCAATGGCACGTACTGTGGAGAGAGCCCCAGCCTTCAGCACTGAGGAGAACCAGGCCCTGCTGGACAGCCTCCTTCCACAGTACAGCAAGCTGTATGGGAAACCAGGTGAACAGGTGAGTGTGCTGTCCACTGCCTTACTAATTGTGCATGTTGTCTGACTAGCAGTACTTACAGTGTGTACACCAGTGGCTAGCATGCTCACTGAGTAGTTGTCACCCCCCAAAGTGTGTAGTTACATGCACTGAACAGGTATAGTACAGTAACAGTGCATTCCAACAAGGTTTTACTTCCAAGGCAATGATACCATTTAGTAACTGCTGGACAACTCTTCATAGCCATAGTTGCACTACCTGTGTACATCATATGCCCCTGTGATTGAGACATGTATATCCAACTGTGTGATGCACGGATATGTTGCATGTGTAGTAATGGCCTTTTCACTTTGTCATCCTCACAGGTTGATGCCCACCAGAAGCAGGAGATCTGGCTGACCATCGCCCGGACAGTACGATCTGTGGGGGGGTCTACAGGCGCCGGATCCGCAACTGCCAGAAGAGGTGGCAGGACCTTCGTGGCTGGACCCGGAGGATCGCAAGGGTCCAGCTGAAGCTGTCGCCTCCTCGCAGGAGGGGCGGACACCGGACCATGACCCCCTAAATGCTCCAGATTCTGGCGGTAGTCTTCCCTGACCTGGATGGGCAGCTGAAGGCCAGACAGCAGCAAGGAGGGGGTAAGTGCTAGCCTTTTCTGGGTACTATGACTAACATGCTCTATGCACTCCTTTAGCCTGGTTACACTTCCACAGTACGACTGTCTTGTCGTCCTGGACTCATGTCCCTCACTTGTGTCATGCCCCCTCCTCATCTGATACAGGTGTGGCCCTTACAGTCTGTGACTTGGGTCACTTGGGTACTGTGTACTTGCAGTTACCTGTGGTTCAAGTTGGGGACAGCATCAGTTACAGGAACTTTGTTGTGGGCAGCATGGGTGGTACAATTGCTCACACAATGCCTGTGATCTGACATGTACTCTGGGTATGGCTTTAATATGTGTTCCAATTGCTGCTCTGACTCACCACATGTCTGGGGTATGTGCCACACACCCATGCTGCAGCTGAGACCAAGGAAGTATGTACATCATGTGTGTGACACATGCATAGCCACCTGCCTAGTGTTCAGGGTAATACCATGTTGCACATGGACCAGGACTGTAATGCCTACTCCGGACATCGAAGGCACTCTGTTCTCCCACTCCCGTGTGTCAGCATACATATTGGGCATTGTGAAGAGTGCACTCAGGTGTCTGCCTCTGTGTCACCGAGGTGTGGCCTTGCTTTTAGGACTCCTGGAGTGTTTAACAGTTTGGGGTGGCCAGCCATCTGAGTTGTGACTATAGGATCTGCACATTGGTTAATGCATAGGTCTCTAATCCCTTGACTGTGCACAATGGTGTATGAAACATTGAGGTGCAGGCAGCTTTGGTTCATTCTCATCAGACGGTGAAGTGCTCATGTGTATGGATTTGTGTTTGCAGTCACTCAAATGTCTCATTTGAATGACGTGGGATCATCTTAGTCCTCATGATGTGGGTGGCCAGGGGTGCACATGTGCACCTGTCAGCTACAGGGCTTGCATTCCCAAAACTTCCATGATTGTGACACAGTGCAGACTGGTGTTGTGTGTATGCACTGCCCCTGTGACAGGAGACAGTTATGACTGACTTGCCAGACAGGCCTGTGCCATGACATTCAACTTGCAAAGGGTGATCCAGCAGTAGTGTGATATGTCCTGCATGCACACCATTGTCGCATTGTCTATCAGGACATGAGGACATCATTGTGTCTGGTGATGGAAGCAAAACCCGCATATCGACAGACTCTGCCCATCACTTTTCCTGACAGATGTACTGAGTCAGTGGCAGGAGATGGCATGTGTTTGGAGTGACACATTTCCATATGTTCTCTTGGATGTCCAACAACTGTGTATGTGGCGCATGTGTGCACATAAGATTAGTGGCATCCAACAGGCACCAGATAGATGGGTGCATGGACAGGTAGGATATGAGTGGCATGAATGACTGTCAGGCAGACAATGGGCTTCTTTAAATCAGTGTCAGCACTTATTGCAATGTCTAGCAAATGATGGCAGGGCTTGCTCTGTGATGTGCTGTACTTACTGTGGTGTGTGTGGTCAGTACAGGTGACTAATGTTGCTCTGTTTATCCTGATTGTTTGCAGATACATCCACGGCCACAGGAGGAGACAGCTCCACGGACCAAGAGGAGCGGCAGAGCCAGACTGGGTCCACTGCAAAGGAGACCGAGGGACCCAGTGGCACGGAGGGTGAGGGGAGCCACACTGAGGAGACCTCAGCTACGACCACCTCGGCTGAGGAACACAGCGCTTCCAGTGAGGACTCCCTTGTGGAGGCGGGTGTCAGCAGACCACAGACAAAATCGAGCAAGTCTGTCCCCGCCACCACCACCATCTCCACTCTCCCATCTGCTCCCATCCCACATGTCCGTGGAGGCTCCCGTGTAGGGTAGAGTGTCTCCTTCGTGCCAGGCACCGCACCCCCTGCCTCTGTCTCCCCTGCTGCCCTGAGTGTGGAGCCTGTGGACTTGCTGAAACAGATCCATGTAGTGCAGACTTCAATGCTGAGTGTCCTCCATGCACACACGGGTCTGTTGACACAACTGGTGTCATTCATGGAGGGCATCTCATCTGGCATGTCTGCCCTACAGCAGACCAATCAGTCCATGGCATCCTCACTGACGGCAGCAGTGTCCTTCCTGCAACAGTCCCTCACCCCTCCTACCTCTGCCCCATCCACAATCCCCAGCACCCTACCTGTCCCAAGCACACACACACACCGGCACAGGCACGCACCAGCACAGACACAAGCAGCACACAGACACACAAGCCAAAATCCAGACGCACACACACGCACAGTCAGGGGACTGATACCTCACTCACAGGGGATGGGGCCCAGACACACACACACGCATCCACGAGCACTCCGCAGTCCTCAGATACCTCTCCCTCCAAAACCCCTTCCCTTGCCTCACCTGCAACCCCCCTCCCAGAAGCTCTTCCTCTGTGAGCTTGGCCTCTTCCCCATAGATCCATCTGACCCAACGTACAGGCGGAAGAGGCCACCACCACACACAGAGGGTGGTGCCCCTCACACCCGGACACCCTCCCCCAGGCACAGGCAGACTGAGGACCCCATTAGGAAGTCCCCCCGGACCAGGAAGGGCAAGACCCCACCACCACCATCACGCAGCTCCACCACACAGTCTCTCTCCTCCATCCCCCAGGCCACCACTCCACAGGTTCCCCCGCCACACCCTGCCCCAGGTTCCCCACACACCAATACCGCATCCCCAAACTGCTTAGGCCCTCCCCCTACCACTTGCTCTTCCACCCCCAACCCAGACGCTCAGCCTGTTTGTGCCACTGGTGTGGAGACCGGGTCCCCCCCTCTGTCCTGCCCACCTCATCTGCCCCCCCTTCCACTCCCTTGGAGTTATGCACTGCAGTGGAGTCCACAACCACCCCGTCTGACATGGGCACTGCAGTGGGGACCCAGTCCCCTCCATCTGACCGGCCCACTGCAGTGGTGCCGGCACCCACACCATCTGACTTGTGACCTACAGTGGTGCCGGCCCCCACTGAGTCAGACACCTCCACTGCAATTGCCGGTGACACTCCTGCACCCACCACCCCTTCACTGCCTCCTTCTGGCATCCGCTGATCCTGTCCCTGCGGTGCCTGGCCTGCCCCTTGTATGCCCCTCCGAGGGGGATGTCCCCTGTCCGTACCAGTGCAGGCAAGCAATGGGTGACAAGTTGTCACATGTCACCCTGTTCGGACTGTGAATATGGACTGGCCATTGGCCTTAGTTTCTTTTGGACTTCCAATTTTTCATTCACATTGGCTGAATAAAGCCTCTTTTTGTTTACTAGTGGTTTTGATTTTGATGTACATGATGTAGATGAGTATCATCACGCATTTGCTGTTGTAATATGTTCAGATCAGGAAAATGAAGTGTTGCTGTGATGGACTCCATGTGGTCCATGGGATATGTGTCCTAATCTAGTCTGGATCCATAGCATCCTTTGCTGCAGTCTGAGGGTGTAATGTTCAGCATTTGACACAGGGATGTACGTTTTGCATTTGTAAATTAACATCTGTGGCTTACATTCATGCACATCTGGTGGGCTTACCACTGTTCAATGTTTCTATTTCCCTGACTGTGTGCCCATCTCCACTGGACATGCAGTTTAGCAGATCAATGTTGAAGGACTCATCTGTGTATACAGTGCAACTTGCTTGACACGTGTTTTGGGTATATGCAGATGACTGAAGTGACACTCCCGTACCCAGGCTGATGTGAGCAGAGCCTTCAGTGTGTTGTAATTGTTGACTCACTGACCGAGTGTTCTGCTGACATGTTTGAGTAGTGCACAGACAAGTTTTGGCACAGCAGACCTTCCACAGGAGTGGAGTGCCCTCATGGCAGTGTGTAATCCTGTGACATTGCCTGGGCCCGTGTGTGTTCCCTTCTCCTACACAGGCTGTGTCCCTACGGATGTTCCTATTTGTGATGCTTGCTGAGTTGTCCTGTGTTCATCCAGCATCTTGGACCTGGTTTCTCCGGGATGTGGGTGCATGGCAAACTAATGTTCATCAGGTTGTCATCCCTAGTTGTCTTTGTTGTCAGGGCTGGGGACGTGGGCAAACGCAGATGGGACACAGTCGGGATTCCCCTTGCACTTGTTGGTTACACAAGTCATGTAATTTACAGTTTGTGGTAGCTTTCAGTGATTGTGACACGTGTGTGTGACTGCTGCCACTCCTCAGGGTCAGAGCTGCAATGTTGGAAGTTGTCTACGTGTGTTCTTTGTGGGTCACCTTGGCTTCTTCATTGGTGTGTGACTGTGGCCGGGATCCCATTGATTGGGGTGGATTTCACGTCATGCCCATGTACCGCATACTGTGCAGTGTCAGACATTCACGAGTCTTGTTGACTGGCCATGTGTGATGGGTTTCTGCACCTTAGTTCCCACCACCACCCCTGGGATTGTCATGGGTGCATGTGCAATGTCACCAGTCCATGTGAGCTTCACTGCTGCACATTGGTGGAGATCAAGGTGTGTGGTGTTGAGTGTGTGCAAATGTGAGTTGTTGCACGGCTAGACCCCTCCCTCCATATTGGCTTTGGCTGACAGGCTGTGCTGATTGATTTGTGCTTGTGTAGGTGTGATGGTAGTTTGTTGCTCAGGACACATGGCTGTGGATCACAGTGTGAACGACATCTACCTTTGTCATCACAGTGGGATTATCATGCAGGCTAGTGTCACCACAATGTGAGGTCCCTGGGGGTAGTGCTGTGGTGGGTCTGTCTCTTGCTGTGTTAGTTGCTGTTCCTACAAGCTTGTGTGACATGTGTAATTTGGGCTCCCTCTCATCTAACAATGCTTGATTGCCCACATAGGGGAATCCGATCCATGAGTTACTTTTGTATGGCACTGTATACACATCTGTGTAATTGGAATTCAGGCCTCCTCATGTGTTGTGTTGCGTGCCTGGGGACACTGGCACACACCCCCATCACCTGTTGTGTTTGATATGCAGTGTGAGGCTGCCTGTTTGTGCATCTGCACCACTGCATTGGCACATCTTTAGTGTGCCATTGCCTGTATGTTGTTTGGAGGATTTCCCCTGCTGTCCCTGGGACTCCTAGGTCATCAGTCAGCACAATAATCATGGTTTGTATGTCCCATTGCTGCCATGGTATGGTATTTGTTCACCTCACATCTACAGTCTCCACAGGATATCTACATTTGTGTGTCCATTAGTGCAGATATGTGGGTCTGCATTATGATGGTCACTTCTGACATTGTGTAATTGATAAATGGAGACAATGTCCGCCCCCATGGGTGATGTTTGTCTGCACATGGCCAAAGGTATGTTTTATTTGCACTGCACTGTTTGCCTCACCCAGTCTATGTTGCTATGGGACACAACCACTACTTTGCCACTGATGTGTTTGTTGTTCTGTGACCAGGAATCATCCATGCTGTTTGACAGTTGCAGCTTTTTCCATGACAACACTTACCTTTTGGTCACTGTGATGATGGGGGTTTAGACCCCATTGCCACAATGTTCAAAATGTGCGTCAGCTATGGACCCCACACTTACCTTTTGGTCACTGTGATGATGGGGGTTTAGGCCCCATTGCCACATTGTTCAAAATGTGCTTCAGCTATGGACCCCACACTTACCTTTTGGTCACTGTGATGATGGGGGTTTAGACCCCATTACCACAGTGGTCATGGTCTGCTCGCATTGTGAAGGCCACACACATTTTTGTGTGACATATGTGATAGGGGGTCACATTGTATATTCAATGTCATGTTCAGTGTGTAGGCATTTGACACAGACTACACACTTGTCATGATGTTGGGGGGATGTCTTTTGCTGACATTCCTTATGTTGGAGTATGCTGGTTGTGTCATGCATTACCCGTCCTATGAGTGGGGATGGTAGTAGTGACAGGCATCCAGGCCCCCATGAGTAGGGGTGGTGGTAGTGGTAGGCATCCAGCCCCCCATGAGTAGGGGTGGTGGTAGTGGTAGGCATCCAGCCCCCCATGAGTAGGGGTGGTGGTAGTGCTAGGCATCCAGGCCCCCATGAGTAGGGGGGTGGTAGTGCTAGGCATCCAGCCCCCCATGAGTAGGGGTGGTGGTGGTGGTGGGCATCCATCCCCCTATGAGTGGGGATGGTAGTAGTGACAGGCATCCAGCCCCCCATGAGTAGGGGTGGTGGTAGTGCTAGGCATCCAGCCCCCCATGAGTAGGGGTGGTGGTAGTGGTAGGCATCCATCCCCTTATGAGTGGGGATGGTAGTAGTGACAGGCATCCAGCCCCCCATGAGTAGGGGTAGTGGTAGCCATCAGGCCCCTATGGGTGTGTATGGCATTGGTGATAGCCATATCTCCCCTATGGTTCGGCTGTTGCTAGTGAACGTCATTTCTGCATCCCTATGTGTGTGTGACATATGTCGGGTACGTGTCGTTTGTTTGTGTAGTGGGTGTCTGACTTACCGTCTGCGCCGTACGCGTCCGTACCGGTTCCGGTAATAGATGTACAGTATTGGTAGGACCTGCGCGATGGGATTCATGGTTGGTTAGTCTCGTTCGGGTTTATTGTGGCTTCGACTCGTACTCGTAGCTGGCTTGTTCGTCTCGTAGCCGTGGATCGTCTTGTGGCGCGAATCGGAACTTATGTGCAGCTCTCCCGGATGCTCTGACGTGCCGGACGTAGCGACCAGTTCGGCGCGTACGGAGTGCGCATCGTACTAGTCCGGCCGGAAGGTGCTGTGTATTTACTTCCGTGCGACTCGAATCGGCGTTTACGGTTCCGGCTCGGTCGGGGAACTGGAGCGGGAATGGGAACGTACGGTTCGGTCGGAATTTTAGCAGTAATGCGCATCGTACTTGCTCGCTCGGACGACTGTTCGAATCGGTCGGGAAAACCGCGTTCGGCTCGTATTTTTTCCGGACTAATCGTATTCGGTGCGCTTCCGGCCGAGATCGGAATCGACCCCTAAGTAGGGCCCTAGCCACTGAAGGAGCAGTGACTGTTCTGAGGGATATAGCCTCAGGATACCTTGTGGTATGGTCCACTACCACCAAGATATATCTATGCCCTGGAGCTGTGGAGGGTCTAGGGGACCAACAATGTCCACCTCCACCTTCTTAAAGGGAGTCCTGACCACTGGCAGTGCTATCAAGGGAGCCTTACCCTTGCCCTCTGTCTTGCCACTGGCCTGACAGGTTGCACAGGAGCTGCAAAACTCCTTCACTTTGACAGTCATATTGGGCCAATAGAAATGGTTAACCAACCTTTTCCATGTCTTAAATGACCTGCCAAGGGGATGTCATGACTTAAAGTCAGAGGAATTCTCTGTACTTCTGGTGGACCACCAACCTTCTGGTAACCCCTTCTTTGAGGTCTCTAGCCTCAGTGTAGAGAACTCCATCCTCCCAGTAGACTTGTGGAAGCCACTGACACCACCCTTCTCTTACCTGAGGCAGTCTGCCTCAGGCCCTCAAGAGTGGGATACGATCTTTGTCCCTGCCAGAACGCCTCTCTGGAGGGTCCACCAGCTCCTTGCAATTCCGCTAAGTTGAACAGATCTTGCAGGGGTGAATTCCCTACATCAGAGGTAAGATCCTCCCCCTCAGGGTTAGATTCCTCCTGCACCTCTAGTGTTCATTGGGCTGGCTCACCAGACCCGGTGCCCTTTCTCTCGCCATTGGATGCTTGGCCCCTTGTTCCAGGGTCCAAGTGTCCAGCCTTTCCTTTCTGTGCAGTCTGTGATCTATTCAATTTCCACCCCACCCAGGGAAACTAAGGTTGCTTCTGCAAACTCTTCCCCCATCTCTGGAACAACTTCTACCCCCACACCAACACTGACAATCCCTGTGGCCTGCCCACCAGTGGGGGCTTCTTTGTGCAGCCAGCATCTCCTCTTTTGTGTCCTGGCTGATTACAGTCAAAACACCCCCCATCTTTGAGGGATCAAAGAACGTTCCTGCCTTTGCAGGGTCCTAAGACTTTCTTCAATATCCCCTCCCCTTGAGTTTGGAGGGGCTCGGGCCCCCCTCCTTGCACAGGTGTGCGTGGGTCTTATGAGAAGTCTTTTACTTTTTCATCACCTTTCCCCTAGGCTTTCCCCGGGGGTGGGGGGTGAGGGGGCTGTCCTCCTTTTTTCTGATCACCTCCTGGTCTTGATTAGAAACCCGGGTTCTCACCCACTCATCAGCTGTCTCCCTGGGACTAGACCGTTTAGAGTCCACTAAGTGCTGGCGTAACTTCTCTTGTATACAATGAGCCAGGATGTACTCTTTAAGAAATAAATTGTACAGCCCTTCATAAGTGTTCGCTTGGTTACCTTGAATCCAGCCCTCTAATGACTTCTCTGAAGTGTCCACAAAGACCACCCAGGACTGTGTTTTTACCTTCTGGGTCCCCCTGAACATCACCCTGTACTGTTCTGGGGTGAGATAAAATTTCCTGACAAGGAGGAGGCTACCCTCCCTACATAAACCGATGATCTTCCCACCCTTTTCCCCTATAAACCCACAACCTGCTACGGAACTAATATACGCAAAAATTATTAAACAATAGTTATTATAAAACACTAAATTATTAATTAATAAATTATTAATTTTTATAATGTAAATTAAATTACTTCCCACCCTATTCCCCTATAAACCTACAACCCGCTACGGAACTAATATACACAAAAATTATTAAACCATAGTAATTATTAAACACTAAACTATTAATTAATAAATTATTAATTTTTATAATGTAAATTAAATTACTTCCCACCCTATTCCCCTATAAACCCACAACCCGCTACGGAACTAATATACGCAAAAATGTATTCACATAAAATCCATTACCTTAAAAAAATTGTAACATACATTAAAAATATTATAAATTTTTAACACATATAGTAACACATAAAACAATTTAAAAAAATTCGATATAATAAAATTCGATATGACATTCGATATTACTTACCTATATGTCGATATTTTTTCCAACTATATTATGTCTTTTCTATATTCTGTCCTCTCGATATTTTGTACTCGATATTTTGTCCTTTCGATATAAAAAATTCGATATTTAGTCTCTACACCGATGAAGCCAAGGGCATTGAACTCCTGGGGTTCACATTGAAGGATCTTAAGGGGCATCTGTTTACCGGCATAGTATGTTATAGACCCCCTGGTCCAGCGAGCCCTCAACAACAGATATTTATTGACATTCTTTACAATATGTCACTCACTCACTCCAGAATGGTTATTCTGGGGGATTTCAATCTATGGGCAAATGGGAATTCAGGCCCGGCGCTTAAAGACCTTCTTCATTCTTGTGAGAATCTAAATTTGCAGCAGCTGGTGCAGGAACCAACACATCAGGGTGGCCATATTCTAGATTTAATTTTTTCAGAGGAAAATGTGGCTGTAGTGGAAGAAATTCTACCTCTATGCTGGACAGACCACTTCCTCATTACATTCTCAGTGTCCAACCCTAGAAAGAGCAAAGACTCCGCTGCCACGAGAAACTATCGTCAAAGCAGGGAAGGGAACAAACTACTATATATAACTAAACAATCCCCAGTATTCACTGACAAAGACGCCTTTGACGGAAGTAAATCAGTGGAGGAAAACTATTCGAAATTTTGTAATCCGATTACCAACGTTCTTGATCAGATCATTCCGATGAAAAAACTAAAAAATAAGCATAAGTCGTCAGCCCCTTGGTATAATGAGAAGTTAAAAAATCTAAGGAAGGGCTGCAAATAAGCAGAAAGAAAATGGAGGATATTGTATTAGGAAGATGATAAAACAGCCCTGAAGGTTACACTGGGCAACTATAAAGGAGAAATCGCTAAAGCGAAAGCTGAGTATTATGCCAACACCATCTTAGAGGCGTCCAACAAAGCGAGAAGCGTATTTAAAATAGTAAATGACCTTTCTAAGCCCGACTGCATAAAAAATAAGATCATTGCGACCCAAGACCTATGTAATGGTCTAGCGACTTTTATTGAGGAGAAAATCACTAAAATAATCAATGGCCTTGCAGTAGATCAGGTAAACGAGAATAAAAGTGAAATTAGAGCAACAAAGGTGCCGCCAGTGATTCAGAAGGAGAAAGGGGCAAGTGAGGACAAGTCAGCGACTCTAGATCACTTTGAAACCCCTATAGAGGAAGAATTTCACAGACTCACTCTAAGCACTGCTTCAGGGTCCCCTATGGACCCTCTCCCTCATATGGTCTGGAAGGAGCTCAGTGAGGAGCTTTTCCCACAGCTCCGTCAGATATGCAGCCAGTCCTTGAGCAGTGGGGTAGTCCCTGCATGCTGGAAACAGGCAATTGTGACACCCCTGCTAAAGAAAGCTACGCTTGACCCCCAGTGCCCAAATAATTATAGACCCATTTCTCTTCTACCTTACCCTGTGAAAAGTCTAGAGCGCCTGGTCAGTAAAACCCTCTCGGAATTTCTAGAAACTAATCAAAGGTTGGAAGATGTACAATTCGGCTTTCGCCCAGGTCATGGAACTGAGACTGCATTATTAACAGTCCTGGATGAACTTAGAATGCGAGCAGACAGAGGTCAGTCAGCTATACTGATCCTACTGGACATGTCTGCCGCATTCGATAAGGTCAATCATAAGATCCTTCTGAGGCGGCTCACGGAAATTGTGATAGAGGGCATGGCACTGAAATGGTTCCAGTCTTATCTTGTGAATAGACAGCAAGCAGTGGCCTTACCCCCCCTTTCTATCGCAATATGGCACCTTTCAGCATGGTGTCCCCCAAGGATCGGCAATCAGCCCAATTCTAGTTAATATCTATGAGCCCGTTGATTCCAATGATCAAATCTTATAAAATCAATTTGGTGAATTATGTGGATGATACGCAACTCATTTTGTCTCTAGAGGGAAATCAGTCAATACCACTCAACAGTTTTCATGAATGTATGCAAAAAACTGCTAGATGGCTTACGGAATATTCCCTGCAGTTCAACGGAGAAAAAACTGAAATCCTGTACTGCACGGCTAAGAAAGTCCCTCTTCCGCTCCCAGCTAACTTCTGGCCCATCCCTACAGATAAGCCCCCAACACCTTCTGAGGCAGCGCGCAATCTGGGGGTGGTTTTTGACGACAAGTTGAGCCTAGAAACCCAAGTAAACAAAACGGTGGGAACGTGCTTTTCCCTTATCAGAGCACTGCGGAAAATACTCCCAATGCTACCAATGACAGCCAGGGCACTCGTGGTGATAAGTGTCCTTCTGAGTCGACTGGACTATTGTAATGCGCTGATATTGGGCACCCCAAATTCCCTGATCATGAAACTCCAAAGAATTCAGACAATAGCCGCAAAGCTAGCTCTAAAGAAACCACGCAGATCTTCTGCCTCTCTGTCCCTTAAAGAGCTCCACTGGCTCCCAATACCACAGAGGATACAGTTCAAATCAGTCTGTATCGTCTTCAAAGCCCTGCATGGACTTGGGCCGGCGCCACTGCAGAAACAATTTGTCTGGTATGCCCCGACAAGAAGCCTCCGATCCTCAGCAGCCCATCTGGTTAACACACCCAGATTTCGAACCACCAGGTTTGGAAGAAGAGCATTTAGCTCTGCAGCCGCTCGTTTATGGAACGAACTCCCGCCTAATCTTAGGCAAATAGAAGATTTCTTACACTGCAGGAAGAAGCTTAAAACTTGGCTCTTCCCAAGGGTGTAATGCAGATCAGTCATCTTCATGGTAATATGTGCAAATAGGGGAGCTAATGTACCCTCAACGCCAGGATACCCGTGGGGTGACAGTGCGCTTTATAAGACTATATTACATTACATTACATTTCCTTATGTGGGAGTAGGATTCAGCGTCTTTCTCTTCTAGGATATGGAGTCAATCCCTCCCAACTACTGGGATCAGCTCCCACAGGAGTGAAGCCCAGTACTTGAAGTGGACCCTTCTCATCTTAAGGGCCCACCCAAATGCAGTAAGCCATTTGTCAATGTCATCCCTCTCTACATATGTGGGCACTATCCCCTTGGGGAGCCCGGGATCAAACCCACCATCCGTGGACATCTCCTCCTTTCCTTCTACTTCACTGATACTTTTCTTTTCTCTTCCTCCCTTGCCCACTTTCTCTTAGCTAGGTCCAGCTTCTCCTTCTCTACTGCTATATGAGCAAGTTGAGCTTCCAAGACTCTCTTTCTGAGGGACACCTCTGAGTTTTCTGTGTGGGAGCCTCCCCTCCTGCCATTGGCTGAGTCTCTGAACCACGTATTAGAAGCATGGTACATGTTGTCATCCTCCACCTGGAGGTTGTTAGAGGAGTCTTCCGCCCCTCCTCCTTCATTCTCTGGAGCAGACTCTGCCCAGGTTTTAAGGAACCTTACCAACTCTGTCTTTCTGATTCTATTAGCAGCAGGGAGCCCCCTGGCCCCACCTTCTCCCCTGAGCTCAGTTACTGTGAGGTAAGTTAGATTAGCCAGATCTAACTCCATGGTATCCCTAGTTTTGACTCTAGAAGAACTTTGCAAACAGATATGGAACAATTTTAAAAAATCGAAAATTGAATTAACAATAGTGTAGTTCAACTGTCAAAAATTCAACAATTAAAAGATTTGTTCTGAGTCAATTTAGAGGATTTTTTAAAGATCTTAACCTAATTTACTGCATGGTGTACTTTAAACACAGGTACGTATCCCACTGCTGCCACCAAATGTTGGAAGATGGATTATTAATAGGGGTAAGTCTGCACCTACCACTAGCAATAAGGCCACCAACTCAATATAAGGTCCAGAGGCGGTCTCAATAAATGATTCCCTTGCTCAACCCTAGGTAGCTGGCAATGAGCAGGCAGTCTTAACGTAGGAGACAGATGCGTAAAGCATTTAAAGACACCAATACCTTAAGTAAGACACAACACACAATAAAAATCCAACACAATTTATCAAAATAACAAGTATTTTTACCTTTAAAATGACACCAAGGGGGGCGTGTCCAAGATGGCGACCGAGTAAGTTGGATCTTTTAGAGCTCCACCGGATTCACTTGTACTTGTTCCGCGGCAGCTGCAGAGGGGGACTCTTGAAGACACATCTGCCCCATCCACCTGCAAGACGTCCATGCCACCTCCTTGGGCCCTTTTCATGCTGCCCCTGCTGCCGGCTGGAGCCCAGCATGTAGAACTGATGCCTGCTTGACCTCCCCCCACCTGCTGCCTCCTACCAGCGTGGGGTTACTCTGGTGACATCAGATGCGGCCTAGCAGAGACTGGACGGCCTTGTGTGGCGACGAGGTGGAGTCGGCCAGGCCGCACGCCGATGTAGTGAGGACCGCGGTACGCCCTCAGCGGTGATACCCACCACACTGTTGCTTGCCCCTATTTCATCACAGGGAGGGCACGAGACGAGGGTCAGCAGCTGGGACCTTCTGCAGTCCACTGGCAGTGGGCTTACCCATCTTGGTGGAGTACCCTTCTCTTCCCCTCACGGACCTCTCTCACACCAGCATCCGTACGGGGGTGCCCGGCAAACCTTGCTCACTGTATGTACCCTGGCCACTGTCCTCGGTGCAGCGGTCCACATGGTCCCCTGAAGTGGATGCCCTACCAATGTTAACAGGAGCCCACGTGGAGCTAGAAGGGAGCTCTGCATGCAGCTGTGTGGCCCGGTGACTCCATAGCCTGCACCTGGTGGTTGGTGGCACGGGGCCATCCCCGGAGGCTAGTGATCACTGGCACAGTGTGGCAGCCTTTGAATTGCGCCAGTGGCGGTCACTGTCAGATTAACCGCTTACAGACCCTAGAAATACACCTGTACTGAAGTGCTCCCCTGGCGTTGTGGATCAATGGTGCTGCTGTGAAGAGATTTGTGTAAGCTGTGAGTCTCTTGAAGCACAGCCATGTCCTCATACTGCACCGCAAAAAAGGACCACACACTGAAGGACAGGTTTACTAAAAATGCTGCTAAGAGAACAGACTCAACACCCAGAAATACAGCGCCGGGGCTGTTTACAGACGACACTCGAGCAGAGGATATGGCCCAGGGCGAGTCACCTATTACCAAAGCGTTTTTGGAGAAACTGTTTTGGACACTCAGGGACGACTTTGCAGAGCTCAAGTGGGACATTGCGACTGAGATCAAGGAGATCCGCAGGGCTGTAGTTCCTTAGTGTGCAGCAGGCACAGTCATTCAGAGTGCAGTCCTCTTGCTGCAGGCTAGGGTTCCAGCAGGGCAGTCCTTCTTCTTGTAGTTTCTGGCAGGAGCTCCAAGTTGCTATGCGACTCTCACATATTTATTCAATGATTTGGGATGGCAAGTAGGGGGGCACCCCTGTTTAATGGGGTGCAGGGTGCCGCCCAAAGGCATGACAGCTCCTCCAAAGTGTGACATATTCTTGTCCCGCAAAGCACTGCACTTAAAAATTCAAAGAGAATCTTTCTGCATGGAGTGAAGACCTGGCTAAGCCAACCTACCGGTGTGGCTCATTTCCCATAACACTCCCTTCCAGACCTTCTGCAAATTCCATTCCTGAGGGTCCCATCTGGCTGGGTGGTACAGGACAAAGGGGTAGGCCTGGGTTGCATTTTTACTGTCCTGCTCTCTTTAAAGATCAGTTTGATTACTCAGCTCCCTACCTGACCTGGTCTCTGCAGGTACAGATATCCCCCCACCAGAAAACCTCTGTCTCTATGCAGGCCACTTATCACATCATCAAAGCAGTTTGGCTCAGCCTGGCAAGACTGGCCAATTAGGAGAGGCTGCTTGAAGGCTGGAGTTTGGCTGACAGGAAATACACTTTCATAACTTCTTTTCTGTACTAGTTATGGCAAATTCAACAGTGGCAAGCTGTTGGATTTATCATTCCCAATCTTTTAAGTCCTTGAAATATTATTTTAGCTCACTCCTATCATTAGTTATACGTTATTAAAGTATTCCCATGTCAGCCTATGTAGCTATACGTTATTAAAGTATTCCCATGTCAGCCTATGTAGCTAAAACGAAATTGGTAGGGTATGTAAAACATATTATAAAATGTCCCTGCTTATTTTTACATGGCACCCTACCCTGGGGACACAGAGGGTTGACCTTAAGGGTGGCTTATATGTAAAAATAAGGTAGTTTAATACCTTGGAAGTACCTTTAAATCCAAAGTCAAATTTGCATGTAATTTCAATTTAAAAGCAGCTTGCAAAGCAGGGCTGACTTTAAAATCACAGCAGGCAACACAGCAGTGCACACTTAAGTGCCTCAAAGCTGCTGGGCCTCTAAATCTATATGCCCTGCCATATATTAGGGACTTACAGGTAGGTTGTCAGTGCCATTTGTTATTACACCTAATTGCCACTCTAGTATCAGTCAAACAATGGGGGTGATCAGGTCAAAAAGGATGACTTTCTCAAATCCACACACCCCTTAACTGCCAACATACTGTGCCAGCAGTATTCAAGGTTAACTGTTAAGAATGTTAGCAAGTCACTTGGGGGTCCCAGACAACATTTTTTTTCTCAAGGGAGCTTGGCATAAAATGTTTGAAGGACAAATTCTACATAAATGAATGTGTTGTCTTCCTCCCTGTTATGTGGGCAAGTCATTGCTTAGTCCCTTTGTTATGCCAGCTGCAATGTCAGCATAAGGTTAGGTGATGAAGAGCTGTAGCTGCCTGGTCCCTAACTTTCACAGGTCTCAATTTTTTGCCAATGCACACACAAACCGATCACATTTTTATCTAGCATTGGTTTAGCCTAGTACTGCCCCGAACACCGCTACATGTATTCCTCAATACAACACTTGCCACAGCAATGCTCTGTTCATAAATGCGATCACTCGAGGGAGCATTAGTAATTCGGCAATTTTCCAGCTCTGATTCTATCCCAATCTTGAAGCCTTTTATAATTGAAAGCTAATTATCACAGGGTTATTTGATAAGAAGTATTTGTCAGATATAATGTGAGATCTTTTTCATGCTCTTTCAACATCACCTTATAGAGCTAACGGTGACTTTAAAAAGCAGTTAAAGATATATAGAAAATGTACATAACAGACAATCACCAGGAGACATTATTGATGAACTGTTGCTATTGTATGGAACTGCTACACCCTTTAGGTACCTTAGCATTAGCAGACTGTTAATGCAAGTTTACTAGGTAGGATGCAAGGGGAGAGTTACTGTGATTTATTCTGGTGCACTTGAGTAAATTTCGTGTTCACATCACTGTTCTGGGGCACGTTGAACTTTAACGATATTTGCAGCATCTACAGTGCCAGAAAAAAACCCTACAGATAACCAATGAATGTATGCAGCTCTGCAAGTATTTACAGACTTATTCCAGAAGACCTTATGTTCAAGAGTGTCTTGTGTGTGTGTATGTATGTATGTATGTATGTATATGTGTGTATATATATATATGAACTTAAAGCACTATACCGCAGAACCAAAAACGTGAAATCCAAATCAAAGCAAAAAAGTACCCAGCAATATTTTCAACTAATGGACAAACTAAAAAATAATGCATCAGTCGTGATCAATAACTCCGACAAAGGAGGCAATATTGTCCTATGGGATAAGACAAAATATAAGATGGAAGCATTCAGACACATCAATGACTTGGAGTGTTATGAACTTTCCAATGCGGCCTACGTTAGAAAGATCAGTAAGAAATACAAAGACGACCTTAACATCTGGAAAAGGGAAGGGCTTATCACGAAAGATGAACTTAGTTTTTTATACAAAGAATTTCCTATTCTGCCCACTTTTTATCTAATTCCCAAAATCCACAAAGAAATGGACCCTGTTCCAGGACGTCCTATCATATCAGCTAAAGATAGTATTTTTGAGAACACATCCAGATATGTGGATCATTTTTTGCAAGAACATGTTGTCAATTTACCTTCGTATCTAAGGGACTCCAAGGATTTTTTGGTTAAAATAAATGCTCTACAGTGGTCCAGTGAATTTATGCTTTTGACTCTTGACATTACTGCCCTATATACGAGCATAAGACACAGTGATGGTTTAAATGCAGTTAATTATTTTTGAAGAGACGATGCATTTCCATGTACAAACACAATATTATGTTATTGAAAATGATACACTGGTGTTTACACAACAATTTGTTTATGTTTGACGACAAAATTTACAGGCAGAAACAGGGAGTGGCCATGGGGGCATGCTTCTCCCCTAGCTATGCGTGCTTGCACGTAGGCTGGTGGGAGGAGCATGTCCTCAGGGCGAACCACAGAGCATTATATGATGAACACGTTATACAAATGTGGAGGTATATTGATGAAGTGTTCATTATATGGAAAGGAACATCTTCTCAGGCAGAAAGGTTTGTGGAGGCAATTAATTGCAACAATTTAAACTTGAAATTTACCGCACACATTGATCCTACTACAGCTAACTTTCTAGATATCTCTGTGTATATACAAAACGGAGTCATAGAGACATGTTTGTATAGAAAACCGACGGCTGGTAATGTTTTACTGCACGCCACCAGCTTTCATCCCCAACATACCATCTCCAGCCTTCCATATGGGGAATTTTTGCGTATCCGCAGAGCATGTAGCACCAGTGAGACATTAGCAGTAGCTCAAGAAGCAGCTAGAACTAGGTTTCTGGAGAGAGGATACAATGCCAAGAAACTCGATATAGCCCTTAAAAAGGCCAACAATAAGGACAGACAGTCACTACTGCAAACGAGATCAGGAACAACTGCTAATACTATCTTGTTTCCAGACAACTCAGAAGATACAGAGAGCCTGGGTAATTCGAGGAAGGGCACCTGTAGATTTATATCAACTTATAGCAGGCAAGCCAATGCCATAAAAAGCATTATTAACTCACAGTGGCCTATAGTTCTCACGGATGCGACGCTTCTGCAGATACTACCCAACAAGCCGAACTTTACATATCGCAAAGCACATTCAATGCGCAGCGATCTAGTTAAAACTAGCCCTGAAGTGGAGGCGAAAAGTAGGTGGCTTTCCCCAAGAAAGGTTTCTTCAAATGCAGCACATGTCGTGCATGCAAATTTGGGGTGAACACGAAAACTTATTCCACCATCTTTTCAGATGTTCCTGTTAATCTTAAGGGACATTACACTTGTCGCACAGATTACGCTGTATATATTCTACAGTGCATCTGTGGTCTTCGCTATGTAGGGAGTACGAAGCTGCAGGTTTATGTGCGAATCCTGCAGCATCTACGTGCGACAGGCAATTCTGACCCCCATATCCAGTCGCCCGTCATATAAAGTTGGAACACGGTAATAACTTAAATGTGCTCCAATATTATGTCATAGACAGTGTTTCTGTGAACAAACGAGGGGGCAACCGTGAAAAACTACTGAGACAATTAGAGACCAAATACATAGTAGAGCTGGACACTAAGGCCCCGAGGGGATTGAACATTTGTGAAGATTTACATTATTATCTTTAAATATACATCCAGCCTCCACACAGTAGTCTCCCATCTCCCCATTTATAAATTAGGATCGAGTTTGATGTAGATTTTGATTCTAGTGGGGATGATTCTCTGGGTCCAGTGCATCTCAGTACTGTGCAGGATTTAGAAGGTTATATTCTATATTCTATATTCTATATAGTGTGGTCTCCACTTGAGCAGTCTCTTCCTTTGTTCGCCAATCTGTTTATATATAGTCCTTTGCATACAGTCAGTTGTGTATATATATTTTTTGACATTAGAATGAATCTGTTTGCATCCTTCTCTCTATAGGTTCTTTTTTAAGTTTATTCATTGCACTTTTTGCACTTTTCTAGCGATTTTTTGCACATGTGTACAGTCTATTGAATTTTGTGGGTAGTATTTTAAGAAGATATGAGTGAGAATATGTTTTTTTTTTATTGCACCTTAGATTAACTAATATCTATTTAACAATTTAGATTCATTGATTAAAATTAGATATGGGTTTTTGTTTATCAGTATGTGTATAATGAAATTAATTTTACATATTACGATGGCAAGTCCTTTAAATCATGAACCCGTAATTCTAACCTCATTTTGGTCCATTGTGCTAATTGTTTCGTAGGATCTTGATGCATTTGTGTATTCATGAACATATAAGTTAAGTTATTATCCTACTATATACGAGGAGTATGATTTAATTACTCAAATATCTCCACATTGCCAATTAGGACCGGATATTTTTATAAGGGTCTAAAATAGTGACAGTATTTTATTTGGACTTTGATCTAAACAGAACGAAATTTCATATTAATCATCATTATATCTTTCGTTTTTATGTGTATATTTCACCTGTAAATAAGATGTCTATATTTCTATTGAGGTGTGTATTTATATTTGTATTTATTTATTTATTGCAAATCAGTATGATTTGTTAATCTAGGTGCTATCTAACGCATGTAGGCTCTGTTTATAATGTAGAGTATTCTCTCTATGTCTATGCAGGTAGTAAACACTAAGTCACATGGTCAATCAATCACTGTATATATACGTCACTGTCTTGCGACGCATTTATGTGATCAAGGCCACTCTGTTGGCCGAAACGCGTCATGTTCGAGTTTTGCACTTGTTTGGAACAATAAATATGCTACTGCGGCCGGCAGTATCAGCATAGAAGCAGTTGTCCGTCTCTCCTTTCGGTGCCGGAATGCACCTTTGAGTGGTAATTGGATATATATATATATATATATATATATATATATATATATATATATATATATATCTGAGAGGCAACTACAACAGCTTGTGACGTACTATTGGCAACAATGCCAAGCATGAATAGATGAGATGAAAGACTGTCTTTATGTATTTGATCCTTTATTTCATAGTCTTTGGAAAATAATGACTACAGCCAACGCGTTTCGCCCCTATCTGGGCTTCTTCAGGGCTATGCAGCAAAATGTCCCTTTGTACCGGAAAGTGTCACCGATTCCAAACGTTCGAGGGCTTCAATGAAAAAGACTGTGCGGCTTAGATTCTTCGCACAGTAAACATATGTTGCTCTATGCCAAGATACCAAAGTGGTGAACATGCTCTTTCATAAACACATATGTTATGTGTGCATGTGAGTAGTGGTGGCTCCTCCTCTAAAGCGGAGGAGCTTTGCCCCACTGCTGTTAGAGCAGTGAAAGAGGGAAAAATAAAATAACTGAACGTTATTATCATTTTATTTTTGGTTGCTGCGGGGCTGGGTTAGGGCGAGGTGGGGCCTGTGGCTCAGGGAGTAGGAATGGGCTATGCACACTAAGGGAGCATGACTGTTTGGCCAGCTGTTTTGGCCAGCCAAGCAGTCATGCGCACTTTGCATATTCCCCACCAGGCTGTAATGGACACCCTGGTAGGGAATATGCATGGGTTTCCTGTCCCGATCTGATGGCCGATCCACGGCGCTCAGACCAATCACAGCGCTGCATTGCAGCGTTGGGATTGGCTCAGGGGTTCCTGTGTGCTCGGGTGCTTCCTGCAGCTTCTTCCGGACTGGAGTCAGGAACAGCAGAAAAGCGGAGGAAAGATGTGGCCGGCGCAAAGGTAAGTGAGTTTATTTTAATATTTTCAAACCCCCCATCGTCCCCTGCCCTGCCATCCCCATTCCCTACTAGCCGCCACTGCATGTGAGTGTGTGTGTGTACACGAGTGTTGTGTCTGTATGTATATACATAAGTATCTGTATTGGTTTGTGCCACAATGGCTGAAGCAGCACCCAGCATTTCAAATCGAGTGCTTTGGCAAAAGCATTAGTTTGACTGTTACAAATAGCTAAATAAATGGCTTCTCCAGGACTGGTTTTGTGTGCATTGGTAGAATACCTGTGTGTATGTTATATTTCGGGGGTGCGAAATTAACATAATTTGCTTTTGCACAATTACGTGATATTTTGGAGAAATTATGGAATAGGTAAACCCACCATTGGGTGCTACATTTTAGCACGAAATACTTCCCTTTGTCAATTTTTGACACAAACACATTTTGCGCTAATAAATAGTTAAAAAAAACAAAAACTGAAACACTGTCATATGCTTAGTTTACTGTATGGGCTATCATAGGTTTCTCCAATGAGTAGCTCTACTGGTAGCTCTCCAGCAACCTGTATGTAGCTCTCCTGTGTGCAGCATACTAATTAGACACTTTTACCTTTTTGAATTAATAGATGCATATCAACATTAAAAATCCTGGGGCAGATTTACAAGCCCCTTGCGCCACTTTTGCCTCACTTTTCCCATGTTAAAAGTGACGCAAAAGTGGCGCAAGGGGCTTGTAAATCTGCCCCCCCTGAATTTAAGACATACATATCCATATTTTCAGAATCTATAAGCTGATGTTTGGAGAAAAATTTCTAAAATATATTTAAAACATGTCTGAGTGATAAATCATGCAGCGTTGGAGAGAAGTATTACTAATATTACCTTGGTGACAGAGGCATTGCAACTATGGCTGTCATGTATTAACCTTTTAGAGCCATTCCAAATTGATAGCGCATTTTTTACTTTCAGTAGTAACCCTATCTGATGTATCAAGGTGATCATTGCTGGCAATCTTGTATGGAGTGGCCATTAATGTAATCTTGTCTGATGTGCTCACCATTACAGCACTAATAATATCAGTAGCTCAGGATGATTTTCATTGAACATAAGTAGCTCTTATTACAGAAAAGGTTGGGGCTTGTATCATCCCTTACAGTTCTACAACACCTTGTCCGACTTTCTGCACCTGTGCAGCGGGCTAACTTTGGACCGGTCCCACTGAAAAGGCACATACTGACACCTGCTTATTTTTCTGACGTTTGGAATCTGTACTCATCGAATAACATAAACCAATGAAAGTAAAATTGACGAACACCCTCTGTGTCATTAGATTTATTTTGTGAGCAAAAGGTGGAGAAATAAGCGGTTTTTGCCATAATTGCTGAACGGTTTCAAAAGTCAAGAAAGATCTGTACTGAAACGGCACAGCTATTATGAGCTTTGAAAAAAACAACACGTTTATTTCGTTTTTAAGACCACATATATTTGCAGTGGTTGAACTAATGTGTATGAAATTAAGCATGTTGACAAGGGTCGAAATACTTGCAGACTCAATGCCGTTTGACGAAGTGTGATCATTTCCAAATCAGATAAGAGAATGCTCATAACTATGTATGAGATCATTGTAAAATACACGGAAAAATGAATTTCTGCATACTGAGAATCTGTGGTATTTTCTATGGATCGGTGCCTTCCAAGAAAGGGACATTTTACATTACAAATGATACCGACGTGGAGTACATGTATGTTTCATCTGCCTTTGGTTTTCTTGTTTTGCTATTTTACTTAAAGTGAATTATCTTTTTGATTCCGCAGCTAATGATAAAATTGAGAGCACATCTGGTCCCACTGCCACTACAGTTCTTCACACCACAGCTGGACATGTATCTCCTTCCGCACGTAGGACTACAGCTGAATTGTATACATCTCGACCAGTTGGTACTAGTGTGAATGCTGAAGAGCCTGGCACTTTTACATCCAGTTTTCTGACGTCTACCAGTGGACCCACGCCTATATTAACCACACCGCTAGTTGTAGACATTAACACAACTTCCAAATTAACCTCAAAAGCCCAAAACATCCAGACACCAACGCCGGCTTCAACAACGCAGCCAAATGGTGCGACTGAACCATCATCGCAACCAATCGTGCCATTTTCATCAGAAACTGCACCGAAAGAATCGCAATTTACAGCAAATGACCCAAACAATATCCTGACAACACCATCAACACATGTTCAGGAAACTTCTGCTCCTAGTCAAACGAGCACCACACCAAACCCTGTTGTGTCTGCAACAACACTAGAAGGTAAATCTGACAATGCATGCACGTTGTGTGACTGAGGAATGGATACGTATTACTGTGTTCAGCTAATCTTAGTAACTGACAGTACTTACGGGGTAAACAGGAGAGACACTGGAAGCTAAAATTGCACAAACTAAATTATTACTGCTATATAACACGCCTTAACTAGACTACATTAGACTTGGGCGGTGGACTCTGCGCCCTTTGCGGAGTTTGCGGGGTTTTCCGCGGAGCACACGGAGTTCCCAAAAACTCCATTCTGCATATTTGTGTAGCAGAGCAGAGTGTTTTCCTCGCTTGCGCTCGCAAACGTCAAGTGAGGAAAATCCACCTCCTGGCAGGCAGTCAGGTTTCTCAACGCGGGTGGATGCGGATGGTCTCAACGTCTCGCTTTGAAAAACGTTTTGTTCGTGTTGAGAAAGCTGCTGCTTGGGTAGAAAATGTACTCAAGTGGCAAAAAAAGAAGCAGCGCCATCTTGCGTTGCGCACGGTGCTGTTCGCGCTGGTTTTACAGCACGGAACAAACACCCGGCGCTGAAAATTGACGTGACCATCATGACCAAACACACTCTGCTGCTTGCAGAATTCCACGTAGCGTGGTGGAGTTTTTTGGTCACTTAGCGGAGTTCCGCACAGCGGAACTCTGCGAACCCTGCCCAGACCCAGACTACATCCTGTGTATGAAATTCACTAATTTTAATACTTCATCAAGGCAGCAAATACTGAGATGGAATACCAGTTGTAAAGACACTGCTCTTAGGTTGCAGTTACACTCATTTCAGTCATATTTCTGTGGTACAATTTCCTATTGATTTTCCAAACATAAATGTGATGCAAAGCAATCGTTTTATCTTCTTCAGGTTTGTCTCTCTGATTAAAAGTGATGTAGTTATGAGGGGATATAGGGGAAATAAATGAAATAAAATAAAAGAAGTTAGTAAACAGGTGTGAGGCTGGAGACAGCTAAGGTAGTATGTCAGATGCATGGAGGTCTGAATATAGTCAAACAAATTAGCTGTAAGATGGTGTCTATATGTGCCATTGACCTAGTAGCTAGAATCATTAGTAACCCTAGGGTGTTCTTTTTAACGAGGGAGGTACATGGAGCATTAGAATGGAGTTCGGTTAACGCTTTCTGAGGTCATTCCCAGCCAGGGAATGTTGACCGTATGTAGTGAAGTAGGTCGGAGTCAATCCTGGATAAAGGGGGAGTCTCCATGGTCTCATGTGAAAGGGGCATGCTTGTCCAGGCACGTTATATTTCAAGTGGTCTAAGCAAATTATTATTCAAGAAATTTCTGAAAAGTAATGTGTTTGAAATGCTTTCAACACATCCCTGAAAGCATAAATTGTGGCCAGTTTGCTTTGAAGGAGCCAACCCTTTATTTTGATTGATCTTTTAACTGGCTTAATGCATGCATATTGCTGTACCAGAGAATCCTGTATTCATTATAGGGCTGGGGCAACATCTGAAAATACACTGTAGACTTGTTTTGATGAGATATAATTGATACAGATGAAATCATTACACACTAACGTCCCATCTGCCTCTGCATTTGTTGCTTTGCTGTTTTATTTATTTTTTATTAAGAAAATAATCTTACTTATTCCCTAGCAAATGGATCAGTTGAGAGCACAGCTGTGTCTGCTGTCACGACAGTGTTTCAATCAAATGGGACCTCCGCTGTATACAGAACTAGTTCCACAAATGGGACTACCTCAGAAGCATATGCATCCCAACATGTTGGCACCACAGCGAATGCTGGAAGGACTACAACACATGTCTCAAACAATACCCTTGCAGCATCATCATCAACACATTTTGAGAATCCTCATCATACTCTGGCAACCTCCACACTCAAGCCTACTGTGTCGACAGCAACACATGAAGGTACTTTAAACTCTTAAAGTGTATATAGGTTGTGTGGGTGATTCATGGTATTTAATATTGAAAGGGCCGTTTAGTCATCCTCTGATGTGTCTTTTAAGCAGCATGAAAGCTTGAAGGGGAGAAAATCATTAGTGCACAGTCAAATTAGAAACACCGCTCCCTGATACAAAATAACCAGAGAACAATTAAGGAAGGTTAGTTTGATTTATTACAAAGCCAAAAATAACTGAACATAAATGCCTCAACACAAGGGTATAAAAATACAAAGGAAACTGCATGAAGCCAAATTTGCGCACCCAATTCAGACGGTGCAACATGAGCAAAACTATTAACTCGAGAAGGAGGATACAGACAATCAAGAAGCAGGAGTCCAAATTTCCCTGCATCAAGGGTTGATGAACGAAGAGCATTTAAATCTATCCCTACTCTATCGCTAAGATGACATTTCGAATCAGGAGGAAAGGTGTCAGTTGTGGAGTCTTCCTAAGAAGTCTCTCCACCTTTGAGACAGGTCAAGCAGCAAAAAGCCACTATCTGAAGAGGAAGAGCTCGGTCTGAGATGCTCCCTCTTCAAAGGCAAAGAAGATGTGGGGGCCCTATCCCTAATTCCAACAACCTATTATCCACAGGTTGAATTCCCATAGTGCACCTCTAACATGTACTCCACAATGGGCACAGTCATGAATGTAGTTTTCCAGGGTGTTCTCCATGTACATCCTTTGCAACAATTCATCCTTGGTTCTCGTGCCTACTCCTGTGTGAAACCAACTTCTTTACTTTATCAACTCCAAGTCATACAATTGTAACTCTCCTTGCCTGGCTGCTAAAACAAAGACATTATTGTGCCTAAAGAATGCTTTTCCACCTACAATGCGAAACATGAGAAAGAACAGCTTCCACAGTGCACATGAAATTCAGAACATTAATCATAAAACAAGAGTTGTCAGGGGTTGCGTTTTGGTCCTACAGCTTTAGCTAACATAAGAACGTGTCATTTAAACATTACGAGTTGCATAACTATATTTCATCTCGACTAGCACATTTACCAAATTATAGAACATATTATTATTAAACACATTTAGTAACTGAGTAATGTCAAACTTCACAACACGGTTTCTCCATGTTAACATTTTCTGCTAGTTACATTCATTTCCTACTTTAGTTCTCCATACTACTTGTCAGTAAGCTAAAATATGTCCTGTAGATAGGTTAACACAGTTCACAATTCTAACACTCACATTTACACAAGACACGATTATATGCAGGTGCTCTCTAAATGTGATTATGATGCACCCCTACAAATATGCAAAATGCAGTACAGAATCTCCACTCTATCAATATTGAGTATAGCTACGAGACCAGGGTGCGCAACAAAGTCATATGAATCCAATGTATTTGCAGAAAAGTACATTATAGTCCACCTGTACAATGTAAGATCTTTTTAGAAGAGCCAGTCCTGTACAATGCAAGATCTTTTTAGAAAAACCAGTGATGTGGATAATCCACTGCAATTAATAATGCCTGAGACTTCTAATATGCAGTTATCAACATAGACAATGCCATTTGGTATTTATTGTCAAAAGATAAATCTAATAAAGAGTAAAAGTGTTACCTTGCTGAAGTTTGTCTTTAGAAAACATGAGATGGGTCCATTCAAGCGTGTGTGTTTTTGAGTGGTAATACAGGAGTGAGATGGAAAGGTAGAAGAAAGTGGGTGTGACACTGGAGACAGCAACCAAAGTGCAGGAAATTACTTGGGGGCCTCTGCGCAGTTAAGTAAAGAAGGTGACCAATTATACATTTTTTTTCTTTTTCTTTTATCCTCATATGACCTCCGTAGCTTAAGCAAACTCTCGATCTGATCCACCCCTACTGCTCGTTGCTTGGGGGTACAGTCTCAGTTGATGTTCTTGCGAGAACCACCCGCACAACACACCATGAGCTGACCAAGAGTTATAATCATCGGACACTATATAGCAATCTAATCAGAATCTAAAGGGTCTAACAGGTTCCAAAATAACCCAAATTCAGTTCTTTCTCTATAAACATTAACCTTCTGGTCTAAGTCCCTAAAGTATCTCACGGAGTTCCACCAGGCTCTCCAAGTGGGGGGTGCCACCTGACGCCATAACTTGCAGATCTCCCTCCTTGCCAGAAGAATCAAATAAAACACCAATTTATTCTGTATCCCCGAAAGGCCTGACTCCCCATCGGGCCTTGAGATAGTGCCAAACATAATAACAGAAGGGCTTACCTCCATCTCAATGCCCAGGGCGTCCGACAGAGTCTTACCCACATTGCCCCAGAACTCCTGGATCAAATGGCAGGAAGTGAACACATGGATATCATCCGCCTTCTGGGCACCACATCTCATACATTTTGCTTCTCCATTGCCCTTAATTTTGGAGAGTTTGTGTGGGGACCAGTATAACCTGTGGAGCATAAAAAAGTGGTTTCTCCTAAATGCAGCAGATTTAAACAGCGGGTAAAGTGTGTCTAAAGATACTTGCCATAGATTTTTCAGCTCCTCGCTTGGCAAGCACTTCTCCCAGACCAGATATGGATGTTCCAGCTTCCTATCGGCTGCAGAAAGGAGATGATTATACCACTGTGCTACTTCCTTCTTTTTCGGGCTCAAATCTTGTAGCTCGTCTTCCATGGAATTGTCCTCGAGAGGAAGCCAGTGTTGACTCTTACACCATGACGAGATTTGATAGTACTTAAACCTAGAGAGTGCACCGCTAGTAAGATTCCTCCAATAATCCCAGGAAAAACATTTGCTGCTATCCACAATGTCCTTCCAGTGCGCAACACCAGCGTCTTCCAGCGGCTGAACTAAAGCGTCTGATAGGCACTCTGGTGTTCCTGGAGAGTCCCACACTGGTGCCCATTCACTGTAATAGGACAATCCCAGACAGACCCAGGAATCCAACCACAACTTAGCCGCCACATGGAGAATCTTGAGCCGGACCTTTCTTAAAAAATTTAGGAGCATCAAACTTATACATAAAGCCTTCCTCAGCCAGGTCTAGCAGCATAGCTTTAAACATACTGCCAATAAGCGAGCTATCTGGCCTAAGAAGTAGCATCCTACAATTCTTTAATTGATACGCCCATCAGTACAGCTGAAGATCTGGTAAGCTCATACCACCGTGCGAAAGTTTTCTCCTTAGTTTCTTCCAGGACAACCTAATGCCTTTGCCTGTCCAGATAAAAGAAATCGTGCCCTGTATTTTAAGTAATCCACCCGTATCAAATTCCAAAGGGATGTTATTAAAGAGGTAGGCATACTTAGGTAAAAAACACATTTTGATCAGGTTGACCCGCCCAAATTGGGATAGCGGGATGTTCTGCCACCTTTTCAATAATACATCCACCTCCTTTGAGACTCTCTCTAAATTTATTTTGGGGATGTCTCTGAGATCCTGAGTTAATGTTACTCCAAGGTATATAGAGCTTCCGGAACTAGGAAAAGTAAGGGGAATAGAATATTTACCTATCCATCTCTCTGATCATGGGGCAATAGCCCTGAACATAGAACTGCCCCCAGAGCGTACTGTGAGGAGATGTACTCTGAATAGGAGACTTCTTCTACAACCATCTATCCCGGATATGATAAGGAGGGAAACAGCTATCTTCTTCCAGCATAATCTGGATTCGACCCCCACTGCATATAGTTTGGGATGCTTTTAAGGCTTGGTTGAGAGGGATCTTAAAGAGTGCCGATGCGGGCTGGGCTAGATCTGAAAAAAGGGAGATGGCGGACCTGGAGGAACAGATAGTAGTGGCTGAGGCAGCCTTAAAGGATGGGATGGCGTCTGGTGCTGAGAAAGTTAGCCTACTAGGAAAGGTTGAAGACCTCCAACTGAAGTTTAGACTTAAAACGGAAGAGATCGTGCTTCAGAAGTGGGAAGTAAGCAATGAGGGACTTCGACCAGGGAGAGAATTGTGGCAAACTCCTTGCCATGAAGAGTAGAGTAGATAGATCGAGCAATTACATCAGTAAGATCAAAAAGGGTAGCCTAGTTGTGGAAGATAAAGGGGAAATCGAGCAGGCTTTTATCGAATTCTTTCAAGATTTATATCGGGAGGATTTAGCGGTTGAGGAAGACGTTATAGACCATTGTCTTGTGAGAAACAGCTCCCAAAGTTGAATTTGGATAGCCAAAGAGCACTTATCGAAGACATAGCAGGCAATGAAATACTTGCTGTCTTCAGTAAAGCTAAGAAAGGGAAAGCTGCAGGACCGGACATGATTCCAATTGAGATTTATACTCTACTAACCGATGAAATTATTCCGATCTGGGTGAAATTATTTAACGAAATTCTAAGGGGGGACCTCTCCTTTACCCGACTCGTGGAGGGACACTGTCATCTCACTGATTCTGAAGCCCGGGAAGGACCCGATTCAGTGCCAGTCTTACCGGCCAATATCATTATTGAACTGTGATTATAAGACCTTTGCAGGGATACTGAATGCCTGGCTTTGCAAGATCGTGAGGCTGATAATTTATGAAGATCAAAAGGGGTTCCTTCCGGGGAGGCAGATGTTGGATTTGGTTTATACCTTAATTGGCTCGATCGATCTCGCAACAGCACAGGGTGTCCCTCTCTCAATTATTACCATTGATGCAGCAAAAGCCTTTGACCGAGTCAACTGGCACTATCTGAACAGGGCTTTGAAGGCTTTTGGCTTTGGAGATATTTTTAGGGAGGTCCTTAAGAAAATATATAAAGCTCCCCGGGCCCAGATTCTGGTCAATGGTAGCCTTTCCGCGGCGGTCACAATAGAGCATGGTACAAGGCAGGGGCGCCCGTTGTCTCCTGTCCTGTTTGACTTGTATATTGAGCCTTTGGCCCAGAGTTTAAGGCAGAATGAAAAGATCTCCCCTTTTGTTGCAAATGGGTTCATGAGGAAGCTAGCCCTGTATGCAGACGACTTGATTTTGTTGTCATCCAACGTTAACACCACTTTATCTGAGCTGCTTACTGAAGTTCAGGCTTTTGGTAATTTGTCAGGCTACGAGGTTAACAATGACAAGACAGTAATCATGGCCTGGAACATTGCAGCTCAAGGGGTGAGGCTCTCCAAGGAGTTAAGATACATTGGAGTAACATTAACTCAGGATCTCAGAGACATCCCCAAAAAGAAGGTGACCAATTATAAATAAGTTCACATTTTTGGAATGCCCCAGTGCTTAATTTGAGCTGGTGGTTGCCACTGGGGCCCACCAGCATTCATTTGTGGGGACCTGCACTTAGTTTTCCTTATCAAACTTTTACAGAGAGCAGGAAAGGGAAAAACACACAAACGGTAAAGAAGAAGGAAGAGATGGAAGGAAAAACAGCCACAAAAAGAGAAAGGAGGAACCTGGAAGAGAGAGCTAAAGGGGGCAGGGAGTGACTGGTAGTTGATTAAAGAGTCATGAGGTGGATTCAAGACCACGCAGACTTGGTTTTTGGCATGCCGATATTTAATATTGCCAACCACGGGCTTCTGAGTAGAGGTTTGGGCCTTGGCACTTATTCTTTTAGAACTTTAGCACTGCAATTTTCTTTTAGCCTGACTCTGTTTCTGATCTTCAGTACACTACTTATGCCATTCAACACAAGTTTGGCCGTACTAACAAAATAAATATATGTACTGTGAGGCAAAGTTCCTCTGTCACAATGCAAAACATATTTGCCACATCACGGTCAAAATGCAGCTACTTTCCTAAAACAACCTTTTGAATGTACCAGAAAGTACAGACACTTTGACTGTAAGCCTCCAACATAAAGCACTTTTAAATAACAGATGTGTATGTAATGGTTCTACTCCTTTTCACATAGCACTGCTTGCAATTAGCACCCTTTTATTTAATATTTAATTGCAAAACCAGTGAAATTCAGTAGTTATAGTTACCTGAGCTAACTATAACTTATGCCCCTGCAATGCACAGCTTATTATCTCACATATTACATCACTCATGACATGGTCAGTGACATTACTGACGACATCCTCAGGGACATCACTGATGACATCGTCAGTGACATGCAGGTGTGGCTGGCACAGGTAACAGCGGTGAGGCGGGGCGGAAGTGGAGTGGGTGGGGGTGAAGTGGGCAGATGATGGGATAGGCAAAGTAAAATAAAAAATTAATCGATTTGGCAATGCAGCGAGTGTAAGGTAAGTGGTTTTATTTTTTATTTTATTTTACTTTCCCTATCCCGTCATCTGTCCACTTCCCCCCCACCACCAGCCCCACCGCTGTTACCTGTGCCGCCGCGCCTGGTGACATCACTCATGACATCTCAAATTACATCACTGATGGTATCATCAAGCGAGTGTTAGTGTTTATAAGAGTTTATGGGTGTTAAACATTTATTCTAACCTACTGCAAAAGTTAAATTAGTATACTACATGCACTACTACTGAATGATACTACTTCTAACATATATCATGTGAGTGGCTGTGTGAATGTATGTATCCTTATGTGTATGGGTGTGTGGGCTGTATAGGTGTTTAAGTGGGTGTGTGAGTAGCTGAGTGGTGAGTGGGATGCTGTGTGAGTAGCTGTATTGGTGAGTGAGTGGGTGTGTCATTGGCTGTATGGGTGATGGAGTGGCAGTGTGAATGCCTCTATAGGTGTGTAGATGGGTAAGTGGCTGTGTAGTGACTGTATGGGTGAGTGAATGGGTGTCTGGCTGTATGAGTGAGTGACTGTGTGTGTAAGTGGCTGTGTGGGTGAGTGAGTGGCTGTTTGGTTAACTGAGTTGGTGTGAGAGTAGCTGTATTGGAGAGTAAGTGTCTGGGTGAATGGCTGTATGGATGATTGACTGGATGTGTGAGTGCTTGTATGGATGAGTGAGTGTCTGTGTTCAGAGGCTCTATGGGTGAGTGAGTGGTTGTGTAAGTGACTGTGTATGTAAATAAGTGGGTGTGTGAGTCTCTGTATTGGTGAGTGTGTGGCTATGTGACTGGCTGTACAGGTGAGTGACTGCTTGTATGAATGATTGTATAAGTGAGTGAATGGTTGTATGATTGGCTGTATAAGTGAGTGAGTGGGTGTCTGAGTAACTCTATGGAGGAGTAAATGGGTGTGTGAGTACTGGTATGGGTCTGTGAATGGGTGTGTGGATGGGTGTGTGGGTGTGTGAGTACTTGTGGGGGTGTGTGACAGGGCGTACAACAAGTTGTATGGGGCTGTGAGTGGATGAGTAGATGTGTAAGTGGTTCTGTGCCTGATGTCATCAGAGATGTCATCAGTGATGTCATTTGAGAAGTCATCAGTGATGTCACTGACCATGTTATGAGTGATCTAATATTTGAGGTAATAAGGAGTGCATTGCATGGACGTAAATTATAGTTAGCTGAGGTTACTATAACTGCCGAATTTCACTGGTTTTGTATGAGTGAAATCTGAGACTAACTATAACGCCCCTGTAACCCTTGGTTTTTTCAGTGAATTTCTAAGGTTTTTAAATTTTATTTCCTAACTATAACTTTCCCGTAACCTTTGGTTTTTTTAAGTGAATTTCAAAGGTTTTTCAAATTCTATTTCCTAACTAAAACGTTCCTGTAAACTCTGGTTTCTTAAGTGAATTTTTGTGGTTTTTTAACTAGTAGTCGTGTTTGCAGAGTGGTGGGGATAGGGGGTGCGGCCTCCGACCAGCTCTCAGGAATCCTGCTATGTCGGATTTACTGGAGGTAACAGGAGCGCTCTCGGCCCCCAAGAACCCTCAGCATCCAAAAGGACTTCATCTCCCAACCAGCAGTGCGCCAGGAGGCATGTTTGCACAGTGGTGCAGAAAGGCGGCATGGCCTCCGAAGTCCGCTCAGCAATCACGGTACTGGAGGTAGCAGGAGGGCTTGTTGGCCCCCAAGGACCCTCTGGAGCCATGGGGACTTTATCTCCCAACCAGAAGTGCATCAGGAGGTGCGTTTGCAGATCGGTGGAGAAAGGGGGCATGGCCTACAAAGTCCTCTCAGCAATTGCGCTGTATGGGACTTCCTGAAGGTCACAGTAGGGCTTGTTGGCCCCCAAGGACCCTCTGGAGCCAAGGGGGCTTTATCCTCCAGCCAGCAGTGCACCAGGAGGCGCGATTGCACAGTAGTGGAGAAAGGGGGCGTGGCCTCCGAAGTCCTCTCAGCAATCCCGGTCTGTGGGACTTACTGGAGGTAACAGGAGGGCTTGTTGGTGACCAAGGGCCCTTTGGAGCCATGGGGGACTTCATCCCCCCACCAACAGTGCACCAGGAGGCGCGTTTGCAGAGTGTGGAGAAAGGGGGAATGGTCTCAAGTCCTCTCAGCAATCACCATCTGTGAGACTTACTGGAGGTAACAGGAGGGTATGTTGGCCCCCACTGACCCTCTCGAGCCTAGGGGACTTCATCCCCCAACCAGACGTGCGCCACAAGGTGCGTTAGCAGAGTGGTGCTAAAAGGGGGCGGGCCTAAAGTGCCGGACCTTTTTAAAAAAGGGGCTCGGCCTCTAGTGTGGGTGCCCTGGTCCCACCCAAGGCTCCCACATTATAGAGTTGGGGACTGTGGGGGGAGACTCAAAGCCCCCGCAGTCCCTGCTGGCTCCCCGCCTCCTGTGGGAGCCAGCATTACTTTGACACAGAGGGAGCTGCTAACATGCAGCTCCCTCTCTGTCAAAGCAATTGTGCTCGCTTTCAGAAAGCAAGAGCATTTCAATGCACTCACTTGCTGAAAGCGAGCACAGTTTGCTATGACTTGGCAGGAGCGGTAAAGCTCTCGCCTAGCCATAGCAAGCAGCTACTCACCAAAGGTGGGCACCTCGGGAGGTAACAGGAGCTGGCCCTGGGGGGTGGCAGTCCCCAGGGCCATCTGTGGCTCCAGGAGGGGGGCTGTGCGGCCCCCCTCCTCCATTGCAGAACTCAGCCCTAGGGAGGTGGTGGTCCCCGGGCTGCGGGGGGCTAAGCGGCCCCCACTTTAATTAAAACTATGTGCCCCAGGGAGCTTGCGGTCCCTGGTTCTGCGGGGGGCAGAGCCCCCCTGCATTAATATTTCATTAAGCCCCATAGAGGTGATGGTCCCCGGGGCTGCAGGGGGCTACACAGCCTACCACTTTAATTATAACCATTTGCCATGGGGAGGTGGTGGTCCCCGGGTCTGCAGTGGTGGTGCCAGAGCTCCCCCGCAATAATATTTCATTCAGCCTTGGGGAGGTGGCAGTCCCTGTGCTGCGGGGGGCGGGCGGGCCACCCCCCAAAATCAATATAACATTTGACCTGGGGAGATGGCGGCCCCACATAAATTTATCAATATGCCCCTGGGAGGTGGCGGTCCCTGAGGCTTTAATGCTCCTAGGAGGGGGGGTGGCCCGTGCACCCCCTCCGACATATAATAGACATGCCCCCGGGACCTGGCCCACCCGGGGGCCGATCTGAAACAAAACGAATCACGGGAGCCCGCACTACATTTTGTGCTCTACATTTTCGGCAGAAGTCGCGGACAGCGGACCTTGGGGGAGTCCCTGTGGGACCCCCCAATAGGCCTAGAGGGTCAGGGTGTTTCTACCCTCCTCCCCTTTTCTTTTTTTAATGTTTTTTCCTATGACTCGGTTCAACTGAGTCACAAGATGGCTGCCAACACTTCCTGGTTTGAAGTGTTGCCAGCTAATAAGATCTCAGCACAAGATCTCGAGTGGGTTTGCGGATCCTCCACGTCCCCAGCTATATATCTTAAAAACCTTTAAATTTCCCCGCAACTACTGAACGGATTTACACCATTTCTCAAAATGGTTGCTTTCTGGACCAACAGCTACCTTTCTGCCAAATCTGGTGTACTTCTGTTCAGCAGTTCGGGCTGTAGCCTTGTCTAAAGTTTCCTATGGAAATTAATGTGGGGAAAAGGTGTTTTGGCACCCCCCTCTTTTTCTTAGCCCCACTTGATGGATCACCCTGAAATTTTCAAATCAACAGCTAAAGTGAGCATTGAGCTAGTTTCGCGAGGATTCATGAAATGGCGCCAAAGTTATTGGTAATTCAAAAAATGCTCTACCTATGGAAACTACATCCTGACTATAACTACCTACTGGCGACGGGCAGTAGGTAATATATATAGAGAGACAATTGGATTATTAAATACAAGTGAGCTTGAATGTGAAACATAAGTGATCCCGGAGCACTGACAACTTTGTAAGTAGAGGGGTATAAATACCCTCCCAAATGGCTCCACTGCAATATTTTTTTAAGAGACTAATTCTTACATCTTACCTTTACATTTTGCAGCACAATGTTCACATATATTGGCTTTCTATGGGTGTTGGCAGTAGACAGTACATATTTCAGTACAATTTCGCTAAAGACTGACGACTAAAAGCCATTAGTTTTAGAGGCAGCTCAAAAATATTGTTATGCAATTTCACATCGCCTATAACTTTCCAAAAAGGGGGTGGCATCTATCCCTACTACATTCTTTTTCCTAATATTTTGTACCCTGCTCCTTCATAGTATATTTACAGTGAAATGTTATGACTGAGAATCTACTTTGTATGGGCAGGGTGGAAATATGAAAAGTTATGGTCTACTATTGATACGTCGGAGGCACTACATCGGGAGTCATAGCATCACAGGTACTTTTTTCCCCTTGTTTGCATCACAGTTCTTTACATTGCAGGTAAGTTCTTTTAAGTGTCCAAACTTTAAAATATGTGTCTATGTCCTTTATTTAGGTTTGTTGCCATTTAAGAAAATTACCTTAATTGTGAAGTGTTACTTCACTTCTTGGTTTGAACGTGGGAGTATTTGCTGCAATGTGTTGATTTGTAAACTTGTATTTTATTTGCACAGTACCTCATTGGAGTGCCAGCAATTTTTCTACATGATGAACAGAACTGTGTAAAATACCGGGCACTGTCTGAACACCGTTGTGTACAGGATGCGTTAAGACTGGGCAATGTAAATACTCTGAGGCAAACACTTTCCTAAATATTCACTGAAAAAACTACATTTAAAGTGTAGTTGTATGTAGATTTTCAAATAATGAAAAAAACCTTTAAACAAAATACTGACATTCACCAGTTAAATGAAAATGCCCTAAGTCTGACTTTCACTGCCATACATTTGAGATGTCATCAGTGATGTAATATGTTAGGTCATAAGCAGTGCATCATAATGGTGCACGTTATATTTAGGTCATTCACATGTAACTGGTAAATCTCAGTGTTTTTTTGTTTTTGAAAAGGTTTTTAAAAGACCTAATTAAAGGTGCACTTTAACCTTTGTTTTTTCAGTGAATTTCTACAGCTCTAAATATAACTAATATTTAAACATTAATCCTCAAAAATGGCATAACAGATTTAAAACAAACCACAAAAATCATGCTTTCTGGTAAAAATCTAGCTTTCTGACAAGTTTTAGCTTAATTCTGTTCAGCTATTTTTTCTGTAACTTTTTTATTTTCCCTATGGAAATTGCACCATCACTACTTGATGGATCACCACCAAACTTTCTAGGAAGGTGCTCAGGTGGATGAAATTTGTTTTGTAAATTTCATGAAGATTCGTCAACAAGCACCAATGATATTAGCAAAGCAACAAAAAGCTTTTCCTATGGAAATTCTGACTTGTGTATAACTGCAAAGTGACGACCACCACTTTGCAATATATTCTGCTTAAAAACATCGAATCAGGAGGAAAACAGAACCACACTACTGGGGTTGCCTTCAAAGGTGTTTTTAATGGAATAACGGACAGTTACATCAAACACATTATGGCCTGGCACAGGTTTTGGTTACGGATAGTCGCTATCTTGTTGTTCCACTGTTTATAAGTGCACATACTGAAAACATGTGACTCAGAAATCTCGCAGTGAAAAGAAAAATTACTAGTAAAAATAAATTTATAACTATTAACAGTTGATGCTCTATCAATTCATTTTTTTTATTGCAATCCAATACTTAAGTACATACAAATTCATATCATAAATGAGGTATACATCATAAAATCTCCATATTTCTTCCAGAAAGGTTAATACAAATTCATTAGGCATAAAAACCGGATAAAACCCTCATAAGCAAAATACAAAACCCCTGATATATAAATAAGTTCATATTAATCCTTCATGTGCTCAATCACGGGCCCCCAGATTAATAACCCTAGTTTCTGTTTTCGTGTCCCTTTGAGAGCATATAGACTATGTTCCAGATTAAAAATAACAAAATCTGGCTCTCCAAATTTCAAACGTAGGGGTTTCCTTTTGCAACCACAAGGAGTCTATACAGAGACGAGCTACAGCAACTGCAATAAAAAACAAGCATCGGAATTCAAAGGCTGGGTGTCCCTCTGTCATGTTGTCCCCTAAACCCATCAGCATAGCGGATGATGTAATATTTATTTCAACCCCAGTGATTTCCGAGAGAATCTTTTCTATATGGCCCAGAAGCCTAGTTAATTTCCTACACATATAAAAAATATGTACAATATCAGCCGAGTCTGCACTACACCGAAAGCATTTCCCATCATTGAGTCCCCCCATTTCAACATTTTCGCAGGGGTATGGCATAGATTAAATATGGTTTTAAAATGCTGTGTTCTTAGGTTAGTGGAAATTAAGATCCTCCCTGCCAAATCAATTGAATGTTCTATATGTACATCTTGACACCTCAATCGATTCCTCCATCTTATGTTTTGAGGCTCTAGATCATCTCGCTGTGCGTCTAATAAACAATTGTATATCACACCAATCCGCTGTTTATGTCTAATGGCCTCGATTGTCGAGTTCGGCTCAATTATCCTTTGTCTTTTCTTCAAGAAGTCCCGCATCTGTAGACATTAAAAAAATTCTGTTTTAGGGAGTTTGTATTTATCGGCTAATGTCGAGAAAGAAAGCAGATCCCCGTCCTTATATAAATTGCCTACATATGAAATCCCTTTGTTTTTCCACTTATGAACTATCCTATCAGAAAAAACAGCTGGTAGCAAAATGGGTGTAGTTATAGGTGTGTAATGACAAACCCCCTCGATCTGTAGCTTTCTCCGTACTACTTTCCATACCTTATAGGCAGCTGTTATCACCTTGAAGCAGGCTCTTTTGTAGTAATTAAATTCCCATATTCTAAATAGGCAATTCCTCCACACTGAGTAACATCTGAAATATAGATGGCCGCTGTGCAGGATTAACTACTTCCTCCCAGGTCAGAATTAGCCATATCTTTTGTAGGATGCATGCATAATAATAAAATGTAAAATCTGGTACAGCGCAGCCGCCCTTCTCTCGGGGTAGTGACGTGAAACGCATTGCTCTCCGCGGCTTCCCTTGAGACCATAAAAATCTAGTACAACATGATTGCAGTTGCTGCAGCTGTCCCCTATAAAATAAAACAATTGGTTCTGTCGGGGTGTTCAATTACTTAGAAAACGTAAGTAGCAACAGCTACTCTCCCACGCTGTGAATGTTATTTATAACCTGCCTCCCAGTCTGACCTTATTCTGAGAACAAAGCAGCTGCCGGACGGGCGTGTTTTTGCCAGATCACGCTATTCATCTGACTGGCTAATTAAAAAGACTCCAACCGATGGGTGGAAGTCGTTTAAAAGAACTCCATTGAGGCTCCAACCGGCTGGTGGAGTCCTGAGAGGGTGTAATTATTAGCCCCACTTTGAATAAGAGGCACTTGATCATTGCAGACAGACTAAAGAATCTGCATTTTGGCTGTCCTTCCCCTTCCTGTCCTGAAGAAGACCCACCTTGACGCATTTTTACTTTTGCGCTACCAACAGGGTCGAAACGTCGACGACTACATATGTCCGCACAAGGCTCAGGATCACAGTTTAATTTGCTAATGAATCCTGCGATATATGTGCTAAAATAAAAAGGACAAACATAAATTCTTCTCCCCTCACTTGAATGCATGTTTAATTGTCTTGTATATAGTGCACTTTCAACGTCACCCATCACCACATGTCACTTTTTCACCAACAGTCACTTATTCTTTATTACAATTGAATTTGTAAATTGTGACAGCCATGATTATTTGATATCCATTTCTAAATACAGTATTGAATACTAATATTGGTGTGTGTTATGGTTTAATTATTGGTATATGTTACAAGTAAGCTGTTGCTACTTACGTTTTCTAAGTAATTGAACACCCCGACAGAACCAATTGTTTTATTTTATACATATACCCAGGTTCTGAGGGACACCGGGTCGCCCCATTATTTTTTCTAGCAGCTGTCCCCTAGACAGCTCCAGTGGTACGGATCTAAAAAAATATAGGACTTTAGGTAGGATCACCATTTTTAATATGTTACATCTCCCCACCATTGAGAGGTGGGGGCATTTCATTTTATCTAGTTGATTCTTCACGCTTGTGAGGATAGCATTCCAGTTAACTTCTACTCATTCATTTAAGCATGTCCTAATCCTAACCCTCAGATATGTCACTTCATTGGTCACCCTAGGGTCTCTGATACAGGTCTGATCAGTGCATAGAATTTGTGTCTTAGATACATTAAGTTTATACCCAGACACAGATCCAAACCTGTGTGCCATTCGTTCTATCTCGGGTATTGCTACCACCGGATCAGATGTTATGACCGCAATGTCGTTTGCATACGCTAGCACACGGAGCTGCTCTTGTCCACAGTCTACGGGTTTAATTCTCGGGCTCCCTTCTAACATAGTTAAAAACAGGTTTATATAAAGTGCAAATAGTTGTGGGGAGCACGGGCAGCCCTGCCTTGTACCTCTTGATATATGTACTGGTTCCGATTCTAAGCCATTAATACAAATTCGGGTTTGGGGGGTCCTATAAACAGCTTGAATCGCTTTAATAAACCCAGGACCAAACCCCAAGGAACGTAGTGTCCCCCATAGAAAATTCCATGAGACGCTGTCAAACGCCTTCTCGGCATCTAACAAAACCAGGCCTAGGGTGGTGCCCTGCATATTGGCTGTGTCCAACAATGCCACCACCCTATTGATATGATTGACAGTGCCCCTGGTGGGTATAAACCTGTGCTGTCTGAATGATACAAGTGGGGTGATAACTTTAGCCAGCCGGGAAGCTAGGATTTTAGTGTAGATCTTCCCGTCACAGTTTACCAAAGATATAGGTCGGTAGGACCCTGGGAGCTCTGCTGGTTTATCTTTCTTTTTAAATACAATAATATTTGCCTCTTCCCACGATGGGGGGACTACCCCACCTTGCGCTTGTTGCAGGGTGGCCAACAGCTCAAATTTTAATTCCTGAAAAAAGGTTCTATAAACCTCTAGAGGCAATTTGTCTGGACCCACAGCTTTACCATTGCTCAAGTTGTTTATTGCCTCTTCTAGTTCTTCCATGGTACTAGGATTATCTAGGGTAGCTACTTCTGCCCAGCCCAATTTTTCACAATTTATGCCCCTAAGGAACATCTCAACCCCCTCCTCCTCGTGGCTGTCCTCTGTATATAGAATTTTAAAAAATGCATGAAATACTTCCAGTATCTCCCGTGGGGTTTCCACTAGTTTACCCTATATATCCTTCATATTTTTAATTCTCTGTGCAGCTTCTTTGGAGCGAAGCCTTTGTGCCAAGCATCGCCCGGCGGCTTCCCCAAACTCGTATCGCTCTTCTTTAAACAAATTATATTTAATAGCAATCTCTTTGCTCCAGTATAGATTAATCTTGGCTTTGCTACAGGCAACCTCTGTTTGTAAAGAGATAACATCCCCTCCCTTCAGTATCTCTCACATCAACTCTTCTTCTGCTAGCCTAAGTTTCCCATATAAATCTTGGATCTCGACTCTCAGTTGTCTCTGTCTGTGAAGCCCATAACTCAGAACCTCTCCCCTAAATCCTGCTTTCAGGGCGTCCCAGACATAGGCCTGTGAGGTCGAATTGCGATTAGCTTCCAAAAACTGCCGGATCCAGTTATTCATATGGTTTATAAAGTTAGAGTCTTTAAGAAGTTTCCGTTCACACGAGAAAGACCTCCGAGAAGAAAAATTATTACTACTACCGATCAGGATGTCTATCACTAGTGGACCATGGTCTGCTGTAATTCTTGGATAGACTTGTATTCTAGCACCCGACAGCATTGCTGATGACAAAAAGAAATAATCTAACCGGACCAATTTATTATGAGGATAGGAGTAAAACGTGAAGCCAGGGTCTAAGCTCTGTAATGTAGACCATGCATCCATAAGACCGTGATCCTCCACCAAGTGATATAGTTCCCTAAACACTTTGGGTTACCTGCCTTTATAGAACTTCCACCCCTTCTGAAGCTCTTGACAGCCTATATGAATATTAAAATCACCACAAAGAATCAATGGGGTAGGCCATGATGCCAGTTCTAAATTGAGACCCTCCAATACTGTTGCTTCGTCCAAATTGGACCCATACACAGAGTGAACGTAAATGCCCCCCTTGCACTTTCAATAACCACCCAGCGACCCTGATTGTCCACTAATGTCCTACCAGTGCCTTGAATCCCATTTTTAGCCAAGATGGCTACCCCTCGATTCATGGTAGACTATTGTGTGCAGGTGAATAATGTATACCCTATCTCATTTAAAATCCTCTGCTTATTCCATGGTACGTGCGTTTCTTGTAGACATACCAAGTCGGGTTGCATCACCCACAATTCAGCTGCCACCCGCTGCCATTTCGCAATATTGTTTAGCCCACATACATTGAATGAGCATATGCGCAAACTGGATTGTACCCTTTTATCCCCCATCATCGACTGTTGTATATCTCCAGTTTATAACCTTATCTCCTGGTTTCGTATACCTCCATGTCTTTATCTTCCACTTATTATGTATTGCATTTTCTTTTTCACCCCACTCCCTCTCTCCCTGCCACCCCTCGTGTAGCCCCAAGCTCCCCCTCTGAACCCACCCCACCGACCCCCTCCCTCCCTCTACTCCTTTCGAAGTCAGTAACCTGCCTCCCCCACCCCACCCCCACCCCCCTCCCATCCTGCAGTGTAGCTTTAGGACCAATGGTCCCGGTGATGGATAGCTAACATCTACCAGAGGCCACCCCTCACGTATTTAGCTTATTCAGATAGTAAATAGACAAAGGGCATAGTAGCCTGAAATAATATAAAACAATACAGCCAAACCAGAACAGAAACTTTGTATCTCCTATTAGTTTCCTGTTCCATTCTAAGAGATCCCATACGGTTGCTCTTCTATCTCCCTTCCACAAACCTTTCCCCATTCACTTCTAGCTTCAATGTTACTTGAATGACATATATACACACAAGAAGGCATGACTGAGCAATTAATTGTAAATATAGTAAAAAAAAACAAAAAAACAGGAGAAATTAATAACCCACACCAGCGAGACGCCCTATCTAAATACGAAATCTAGTACAGATCACAACAAGATATGTGTCTCTTCTTGAGTCCTATATCACGGATTGCAAGTACTCCTTTGCCTTAATTTCCGAGGTAAAGAACCAAGTTTGTTCTTTATATATGACTTTCAATGTGGCCGGGTTGAGTAAGAACACTTGGGCACCTTTGCCCTGGAATGGAGTGTTAAGCTGTCTTAATTGCCACCGTTTTTCTACCGTCTGATGGCAAAAGTCAGGCCTTACAAAAAATTCTGATCCCTTCCCCTTTCTCCTTTTTATCGGGACGTGCCAGCTCATAGACAGCTTGACGGGCTAGAAAATTGTTGACCGAAATCAAGATTGCTCTGGGTCTAGTCGTGTTCTGCCCTGGCTTTGCTCGCTGTGTAAATGGGAATCTGCACGCTCTCTGTATCTCTTGATTCCAAGTCCACTGTGAGAGCTCAGGAAACGCTTCTGAAAATAGATCTATAACAAATTTGCATATATCCTGGCCTTCCATGCCTTCTGCGACCCCCAAAATTCTTAGATTGTTACGCCAGAGGCGATTTTCGAGATCTGACAGCTTCCATTGTGTGTTCTCCTTGGATGCCTGTATCGATTCCGTTATTGCCTTTTGAGCTGCCAGTTCATCTTCCAGATTAGATATTCGTGTTTCTGCCTCAGTGATTCTTTCCGCGAACTCGGAGCAGGATTTCGCAATGCGTCAAATTGAATTTTGTAACTTACGGCATGCGCCCTGGGACCGTTGACTTTCTGTGCGGGTTTTTTCTCTATGAGCCATAATAGTCTAATAAATCATAGTCAGCGATATCTCTTCAGGTTTCCCTGCTGCCGTTTCCATTGGCTGCTTAGTCGCTGCACCTTCATTTACCCCTGTCCCAGCCAAAAATGAGTAGTCCCATGTCAAAGCCTCACTCCCCCCGTCCTTAATAACATTTTCACTATGGCCCAGTTTCTTTCGGACTGGCCGAGGGGTAGTTTCCGACGTATCTGTCCCTTGATCTTGATCTTCAGGGTGTATACTGCTTGATTCACTGTGCCCACTACTCGGGGACATCCCTATGGATCCCGACCTGAGATTTAACTCAGTTTCATCTCCCGATGGATCCTAGGGGTCTGAGACAGAAAAAAAGTAGTCGCCAGAGTCAATCTCTTTGATCATGCTTTGCAGAATGTTGTCATCACCCCCCTCCGCCTCTTCACTTAATTCGTCCACATTCAGCATAACATCCTTCTGTATATCCTTGTCCAAGGGGTCCCTCCTGACCGTGTTGGGCGTTACGCGTTCCTTTGTCTGCAACATGAGGGCCTCAGCAGCGAGTGATTCCCCTGTCGCGCCGATAACCAAGGTGCTTAAGGGAGTATCTCCAGCTTTATTTATTTGATCTTTACGTTGGTTATCATTGGGGTCATCTTTGTTGGTCTCATCTTGTACAACATTTGAGGTGGAGCTCACCCCCTTACACATGCCCCTAGTAGACCCCCCTCATACCTTTCAAGTTGTGTTGTTTTTTCCCTCTGCCAGATAGAAACAGAGCAGGTATACTGCGCTTACCGCAATCCTCATTGTTTAGTTCGAGTCCTTTTTCGCGTCCTTTTTTCCCCATCTCTCCACTTTTCTCTACAGTGCCATTCTTTCCGCTCCTCTGCAGTTGACCGGCTCTTCCCGTACCTGTCGGGTCTGTCGGTGTGCGTGCCGCTTCCTCAAGCTGCCTTCGGAGGCATCGTTGCAAGAAGTCTGGAGCTATTGGCTCCGCCCCCAACACTACAGCCGCTCCGCGTTGAGTGTAGAGGTCGAGTGAGCCGCCAGCCCAAGCCGAGGAATCGCAGCGCTGCCGCCCGGACGATTGTCGCCAGAAAGAGCATGCCCTCAGGGGCCTCCGGTATGTCCTTTTGCTTTTGTGGACATGAACTGTGGGGGGATTACGGCAGGTTCAGGCTGCCTGTGAGGGGGAGAGAAATCCGGGAGCGCTAGCCGACCGGCCGACTTGCGGCCGCCATCTTGCCGCGATGCTCTATCAATTTATTTGCTTGATTCATCATAATTGATTGATTGTGGCCTTTTTTTTCCCATATAATGCCAGAACACCCTTTTAGGTAATTGGAGCGCTTTACAAATGGCAAATCAGTCTCCATCACCTAAGCACAAAGCCAGCAGTTATACAGCCAGGTTACTTTCTGAAGTGGAGGTAGTCGGGGACCAAGCGAAGGGATAAAGACAGGCCATTCCATAGCCAAGCGACCGGTATAGAAAAGGCTCTACCACTCAACTGAGCCAGTTTAAATTTGGGCTGTATAAAAAGATCGCCTTCTGACAATCGCAAACAATGAATAGGGTTATAACACCAAAACCTGGACTACAAATAGAAAGGGACAGTACCATAAAAGGCTCTATACACAATGGAGTGGGTCTTAAAGAGGAACCTTTTAGGCATGGAAAGTCAATGGAGTTTATTTAAGGCAGAGGTTGCTGAGGAGTGGTGACGGAGCTATAGCCGTAGCAGGGCTGCAGCAGTCTAATTCTATACAGATGCTTGATTGAGAAATCAAGGGATCCTAAGATTAAGGAACTCCCATAGTCCAACTGAGGTTTCTTAGACCACCAGAGGACAAAATTAGAGGAAGAAGCGGGAGGAACTTTCACATGGTCCTCAAGGGGGCAAACCAAGAGACCCTCAACTGTTGACTTGCGAGATCAAGGATAGATCACTATCAAAATGAAATCCAAAATTTCTGATTGCTTACAAATTGGAGGAAGGAAATTCTGCCAGCAAAGGACAAAAATCTTCAGGGAGAAAGCAGGGTATCAAATTCATGGAGTAGCGGAGAACCTCTGTCTTGTCCCCGTTAAAATTTAAGGTGTGCTGGCACAGTTATTTTACCCATACAGATATGGAATTCTTCAAATGGCGAGGAGAAGGGAAGATGGCGGATTGACTCTGCCAAGGAGAGTGCCTCCTGTGGCTTTCCTCAACTCCGTGCCCCCCCTCCCTCCAAACTATCATCGAGGACCGCAGGATACACGGAAAATTCAAATCGATTAAAACACGACTAAAGCGGCAAAAGGCCTAAGGACTATTGCCGATTATACCTGAAGCACGGATGCTGGCATTGCTCTGTTGAGGTCCGCGGCCATATCCAGTTGATTAGGGAGGCGCGGTTGTTCACTGCGGCATCTCGCACAGTATCTGGCTACGGCATCGGCAGGGTCTTGGCAGGTCCCAGCATGGCCCCACAGCGTCTTGCTGCTCAGAGGGGACGTGGCCTCACTAACGAATTAGCAGTATCGAGCCAGGGGATACCGGGTGCTACAGGTGCTACAGGTGCTGCTGAGTCAACGAGGGAACCGGCAACTCCCCTTCGGACCGGCCGGGTGTCCGAGGCTGCCTCCGGCTCGCTGTTAGGCAAGCTGTTTCTACGGGTGCTGCGTTCTGGGAGAGCAGGCGGCTTGCTCCAGGCCTGCGGCTCGGAAAACTCGAATTAATTCGTGAATGATCTTTGCTTGGCCCCACTTTAGATACCGGCCCCCCCCCCGTTTTAGCCAATACAGCCTTGTGCACAACTCTTGCATGTACAAGCTCCTAGGACCAAGGTTTTGAATCTCTTTTTTCCTCCCTATAGATTCTTTTCTGCTCACATTCTCTTGTCCTGATGATGATCTCAATTTTATGAGATCGAAACGCCGTCGACCTCGCCAACAAAAACTCCATTACTGCATTCAATTGATTTAGGAGTTTCTCAGATTATTACTGTTGTTGTTTTTTCAATGCGGTGTATTTTTAATGTCACTACCACTTCCCCCACTTCACGCACTTCCACGTTATATGTGAGCACTGGAACTATTACTGAAGTATATGATACTCTATTTATGAAGATAATAAATGTGTCGTCATTTCAAACCTTGTGTCCTAACATATATTAAGTATACGAGTCCCTATGGGACTTTTTTGTATTATTTCATTCGACTAACACTAATTTTAAATCATTAATAGCCCAGGCTACCTGAGGACCCTTTTGGCCTCTAATAGACCCTTGTTCTACACACCGCCTTGTTAGGAGAAAGAACACCAGTTGTCATCGAGGAGAGCAATATAAACACTCTCGGCGGAAGAAGAAAACAAAGAAAATGTACTGACTCCTGAGCTGAGGTGGAAATGCCCTTCCTGAAAAAAACCGTTTTTGGGGGGTGTAAGCAGTGGAGCAGGAGACAGAGACCACCGCCAAATCTCCCGAAACTTTTTTTTAAACTTTTTTTTAAAACAGAGCACTGTCTTTCAAAGAACACCTTCTGCATTTAAAAAAGGTTTCCTTCTTCGGCCTCCTGTCAACTCTCCACGGCAGCAACTGAAATTCCACTGGCAGGCCATCGAGGGCTCGCATCTGGACCTGAAATAACTAATCACTGAACCCGGTGTGTAAGCTTTCAACATTTCCCATCACTCCAGAAGAATGCTGTTTTAAAACTCTGCCGCTGAAATGAGTTTCCCGCACACAACTGTTTTGAAAAGATAGTACAGACAAACTGATCACGGTATTTACAGACAACATAAAAAAATACGATTCAGACACTGGCGCTGCAATAACTTCTTGGGCATTCACACGCACACATCTGCTCGTTGCTGCCAGGCCATTCGATAATGTTAAATCTGCTGTGAAGGAAGCACGCAGAGGGCAACCCGCTCCCTCCAAGTCAATGCATCCAGCCAGCACGGTCTATCGCTTCCGCCAGGCAAACGGACGAACCGCATCATGTGTACGACGAAACTACAGACAGACGTGAGCATCAGTTAAAGACTGAAAACAAGCATTTGCAATGCAATAGGACTCACATTTACGCGAGGCCTATTGCATTGGAAAAGGGACTGCGGGCGGGCAAAAAGGCACAAACGGGAGGGGGGGGGGCGGTGGCAGAAGTCATGGACTGCGGGGGGGGAGGAGGGCAACACGGGAAGAAAATAGTGTCAAAAGTAAAGGGGCCAGTAGCCATGGAAGGATACAAATGACAACATGCTCGTCATAAGGAGGGACTAACTAGCCTAAAACCAATCGCAAGGCAGCATTTAGAACCTAAGCCAATCAAAAAGATGGGCGGAGAGTGGGCGGGGCTTCCACGAAGCTTCCACGCTATACTGTATACTGCATGCATTTCCTGTTTATTGTTTTTGTTCTGCACACTGTTGGGGGTGGGTCGGGGTGTGGGGCTGTCAGAGCAGGGGGGCGCCGGGGGCTCTCTGTAGGCTGTCAGTCAGCAACAGCAGGGTAAGGGGATGATTCCTTTTTCTAGGCACGAGTGTGGGCGGAGCTGGGTTGGGGGTTGGTGTTATTGGAGAGTAGCTCTCTGTTACTCTATCGGCATTCTTGGTTTGGGGGGCAGGTGGGGTGGGGGGGTTATGTAGCCAGTTAACTCATGGAAGTATACACATAGACAGAATTCAGCAGGAGAACAGAACAAAGGGGAAGATAGCTCAGTTAAGATTATGTAATGTTTAATATGAAGTATATGTGTTGGAATGTTGCAGGACTAAATCAAGCTAGGAAGCGGTGATTGATCCACGAAGAACTTAAGGAATTTAAGCCACAGATACCCAGCTTAACTGAGACCCATTTGGCCTATGAGGATAGATCTATGCTGAATCAACTGTGATTCAATGTTTTAATATGCACCTCTCTGACAGTTTCAATTCGGGGGGTCGGCATACTGAAATCTAAAAACGTAGCTGTTACTGTATTACATACGTTAGTCGACTCTAAAGGAAGATGGGCGATAGTTCAGCTGCTGATACTGAAACAAAAAAGTACGATCTGTGTGGTGTATGGTCCTAATATTGATAGTCCTGACATGTTTTATTACTTAAGCTTCGAATTATTGGGGTGGACTGGGGATCTGGTAGTTATGGGGGACTTCAATTGTATTATGGATTACAAGATCAGTACCACAAACAGAAAAATGCAGGCGAGAATGGGTAGGACCCGAGCAGCCATATTTGAACTTAAGCGAATACATCAGCTAGACGACGCTTGGAGGACATTGCTCCCAAGGTCACAAGGGTTCACTTATTACTCATCCCCACATAAACAATATTCACATATTGACATGATCTTCATTAAGGGCGCGCTTTTGGAAAATGCCTACATAGAGGTATGTCCTAAAGCTACATCTGATCATAATCCTGTTATGCTCACAGTACAGATGCAGGCAGGGGTCAGAGATGTTCATCGGGCTTTTTCATTTCCCCGCCATTTACTTAATAATCTGGAATATTGCGGGCATCTCAGACTAGCATTGAGGGAGTATTTAGGAAAAAACAAGGGCACTGCCTCTGCTCCCGTTGTATGGGATTGTATGAAAGCATTTGTTGGGGGGGCGACTCTCCAGTTCATTCTGGGCCAGAATAGGTGTATATATCAAGAAGCGGGATAGTTTTGTCTTGATTATGTAGACCTGTAACATCGGCATGCGCAGGCGATCATAGTAAGGGACACTGCTGAGCAGTCGATATATCTGAGGCTGCTAGAAATACGGCTTATGTTAAACAGAAGGTTAACAGAGAAAGTAGCTGCCAGCTATCAAAAGCATAGAATGCTGCAGTATGAATACGGCAAGAAATTTGGTCAGCTACTGGCTATTCAGATCTCCGACAACAAGGCAAGATCCAATATCAAGTGCATTAAAGGAGAGGGCGGGTTTCTTTACTCACAGCCACAGGCTATTGTCGAGCAGTTTGGAGTATTTTATGCAAGAATATATGGTGAGTTAGTATCCCCTATTAATCGTAGCTTCCGGGAATATCTGCAAGAGAGCCACTTACCTCAGCTTGATGCCCAGGAGATGGCACTGCTTCAAGGGGATATAGTGGTAGCCGAGGTGGAGGAGGCAATCAAAGCCCTGCCTTCTGGCAAGGCGGCAGGTGAGGATACTATCCCTCTTGAGCTCTCTAAAACATTTAGGGATATTCTGGCACCTGAGTTTACTGACCTAATTGCGTATATCGCGAAGGGGGGGGGAAGCCCCTGTATCCTGGAGCACGACTAATATAGTGGTGTTTCTCAAGAAGGGAAAACCACTTTAAGAGAGAAGTTTGTACCGCCCAATCTCGTTGATCAATTCTGATACTAAAAGTTTCTCTAAAATATTGGCAAAAATGCTTGGCCCCTCCCATTCATGGTTTAGTCTCTGATCAACAACACAGATTTGTTCCCAGTAGAGATACTTCAGCCCATGTTAACACTGCTATCGCAGCCTTCGACGTATCTGGTAAATTAAAAGAACATATTGGTATGATAATGCTGGATGCCGAGAAGGCTTTCGATAAAGTAGCATGGGAAGCACTTTTGTCTACTATGACGGCGTTCGGACTTGGAAGCCGGTTTACCTCCCTGGTACAGAAACTATACAAGAACCCGGTAGCTAAAGTCAAGCGGAACGGCATTTCATCAACATATTTTCCAGTCCGACAGGGCACACGGCAGGGGTTCCCACTTTCCCTGTTATTATTCGCCCTGTACACCGAGCCTTTTATAAGACACCTCTTGTGGATTGTGTGGGTCCTCCCAGTTAGCTTAAATGGTATAGAACTTAAACTTACTGCATATGCGGATGACATCGCCGTCTTCTCTGTTAACCCAGTAGATGCTATAGCTTGTATTACAGAAGAGGCAGACCTTTTCGGCTCCTTCTCTAGGTACATGCCAAATTTGGCTAAAACACTGACAATCCTTAATTATCAACCAGATACCTTGTTAACATCTTTAGGGGTTACAGATACTGCTACATATCTAGGTATTCGCCTTAGTAGTCAGGTGGAGGATATAATTACTCTTAATTAAGAGTCACTTCTTTAAATTGCTCACGGCTAAGCTACGTTGCAGGCATCGGCTTCCCCTCAGCATCCTCGGTAGGTGCAATGTTATAAAAATGAATATATTGACTAAGTTTCTATACTTGTTTCACTCAGTCCCTCTATGGGCCCCAGGATCTTTCTTCAAGCATCTAGAAAGTATTATCGGCAGCTTTATTTGGGGGTACAGGTGGGCCAGAAGGGCTCTAAGTTTAATTAAATTGACTTACAAACAAGGGGGCTTTAAGCTCCCAGATTTTAAGCTGTATTACTGGGCTGCATTCTCCAGGCGGATCCAGAGCCTGTTAAACAGGCTAGAAGCCGGCTTATCTACACTGGCTTACCAATTAGCCTGTAAGCCATCGATTGGGTTTATTCTTTACAAGACTATAGATCCAAATTACTACAAAAGGGTAGATTTAAGGTAGTCAGGGACAAAACTAGGATACAGCAGGGAATTTGTAAGAAAAACTCTCTGCCTCTGCTTCATTAATTTACTGTTTTATGGGGTAATCCAATATTTCCAGAAATATTTCAGGACTATGTCGGGAAAGATTGGCAACGTATGGGTTCAATAATCTAGGCCAGCTGTATGACAGCCAGGGGTTTCGTTCATTTTATTTCATTAAAAGAGGAGTTTGTGCTCCCTCAGAATTCTTTTTTAAATATCTACAAGTAAGGGATTACTTCCTACACGGACAGAAATTGCAAGATATACCATCTACTTCAGAAATACTGTCTGGTATATATGGGAAGCCTGTTAAAATTTCAATTAGTACATTCAATCAGAAACTTATCTCATCAGCTTACGATGACAGTATGCAGATATCTGCTAAATTAAGCTGGCTCCTTGTATCTGATATAACATTAACAGATATACAGGAGGCCTTGGATACTTTAGATCGATCAGTAGCCTCCGTCAGTTTGAAACTGCAGCTGCATAGGACAATCTTTATTTTGTATTACACGCCAGAGCTTATTTCTAAGTTGGCAACATCTCGAGTTTCCGACAAGTCGTACTGCCCAAAATGTAAGCTTTATGCGGCAGACTTAAAGCATATGTTTGCAGATTGTCCTATGTTAAAGTTATTCTGGAATGACTTATCCTCTCTGCTTACAAGACACTTGGGCCGTGAGTTTCAGTTTACAGATAAGTAAATCCTCCTCGTGTTTAAACATGAGTTTACCTGCTATGAGAGGTCACTGGCTTCCATTATCATTGTATGTGCCCGCCTATGTATTGCCAGGGCCTGGATAAATCCTACCATTTGGAATGTTAACGAGTTTTGGGTACTGTTAAGACAGGTGTTTGAGATCTAATTGGCCCTGGCTAAGGCCAGAGGCCCCCGCTCCTGTTTAAGGTTAAAAAGGATTTGGTCTAGTCTGCGATGAGAATAGTCCTGTCCTACATCACAATGTTGAATAATCTTTTGGTTACTATTTTCTTTTCTTTCCTAATCCCCTGATTACTTCTTCCGCCACCGGCTACACCTAATTAATGTTCCAATTATGTGTATCATCCTCTGTATTTGTCAAATTGCTTGTTGGTTTCTATTTTTCATTCTGTATTGAGTTGTTTTGTTGGCTAAATAATACATTTAAAAAAAAAAAGGGCCCGATTCACAAAAGTAATCTGAGACGAATTCTAACTTTACGACTTTCGGTATTCACAAAAGTCATTTAGGAGTAGTAAAGTTAGGATTCCTAACTTTACCACTCCTAAACTGAGACAAAATCCTAACTTTACGACTTTCAGTATTCACAAAAGTCATTTAGGAGTAGTAAAGTTAGGATTCCTAACTTTACTACTCCTAAACTGAGAGAAATCCTAACTTTACGACTTTCAGTATTCACAAAAGGCATTTAGGAGTAGAAAAGTTAGGATCCCTATCTTTACTACTCCTAAATGCCTTTTGTGAATACCGAAAGTCGTAAAGTTAGGATTTTGTCTCAGATTACTTTTGTGAATCGGTCCCACTATTCTTGAAATGGTACGGGCATTGATTGGTTTACAGTGATAATGAGCTGTGTATTGCCTGCATGAGCAAGTGGAATATGATCAACATTAAAGAGAGAATAGCTTAAGAAGGAGCCCCGAGGGACTCCGGATTCATAGGCCAAAACTCAGATTGGAATGGGATAGATAAATTGCTTGGGCCCGTTTGCAGGGTTGGGATCAGCACCATTCCAGGCCTGTATCTCCGATGCCAGTTCCATCAGCCTAGACATCAAGATCTTATATAGGATGGTATCGAAGGCAGCTGAGAGATCAAGTAACACCAGGACAACAAAGTTGCCCTTGTCAGCTTCCATTTGAAGATCATCTACGATGAGATAGGGTATTTTCAGTACCGTGCATAGGTCTGGAACCGGACTGTACAGGATTCAACAGTTTGTTACGCTCATAATGAGCAGAGAGGAGCATATTCGTATGCCTTTCCAAGATCTTCATCAGAAAAAGGGATTAAGAAGAAGAGGGAAAAGGGCAATTAGGAAGAAAAAATCATTATGTCCCAAACCTCAATCAATCTATCAGGGAGTAGTAAAGCACGCTACTCACCCGTGAGGGTCTCAAGATGCTGGGGGGGGGGGGGGTGTAAGCAGCTCTGTTCAGTCGAAGAGCCAGGTCTTGAGTGACTTCCTGAAGATGTTCAGGGAGGGGGCGCGTCTGATGTCGATCAGGAGCTCGTTCCAGGTCTTGGCCTCAATGTAGGAGAAGGCTCTTCCCTGCATATCATTTTGACACAGCATTAGCATCGACATTAAAAAAATGCTGCAATGTCAGTGCATGTAGTAAGAAAAACAAGGGAACCCCAAAAAGTGAACCTGGGGTGGAATAATGTTTCAGAAGACAAAGGTTCTTATGTGGCCAAAAAATGGTCCCAAAAAGGGGGGGGCAGGGTCAGAATTAGGGACGATGCGCTAAGGTCTAGATTGATAATGAATAGCTCAGGGAGCAATAAATAGTGTGACCAGGGACAAGCGAGTCAAAATAACGTTTGTTATTTAATTTATGAAAATATGCAAGAAATAGTTCAGGTGCTTACATAGAAAAGTGACAACAAGCGTGATGTGATAAGTGGGGGTGACTTTAAAATATATACATCGCATTGACAACATATAGAAGAACTCCTCATGAATAAATTATACAAAGTACTGCATTCAATTGAAGGTGCACCGAAAATTAAGTAGCACAATCTGGTGTTGGTTTGTTCTTCAACTTTTTATTCTTTATTTCATTTTCTTTTGCACAGACAGCCAACGCTGCTGCTCCCACTTTACAGTGTGTGGAACTTCATCAGGGCTTAAATAAGATAAAATCAGAAGCGTAGTTTAGTGGATGACCATAGGGAATCCCAGGATTAATGGGTTTTCGTCAGTTCCTTGGATTCTTGTGTGTACACACAAGAATCCAAGGAACTGACGACCGGTCCGCTTATTGAGGTGGCCGGTTCTACTTCGGGAAAACCCATTAATCCTGGGATTCCCTATGGTCATCCACTAAACTACGCTTCTGATTTTATCTTATTTAAGCCCTGATGAAGTTCCACACACTGTAAAGTGGGAACGAAACGCGTTGGCTGTCTGTCGCAAAAGAAAATGAAATAAAGAATAAAAAGTTGAAGAACAAACCAACACCAGATTGTGCTACTTAATTTTCGGTGCACCTTCAATTGAATGCATTATATGTTAATCTGTGAAACAGTGACACTGAAGGGTGACAAGTGTCGAAGTGTGCACGACAAAACATTACAAAAGAGGGGCACAGTTACTAGTGAGGTGCGATTTCTTTGGGTCCGTCATCCGATTCGCTTTTACTGTCAAAATTATACAAAGTGTATGGAGTTCTTGTTGTAGGGGGTCGACGGCGTTTCGATCTCAGCTGTTTGAGATCATCTTCAGGACATAGAAAATGTGAGCGAGCTGAATTCAAAACCGGGCATTGCCGGGGAGAAAGTAGCTAAATTTGAAGCAGATGGCCGCAAGGGGCTTGAATTCTGATACTTGAAGAGAGGAGCGTAGAATTGCTCAAACTGTGACTGGCGTCCGCCAGTGAATAGCGCTTAGGGGAATAGGAGCGCGTCTATGAAACAATTACTTAGGACGGCGCGAGGGGGAACCGCTTAGTCCGGCATCATCCGATCCTAACCGGGCTGGAATTATAACGTAGTGCAGCGTGTAAAGTTAGGAATCCTTCAGTTGCCAATTATTTGCTTAACAGGACCGCATTAGTCAGCTTGACACTGAAGAGCGGAGCTGCCTATCCAGCTTCTCCGGAGGACGCACTGAATGTGAGAGGCTGAGACAGTGTGTGTTCAGTCAGTTATAACACGCTGCCGGTGAGAGCGTGCAGCAGCCCAGTTAGCCACCACCTACTTTCGTTGTGAGTTTTCTGATCAAGTGTTCTTCCAAATTGTTGGTATCGCCTTTGTCTTCTTCCACAGTTCGGGACCAGCTCTGTAGTTGGAGAAATTTAAACTTGGAAACAGATTTGTTGGTTATTTGTTGGAACTGTATCCAGGAACAGAGCTTCCCCTCTTGGAGGATCTGACCCCATTCAGTAATACCTGCTTCCCTTAGGTTCACTGCCAGCCTGTCTTTCACACATTCAGGGGAGCCTGACGAGTCCCATATTGGTGCATACATGCTATAGTATGACAGATTTGTTGCGCGCAAAATCTGGGCCCATAATCGAACCCCTGCCTGTAACACTTTTAGCCTAATTTTTTTTTAAAACCTCTGGTCCCCGAATTTATACATAAATTTGGCCCCACCAATTTCCACTTCATTTAGCAGGATCTCCCATAGCAGGGCACTCCCTGACCCACCCTTTTCGGACAGCAAAAACATAGTTTTATAATTGAAAAGCCCATGTATGTAGCTGAAATCTGGCAATGCAATGCCCCTTTTATCATGCTTACTCCGCAACTTTCGTCTTGCAATTCTAGAGCCCTTAGATGCCCATATTAATGAGTCTATTCTGCCATGTAGCTTTTGCAACCAGGTATTCTTAAAATGAAGGGGGATCATATTAAAAAGAAATGATCTGAGGTCCTTCTGGAACATCGTAAATACTGACTCCCAGGCTGGTAGATCGGCCATTGAACCCAACTTAGATGAAGGTGTTTGGAGGGCTCATTTTGAAATCCTGTATAGAAGGGACAAGGAAGGGGATGATAGTATGGCACGAGCTCTGCCGCACCCGGGTCTAAACCAGGATGATGTTCCCCCAATTACGGTAAGAGAAGCCACCGACGCCCTAGGGAAAATCCTAGCTGCAAAAGCGGCTGGTTTGGATAGGATCCCTGACGATCTTTACCGATCTGAACCAACCATCTGGGCCCCTTATTTGGCTACTTTGTTTAATGCCATATTACAAGGCATGGCAATTCCCACTACTTGGGCGGGAGCCGAAATCATACCGATCTACAAAAAGGGCTCCCCGCTCCAGCCTGCTAACTATCGCCCGATCAGTCTTATAGACGTTGGTCAGAAAATCTTCGCCCGAGTTTTATTGGGTCGTTTATAATCCTGGATAGAGGATCACAATATTTTAACCCCCCTCCAAGCCGGGTTTAGAGCTAGGACATCTACGATCGACCAATTATTTAGACTGCAGACGATATATTGGAAATTTGTTACCATCAAGGGGGGTAGCCTTTATCTTATATTCGTAGATTTAAAATCTGCCTTTGATTTGGTTCCAAGGGAGAAATTATGGGCAATCCTAAGAGATATGGGAGTGCCAGAATACCTGTGCGTGCAGTTAAAACGTCTCCATGAGGGTAATTACGCTTGTATTAGATATGGAAAGTGCGGTGAACTTTCAGCCCCTTTGCCCGTGGAGAGGGGGGTTCGCCAGGGCTGTGTCCTGGCTCCCACACTTTTCTCCCTCTACATTAATGGCCTAATTGACTTTCTGAGTGCCGGAAAGAACATCGACGCCCCCAGGTTGGCGCAGCGCAAGATCCCGGCCCTGATGTTTGCAGATGATACGCTTCTCCTCGCAAAATCACCGATGGGAATTCAGAGGACTCTTGACAACTTTAGCGACTTCTGCAAACAGCGGGGCCTGGAAATTAACCTGAAAAAAACGAAGTACATGGCCTTTAATGTAGGTAACACCACTCGCCCCAACCCTTGCTTGGACGGCAGACCCCTTGAAAGAGTAACCACCTTTGATTATTTGGGACTAACGTTGACTGAGAAAATGGATTGGGGTGCACAAATAAATAAAGCAGGGCTGAAACTTACCCAAAAAGTGGGGGGTATTTTAAAATTATATAGGAGTTGTCCCGAAAAAACATTAAGCCCAGGGATGGAAATTTACAAGGCTCAGGCCAGGTCTGCTGCCCTCTATGGAGCAGAACTCTGGGGTCATTGTGCATTGGGCATGTTAATGCGAACAGAGAATTCTTTTATCAGACAGCTTTTGGGCCTACCCATCAGTACTCCATTAACACCACTCCGTTTAGACCTAGGGGTTAGACCCATTGTGGAAGAGGCGGCCCTTAGGCCCCTCCTCTATTGGCGTCGCTTTTGGAGTACCCCGGAATTATCCGCCTACAGGGAGGAATTAACTGATATAATGGGTATGCGAGGTTCAGGGAGGATACCTTGGTTGTCCAATATTAAGAACATTTGTGAGGGCTTGGGTAGGGGCAATCTATGGCACAATGCGGAATATACGTCCCAAACAACAGCAAGAAAGACCCTGATAGAGAGCTTCAGAGAGCAAAAGCTCAATGAGCTTGAAAGAAGAAATACCGCCGGTCTTTTGACGGTGGAATTTTTAGCAGTAAAAAATAGGTATAGTATAGAACTGGTGCTGGATGATATCCAGCCACTTCTCGCTAAAAAACTTTATGTCCAGTTTAGACACGGAGTCCTCCCATTACGCGCCTTTACTCGCAAGTGGGAGGGGGCTTCAAACGGGGTTGCCCGGCCTGTAACTATACCGATGAAACGGAACTGCACGTGCTATTTTTCTGCAAGGGTTATGGAAAGGCCAGAACACGCTGGCTAATCCAACTTTGCAGAAATTTGGGGTCAAGACGCTGCTCTGAAGTGTACAGGATATTTAAATCAAATACACAAATGCCTATTGTTTACTCTATCTCACGGTTCTTATTCAATATGTGGCACACTCGAAGGGCCATTCTCAAAAGAATGGCCCAGTAGAACGATATTGCAGGAATTGTATGAGTGAACATAATATTGCATTCCTTTGGTCACATTTCGGGTTGTGTGAGGTGCTACATTAATTTTATCAATTGGATTACTGGTCAGCATTGTATCTAATTTTTATACTACCTTTCCAAACTGTGTATATATTATGAATTCACTGTATCTTATTGCTTGTTTTTATTGATGCTTTTATGGCAATTGATTGCCGAAATAACGTTTTTATGAATTAAAAAGAAAGCTGAATTTCAGGACTATGACATCTTTATTAAATTGGTCCTCCCCAGTATCGTTAGTGCCTATTTGCTTCTACAATTATTTTGTGGAAGTTTAATTCTGCCAGTTTCTCTAGAGAGGGAATAACCTTTATGCCCAAACATTTTAGTTCCCTTTTTCTCAACCTATGATTCTCATTTATATTCCATACCATAACCTCTGTCTTGGAGGAACTGGCCTCATACCCAGCTACGTTCCTAAATTCTGCAACCAGGAGGTCTAAACTTTCCAAAAAGGGGACCAGATCTGGTGTATATACCATAACATAATCGGCATATAAGAATACTTTTTTTGACCATGTGCCATACGGAAAAGGGCTAATTCCCTCTTTCAACCTAATTTTCCTAGTAAACGGTACAATCTACAAATTCAAGAGCAGCGGAGAAAGAGAGCAGCCCTGTCTGGTCCCTCTTGTTATCTTGAAACTTGATGTAAGATTGCCATTCAGTAACATCTTTGCAGAGGGAGCCCTGTAAATGCCCCATATGGCTTTGCAGAACTTTATACCCATCTTGTAGTGCTCCAACATGGTATTCAAATACTGCCAGTTCACCCTATCGAAGGGCTTGGCAGCATCAAGTGTAATAATCGCCAGTGGTACTTTACTTTCTGTTGCCAAGTCAATTGTCCTTATTAGCCCATGACATACGTGGTGCATATCTACCTTTCATAAACCCTTTTTGGTCTTCTGCTATCAACCCTCCTATTACTTTACTTAGTCTACTGGCCAGGATATTAGCATAGAACTTATAGTCACAATTCAAAAGTGAAATTGGTCTATAAGATTCACAAGACATTGGATCTTTCTCTGGCTTTAAAATTAAGGTAATTACTGCTTCCTCCCAAGATTTCGGAATCTCTGCCCAAATCTGAGTCATTGCTAGACATAATATATCACTGAACTTTAATAAAAATTCATTGGGCAGCCCATCTGGCCCAGCCGCCTTGCCTCTTTTACCTTTCTCAATCAATAACAGGACCTCATCCTGGGTTATCACTTCATTAAGAGTCTCTTCTCCTTCCACTGTAGGCTCCCCCACGAGCTGGCCATCCAACCAATTATTGACCTGCTCTTCCAAGACATTAAAATCCTCTGTATACAAAGTTTTAAAAAATTCCACAAAGGCTTGTTCCACTTCCTGAGCCTCTCAATCTGTTCCCCATTCTCCTGCACTCTACCTCACATATCTCATTTCTTATCACTTCTGTCTTAGCCTTCCATGCCAGGAGTTTCCTCGCATTCTCACTATACTCAAAGTGCGCCATTTTGTTGGCTTCCCAGCGAGGCGGGCTCCTTTCTTCTAAAGTACTACTAAGCCTAAGTTTCCGGTCTTGAATTTCTTTTTACCACCTCTCAATAGAATCCTCCTCAAACGTTAGCTCTTCACACTTTTTTCCTAACACCACAATCTCATGCTCCGGGTCTTCAACCGCCTTTCTTTTTTGCTATCCAGGTGATAATCCATCACCACATTGAAGTCTCCAGACATAATAATCGGATGTTGGGAGCACATCAACTTCACACATACAGTTTGTAAAGGCTCCATATCATCTATGTTTTTGCCATAATATCCTACCAACGTATAAATAAATATATACTTTTGTGGTCGCAATGACCTATCTACCCTTCTTATCCACTTTCCAATCCAATATAGACACCTCTGCTCGCTTTTTAGTTAGGATGATCACCCCCCTCATATGCCATGTTTGTTCCGAGCATACCAATTGCTGTACCCATTTCTGATTTTTAAAGATATCTAAACATTCAGCTTTAGATAAGTGTGACTCCTGAAGTATGATAATTTGAGCCGGGGTGTCCCTCAGATACTGGAGAATTTTAGATCTCCTACTCCTGACTCGCAACCCATTAATGTTCCAGGAGAGAATTTGGACACCCTTACTCCCTATCTCAATCTTGTCACCTGGGTGGACTCACTACCCTGGTGGATTATCAGAGCAAAAGGAAATTTTTGTTTGTTTGTTTCCTCTATACTCCCCTCCAAATGCACCACAAACCTCCCCTTTCTCTCCCTCCCACCCCTGGCGAACCCTACCCTACTCTTCTTGGCTAACACAGCCATATGGACCTGCCAGGGGGAAAGGAATACCAAAACAATAGACCTCCAAGACAAGGCAAGCACTCTCCCCAGCAGCTCTGGCGCTCCGTCCACCGCGCCAGCACAGAGTCCTCCCGCCGCACAGGGTTCGAGCCTGCTGCCCGTCCCTGCGCGTCAGGTCTCGCATTGGGTCTGTTTTGTTTCTCCTGGGTTTTAATTTAATTGTATTTTGATCTTACTTTTCCCCTTGGCCCCGGTTTCCCGCCGCTGCTGCCCCTGCGGCCCGCCCCCTACTCAGCCCCGCTCCCGACCTCTGCTCCCGCACCCCCTCCCCTATATATGGCAACCGCTGCGCGGTCGCGCCAAAGGCGCGCCTAAGGCAAGCCCGTCTGCGTCCATCCGCGCCTGGACCGCGCCCACCGCTAGACCCCCTGGCCCCCGCGTGCACCACAACACCCGACGCTGCTACGACGCCAACACCCTCCACGCACTCAACGCAGGCCGACCCTCCACCTGCTTCCAGGCCACCCCGATGCTCATCCACGGACCCTTCACCTGCCGAAACTGCAGCTTCACCAGCCAGCGCACACCTGCACGTCCTGCCCACCGCACCACAGCAGGCAACAACATTCTCAGATGCATACTACTCAACACCCGCTCAGTCCACAAGCACCCCGTCGAACTCTGGGACCTTCTCGACTCATCCTCCCCGGACGTCGCCTTCCTGATGGAGACCTGGATGAACGCCTCCTCGGCGCCCGACATAGCCACTGCCATCCCGGACGACTACAAGATCACCCGCAGGGACTGAACCAACAAACCAGGAGGAGGAATCGCCATCGTCCACAGGAACACGATCAGAATATCGACCAACACCGAAGACTCCCTCAACCTGGCTGAACACCTTCACTTCCAGATCCATGTCGACCACAACACCACTCTCAGAGGAACCCTTGTCTACAGACCCCCGGGACCCCGACCACAGTTCAGCGACTCCATCACCGACCTCATCAGCACGCACGCCCTCGCATCCACGGACTACATCCTCCTCGGAGACCTGAACTACCACCTCGAGAACGTCAACGACAGCAACTCCACAACCCTGATCGACAACCTCGCCAACCTCAGACTCAAACAGCTCGTCACGACAGCCACCCACGCCGCTGGACACACGCTCGACCCCATCTTCTCCGCCAGCAACCACGTCACCTTCAGCCACACCACCGAACTCCACTGGACCGACCACCACTGCATCCACTTCTCATTCGAAAAACACACCACGCACATCCAACGGCAACAAATCCCACACCGCAGCTGGAACAAAGTCACCGAAGACCAGCTCCTCACCACCCTCGCCCGAGACCCCCCACCCGAGCCCTCAAACACCAACGCAGCGGCCCACAACTTCAGACAATGGATCAATGACTGTGCCAAACCCTCCAACAGATGCACCGACACGAGAGCCATCTGGTTCACCGCCGACCTCCAAGCAAACTGCAGAAGACTCTAGAAGCAGTGGCGCCAAGACCAGACACCATACAACCACGCAGCCATCAAGAACGCCAGACGCAAGCACCACCAACTCATCCGGGCCGCCAAAAGAACCTCCTTCAAGGAACGCATCGACAACAATGCACACAACAGCAAAGAGCTCTTCAACATCGTGAAAGAACTCGCCGCCCCCAGCTCCAGCTCCAACGACATCCCACCATCGCAAGAACTCTGCGACTCCCTGGCCACCTTCTTCCACCGCAAGATCGCAGACATCCACGACAGCTTCGACACCCAGACACCATCGACAGACGCCGACACCCCCAACCCAACGCCCACCAAACACACCGGACTCCTGCCCTCCTGGAACAACATCAACGACGAAGACACCATCAAAATCATGAACTCCATCCACTCCGGCTCACCCTCCGACCCCTGCCCCCACCACATCTTCAACAAAGCAAGCTCCATCATCGCACCCCAACTCTGAAAGATCATCAACAGATCCTTCAAGACTGCCACCTTCCCGGAGAGCTGGAAACACGCCGAGATCAACGCCCTACTCAAGAAACCCAAGGCGGACCCAAAGGACCTCAAGAACTTTCGTCCCATCTCCCTGCTCCCGTTCCCGGCGAAAGTCATCGAGAAGATCGCCAACAGACAACTGACCCATTTTCTGGAGGAGAACAACATCCTGGACGCCTCCCAATCCGGTTTCCGCAGCAATCACAGCACCGAAACCACCCTCATCGCCGCCACCGACGACATCAGGATCCTGCTGGACAACGGTGAAACAGCGGCCCTCATCCTCCTGGACCTCTCGGCCGCCTTCGACACAGTCTGCCACCACACCCTGCGCACACGCCTCCACGACGCAGGGATCCATGAAAAAACCCTGAACTGGATCACCTCCTTCCTCACCGGCAGAACCCAGAGAGTCTGCCTCCCCCCTTTCCGATCCGAAGCCACCACGCTCACCTGCGGCATACCCAAGGATCATCCCTCAGCCCAACCCTCTTCAACATCTACATGGCACCGCTCGCCAACATATTCCGAACGCACCACCTCAGCATCATCTCGTATGCCGACGACACCCAGCTGATCCTCTCCCTCACCAAGGACCCGGCCACCGCCAAATCCAACCTCCACGAGGGAATGAATGCCGTCGCAGAGTGGATGAAGTCCAGCCGTCTGAAACTGAACTCCGACAAGACAGAGGTCCTCATCCTCGGCTCCACCCCCTCCGTATGGGACGACTCCTGGTGGCCGGCCACGCTGGGAGCCGCCCTGACACCCACCAACCACGCACGCAACCTGGGATTCATCCTGGACTCAACGCTCTCGATGACCCAGCAAGTCAACGCCATCTCCTCCTCCTGCTTCAACACCCTCCACATGCTCCGCAAGATCTACAGATGGATCCCCACCAAAACCAGAAGGACGGTCACCCAAGCCCTTGTGAGCAGCAGACTGGACTACGGCAACGCCCTCTATGCGGGAACCACGGGCAAACTCCAGAAAAGACTCCAACGCATACAAAATGCCTCTGCATGCCTCATCCTTGGAATCCCTCGCCACAGCCACATCACCGCCCACCTGAGAGACCTCCATTGGCTCCCGGTCAACAAGAGGATCACCTTCAAGCTCCTCACCCACGCTCACAAAGCACTGCACAAAGCCGGACCAGCATACCTCAACGAACGACTCACCTTCTACACCCCGAACCGACAGCTGCATTCCTCTGACCTCGCCCTCTCCACCGTCCCAAGCATCCGCCGAACGACCGCCGGTGGCAGATCCTTCTCCCAACTCGCCGCCAAGACATGGAACTCCCTCCCCATTCACCTGCGACAAACCCAGGACCTGCTGACCTTCAGGAGACTCCTCAAGACCTGGCTGTTCGATCAGTAGCTGCTTCCCCATCCCCCCACAGCGCCTTGAGACCCTCACGGGTGAGTAGCGCGCTTTATAAATATTATGATTGATTGATTGATTGACAATACCTTTAAAATCAAAAAAAGGAGTACTTAATAAGGTAACATATCACAAATATTCTAATTTAACTTTGAGAAATGAAAAACAACTTTACAAAACAAATATGGCTCGAAGCGGCTGTCGGACCCAAACCTGGATCTTTTTTCATCAGGAAAATCTTCCCCAATCCTAAAATCATTCTTGATTAGACCTGACCTTGTCAAGTAAAGAATCTGCCTCTTCACAACTTCTCAAATTATGCATTTTGTTATTTTTCATTACCCTTAAGGTGGCCAGGAATTTTAGCTGGATAGACCCTCCTAGCTTTTTACATTTATCTATTCTTTTTCCATAACTCCCACTGCCTATTCAGAGTGATCTGAGAGATATCAGATCTGATCTTAAAAGAGAACCCCTTCCCAGTTAATGAGCCTGCTTTCAGGTCAGAGTTGAAAATCTTATCTTTGATAGTATAGGTAAGAAATTTCACTAACATTCTGCATGGTTTTGTTTTGTTTACAATTTGCCTGAAGGGGTCTCAATGAACCCTCTGAATCTCCTGGTTCAGTATTTCTGCTGGACCTCCCCAAGCACCACTGGACTGTAGCATGTCAACTATAAAGGTTTTTATATCCTCCATCTCACTTCCTTCAGGCACATCCAGCACTCATATGTTATTTCACCTTGCGGTATTCTCTAAAGATTCCAGCTTGTCTTGATTTTCTTTAACTTGCACCCTTAACCTATTCAATTTGTGCCTGTCTTGCATCGTATTCTCTTGTAGTTCCGTAGCTGAGGCCTCTAATGCATGTGTTCGTTGAGAGAGAGATTCGAACTTCTCAGCAAGCCCCTCACAAACTCCCTGGATCTCCTTTTGGTTAGCTAAGGATGTGGCAAAACCACTTTTAACTTCTCCCGCAAGCGATTTCATTAGCTGTTCCAAGGGGTTGACCTGAGATTCATGCTCAATGGGATTTTGTTAGTTTAATGCAGGCAGGGATTTCCCCATCAAAATGTTCATTGAGTCATGCTCTTGTTCTCATCCTGTTCTTCCAGAATCCACAGAAGCATGACTAACATTGTTGCTTTCCACCTCTCTCCCCTTTCCTCTGTTTTGATCCCCAATGTACCCCAATATAGGCCAAGGTAGCTGCACAACCTTTTACCTACATTTGTCCTATCTTGCTCTACATAACGGCTCTAGCGCTGACCTTTTGCCTAGATATGTGCCGAATAAATGTTGTGTGGTTTTCTCCAAAAACTAGCCTAATTTATTATGCATGAGGATTCTTAGTATCTCACAGTGGGATTACCATCTTCTGAATAATAACTCTGTACAAGAGTCACTGCAATCGTCATCCTTGGAAGACAGGGCCACAGTGCCATTACACAGGCAGACCCCCTGAGGGTACCTTTTGGGTATATAACCACCACATCTTTGCTGAGAAAACCAGAGGAGAAGCTTCTGTCGTGTAGTTCCTATATTACCTATACAGGATCTGCACGTTTGGATAACATAAACTGTGGGTTTGGTGGCGGACCGATTCTGTGCACCCCCACCAGATATGTTAGCCTGTCTGTATTAGCTAGCTCACAGTGCCACTATAATCTCCTCTTATCACGGAGAGAATAGATTCTGGCAACCTCAGAACATGACAACCCTGATCCCCCAGGATCGTGGAAACAATATACTACCTTTCGCTCAGTCACTCGTGCTCACTTAGTTTGTCTCAGAGAGATACACAGAATAAACAGTCAGGGCGTTTCAATAAGCATTTATTGAACAGTTGGGTATTCTAGTGTAGAACAGATGAGCTGCAACAACCGTTAGACAGTAGCAGAGATATATGATTAGCAATACTACGAAAGTAAAAGGATGGTATAGTTCTACCATCTTGCAGAAATCACGAATATATACATGTACATAAAACACATGATAAAAAGTGCGTACTCCTACGACGCCTCCCTAGCTAGATGTACCTAAATGTACCTAGCATCTGTGTAGGTGTTATGCCAAGAATCCCTCTAGGATCTAGTTCACCCCATTACCTGAGAGTTAGAGAATATGGGACCCCGTCCTGGTCTAGAGTTGGACACCCCGGGAGGGATGTTAGACCACTGCTAGCTGGAGCGTCTGCATGCAGGAACCTCCGCGTCTCTGGTCAGTGTGTCAGCCGGGAAGTCACGGTCTCTTCTCTCTTCCTAAGCAAGATGTGTTGTATATATACCCATAGGTCTCCCCAGGGGTCCTACCTTGCTGTGTTACTGTGTCGGCCTAAAGGATGACGTCGGGCCTGAACTCTACACAGAGATATTATACAGGAGATGGTAATCCTACTGTTAGTCCTGCTGTGCTTCCAAGAAGCCTCATGCATAATGTATTGGAATCGAACCAGGGAAAAACCTGCGTTCTGGATGCTGTGTCATATCTAGGTAAAAGGTCAGTGCCTAAGAACCGTTATGTATGTAATGTAGGGACCGATGTAGGTGAAAGGTTGCGATGTTACCTGCACCTATATAGGGTACCTATATGGAATATAACAACCACTCCTCTTCCGAATGGACGACATATGTAACCTATTACTATACTACTAATATTACTAGATAGTGGTACGCACAAAGTTTATAAAAACATCTCTTGCAACTAAAATGTTTAAAAACTTCTAAAAAAAGTTTTAAAAACTTAAAAAATGTTTAAAAAAAGTTAGCAAGCCCTAGCTCTAAAATGTCCGTTGATATAGTCCGGATCACTATAAGCATTATAAAGCCATTTATGCCAAAAAAATGAAAGGAATGTCAATTTAGTTCCAAATTTGAGCTTTGTTTAAAAAAGGGAGAATTTTTCCCAGCACACGACTAGCCAAAATGAGTTCAAATGTTTGTGTCCTGGCTGGCCTGTAGCACCTCGCAGGGCGCATCAATTGAGCACAGATGTTCCACGCTGTCCACAGCCGGTGCTGGGGCAGCTTGTGTGACGTCCAAAGCCTGTGTGTCAGAGGAGGAGCCGGTGTTCATACCAACAGGTGCTGTTACCACCCGTGGTGGCTCAAGGAATGCCGCCATCAACATTGGAATACGCTGAGGACACTGCAGAACATGGGCCGTTATCGGGTCCAGTAAAGCATTCAAGTCCGGTTGCGCACATGATGGGAGTGTCAAACACAGGTCTAACAGGCATTCTTCTCCGCAAAACAGGCATCAGAGGACAGGTGAGATGCAGTCTATCCAGACCGGTCGAAATGACAAGAACCAAGATTCACTTAGTTCTCTTAGGCGAGGCGTGCCTAGAAGTTGTACCATGCGGTCACGGAATTTACGCTCCAGGAGTGTTCTTTCCATCGCCTTGGTGACTGGGACGTCCATTGCATAGCAGATAGAAAACAATCAGGATACCTGCTATTAGAAACAGGATCAGTCCTCCAAAGATGCTTCAGAATACGGAATGTATGAAGTTTGGTATAACTCCAAGTACCGTCTGAAAGGTGCTCAGAAGTCCAGAACCTATGGTCTTAAATAGGTGGACAATGCCTGTCGTATCAGACACGTTAAAGATACGATTTACCATTCCTGCGAAATGGAAAGGGCAGTTAGTATGAATGAGCACCTGTATCTCTGCCGAAGACCTTGCAAGTTGAAGATCAAAAGTCTCTCGAGCGGAGGTTAAGGGCACAGACTTCTGTAGAAGCATGGTTTTCATTCTGCTTAGAGTATCAAACCGTATTAAGGAAACATTCAATGAAGGCCATAACGGTGCCTCCCTGACTGTATGTGTCGCTGGAAACAATACTTGCATACAACAAGTAACCCTGGAGCTCACGGTTACCAGATAAGCAATGCCCGGGAGCATGCCACAGCAGCCTTGACTGTTCAGCATAAAGTAACTCCCATTTGAAAGTAGCCTGAATGCTGGAGTAATCACTGCAGCTGGGGCACCCTTCAAATGACAGGACAGGTTCGCTACAGAACCATTACAAGCTCCGTGCAACATTATATCCTGGCATATGAGTGATCCACTTAAAGCATTATCGCAGTTTGTACCGCTCAGAAACACTTCTCGATCCCCATTCCGGCATCGATATCTGTATGGTAATACCCATGATTCCTTGATGTATTCCTTACCCATTTCTTCATATCTGCCTGCCTGCTTTTGTTCAAGGCAATATCGAAACTGAAAAGTAGTGACCAGTAGAGTTATGTGGCCATGGATTAGCCATTCTGTGGATGGCGATTCTGCCACTGTGAATTGTAATCTATCCAGTTTTTCGATACGCAGCATTGTATATTTTGCTCCCCTTTGTGCCATTTCTATCTGTTTATCTGGTAGATTGTATTCAGAAAACAGAGACGTACTGTTGATATAACGCCAAGGCACGTAGCCTGCACGCAAACATTGCAGCGTCCAGCTTAACAACATAATAGAACGTAATTGAGATTGCCCGTGTTGTAATATGGACAAATCTTGTTCTAGTATGTCTATCGCAGAATATACAATGTTGCCTAAGGAATATATCCTGGAGGTTAATGTAGTTAACCCATTGTCTTTCACTGCTAGAGATGTTTCTAGATTTATACGGTCTATTTCCCGAAGTCTCTCTGCGGCCTCTTGTTGGGATATTTTCCAAATTTCATTGTAGACAGCATAATAGAAACGTTTCTGACGTGGCTTCCTGGATCCCATTAGAAAATCCCTAAGATCCACATCCTGTGACAGTAAGGATAAGTGTTGTTTCACCTGTGTGAGTGTTGAGGTTTTTAGCCAATCAAGGCACAACTTCCCAACACTGTAGGTTGTCACTACCCCTGAATGTTGTCTCAGTACATAATGTTGATCTGGCCTTGATACTAAACCCTTCGGTTCTACCCATGAATCTTGCTTGACAACTATTGGTGTCTGTGGGCCAAATCAACCATTTTTTCCAATCGGGGTCTGATCTGTTGTATTGTATAATGTCATCTACTGTAATGTCTTCCTGTGATGTTTTGTTGCCCTCGGTGTGTCATGGAGTCGGCAACTGAGGTGTGTTCAAGTCTTTGTTCTTGGCTAGTCCAAGGCAAGACGTCTGTTGCACTGTCTCGTTCAAAAACATGATTTGTTGAGGGATGAGGGATGCTCTAAACAAAGGGTCTGTCCCCTGTACCTGCCATTCCCCAGTACCCCAGACTGATTTTAGGTCTATGGTGTCTTTCCACAAGTCGAAACCTTGTTCGGACAACTGGGCAATAAAGGATGCAGAGTAAATCTGTTTGGTGTTTGTCAACATATTTTTCTGTGCTGATGTTGGTGCAACCTTATAATAGTATGAGGCTGGGTCAGACATATTAAACTCTGAAAAATATGGAAATTTCTGTGTAAATGTTTTTGAACTACCTTTCGGTGGTGTTGGACAATGTTCCCACTGGTGGTATGTGAACACATTTCTAGGATTTGCAGATTTATGCAGAAAATGATGACCATAATGTTGATAACAATACATACTCTCGAAATCTAATGTGCTTTCCAATGTTTCATTATTAGAAAATGCAGCAGATTTTTCCAAATCAGATAACATGTTTTTAACCGTTTCAAAATCCCAATCATCGGAAAATGTACTTGAGGTAATGATATCACTCAATGATATTTTAAATAAATGTGGAATTCTGAAAATTTCAGTCGGACCAAAAATATCGAAATCAACCTTGTCCCACACTATACCGTCAGGTATTGGAACTGCTGTAATGTTCACTGATGACAAGTCTTTGTTCTCGATGAGATGATTGGTGTGGTTTTAAAAGTAAGTTCACCTTTTGGGCTGCAGAGCTTTGTTGAATGTATTTCCCATTAATAAGCATACTAAAAACTATTACCAAGCCTACCCAGAAAAGAAAGAAAGGTATCCCGGTGATTATCCATAGTTCTACCCAGGGTGACACCAGGTAAGTCTTTTTCAGAAAGTTCAGAAAGTCTTTTATTTGCTGTTTGCCTGATTTTTTGGCTGGCGTCATTTCCGGTTCGCTTGGATCCAAAGAAAACATATCAAAGTTTATGAAGTAACCAGAAGCAGTTCGATCAATTGTTGGTATTGCATCAGGATTTGCAGAAATCGTGGTTTGCTCTTGTCGAGGCATGTTGACGTAGACATCTGTATTTGGTTGAATAGCAATTTGATTTTGAGTTTGATTTTGAATTTGAACTTCAGGTTCAAGAGGAACGAGTTCCATAGCATTATTGCTTAGTCCTTCATTCCGTGTTGGAGGCTCTTCGAACGTGATGAGTCTTTCCGTTTGAACTTCTTGGATTGTAGCGAGAGGAGGGCGTCTGCTACTTTGGAGTCCACGTGGCCTACTGCTTAGTATCGGCCACATAGTGTGGTTTGATTAGGTCAATTGAGACAAATCTTTTCTTCTTTTTTCCGGCAAGAGGCGGCAGAAGTACAGTTCTTGTTCTTTCAATTGCTAGGACCAGTACAGGCCTCTGTATGATGACCCAAATTAGTTTTTGTCTGCTATGTTCTCTCTGACCAGATCCCCGACTTTTGGGATCCAGACAGGTCTTGCCGTGACTGATTTGACTTCCCCAGTGGCGGTCTGCTTCAGGTGGACATTACTTTGTTGTGTCCTGGATTCATTTAGATCCTGTAAAACAGCCAACCGATCATGGATGTCAAAAGGCTTTTCATCCGCCACTGTGCCTTTACAATCAAGATCAGGTACCCACATTCTTGTCCCAAATAGGACCTCATATGGAGTGACACCCCCTAGAGAACTTCTTGGCATGTTGTTCAAAGCTCGCTGGACTCCATACAGATGTTTACCCAACTTTCACCCGTGCCTAATACTCTGGCTGTTAAAGATTGCTTTAAGTCCTGTTTTTTCTCTCAACAACCAAATTTCCCTCGGGATGGTACGGAGATGAGTACCGCAATGCTACACCCAATCGTCGCATGGCCTCCTTGTAAGCCCGAGAGCTAAACGCAGGGCCCTGGTCAGAATGTAATGTGCCAATTGCGTATGTCCCTATGAAGACTCGCAAATCTTTTATAACAGTTCGAGCGTTGGGGCCACACCCATAGGAATCTCGAGCAGCAATCCACTGCAACCATGATATATCTGTAAGCCCCAACTCTTTGTAAGGGGCCGCAGTGGTCCAAGTAAACACACGTTAGTGGTTTGTCAGATATTAATAATGGTGTCTGTGCTGGACGTGTTACGGTGGAACCTTTCATTTGCTGGCAGATGTCGCATTTCAAGACATAGTCTTTAGTCTGCTTTGTTAATCCAGGCCACCAATAGTGTTGTTTCAACAAAGAAACATTCGCCGTAACTCCTGCATGTGCCGAACCTATCCCTTCATGTGCTGCTAGAATTAAACCTAACCTACGATCCATGTTTGGAATTACTCTATCCCCCACTCCAGGAATCTGAGCAAATGGAATGTTATTGGCATCTAACTTGTAGGAGTACTTGAGTGGAAACCTTTTTGGTACTGCTCCGCTGTTTTTGCGGGTTGCATTAATAGCTACCATAATCTCGCCGTCTATTCTCGTTTTAGAACAAGTGATTGCAGCTACAGAAGCCGTGCGTACAGCCCCCTTTGCGGCTTCATCAGCCAATGAATTCCCTTCAACGTGAATGCCATCACGCTGATGACTCAGTGTATGTATCACGTGAGCCCTCAGTAGTTCGGTTTTCAACTCCACTACCTGTTCCCATAGCATTTTATGCTTAATTGTGCCACCTTTTGCATCTTTGAACCCGTTTTGAACCCGGTACTGCAAATATTCATTGTAAGACTGCACACAGTAAAAGGGATTGCACACAATTAGTGTGGGGAATTCCCGATCCGTATTTACCAGTGCCAGTAGGAATGGACTAAGACAGGGTTGTGTCTTGGCCCCCTTGCTCTTCGCCATATTCCTAGCCGACTTACCGGCAGCATTGGAAGTGGAAAGAAGTGCAAGCCCCAGAATGAGTGGTAGGAAAGTATCTTGTCTTCTATATGCAGATGATCTTGTGATACTGGACCAAACTGAGCTAGGACTCCAAAGGAAATTAAATGTTTTTAGAGAATACTGTGAGGCAAAGTTTTTAGTTGTAAATATGGAGAAAACAAAGATTTTATGTTTTGGTAAAAGAGATAAAAATTTTAACTGGTTTTTAGGACAAATAAAATTGGAAATTGTAAAAGAATATAGATACCTGGGCCTTTGGTTCGATAATTCGCTGAAGTGGTATACTCATTTAGAAGCTCAAAAACAAAAGCGCATTCTTCTATTTGTGGGCTGAAAAATTTAACAAGGATTATGGGGACATGTCACATAGACCAATGTTAAAGGCATATGAAGCCATGATCCCACCCCAAGTTTTGTATGGGTCTGAAGTTCTAACCCTAAGTGGTAAAGGAGATTGGGATCGGGAAGAAGGCAAGGCCTTAAAAACGTTATTGTCTTTACCAAGTTCTACAATGGTTCAGGCAATTAGAATGGAATTAGGAACAATAGCATGGAGTAGTCAGGCCCAAATGTCTCTGCTGAGATTCTGGAAGCGCCAAGATCCAGGGGGAGTACAGAAAGTTTCACACTGGTGTAGTGAGGAGATTCGGCATAGTAGCCTAAAATGGGCCAGGGATGCGAGAAAGAAAATCCAGACTATAGCTGGGAGTTTAAATGTAAACTCAGTACAGAACCCTCTAGATGTAGAATTTACCAAGAGATTACTTAGATACCAAGGCTTAGAACAGTCAAGGATGCTTGATCTGGAATATCTGAGTAAGAAAAATCGGTACAAGGTATAATAAACTCCTGGGTAAATGCTGCATGGTATCCGTATCTGGAAACCCTGCCTAATCATGGACTTAGGTGTGAAATCCTAAGAGTACGAATTGGCATCAATCCATGGTTAATGGAGGAAAAATAAAAGCTGCCATGATATATCAAGATGGGACATGTAAATGCGGGCTTGGAACTAAAGCTGAAATACTGCATATATTGCTAGATTGCCTGGTTTTACAAGATTTGAGGAAATTGATTTTACGTCCATTATTTGTAAAATATGGAATAAGCTCACGAGCCCAAGCAATTGTATTAATAACTGATATGATAAGTCTCGATATAGCTATAGCACTAGGAAATTATATGAAAGGTATAAATAGCTTTTTACGGGATAAACTAAAGGGAGGTTAGCAATGTATTGATTTTAAATTCCTTCGCCCACAGAATCGGTTTAGATGAAATGAATATAATATGGAATTGAACTATTTTAAAATGCCACTGTTATTGGGGAAAGGAAGTGGATAACGTACCCCTTTTTAAATAGAGCTCTGATGGCACTGTTATTTTAATGTCTTTTATGTGGTTTTAAAAAAAAAAAGAAAAAAAAAAATCTTTTCCATACATGTATATAATATGAATATGTTGCTGCTATAGGAGAGGAGGTGAATATTGGTTCTACTAACTTTTTTATTAGCTAGAATAATTATAAAGAACTGTGTTGTTTTATTTCCTTCGTGATTCTTGTTGTTTAAAGACTATGGTCTAAATAAACAGAGTTTTCTCTCTCTCTCAGTGCCAGTAGCAGCGCTCTTAACTCTGCCAACTGTGCCGTGCAGTCTCCTAGGGACTGCGTCTTTGTGCAACTCGAGTGGAACTTTCCATCCCGCATGCGACCTTTAACAATTGCACATGCTGCGCTATATTGTTGCTTACTTCCTATGGCTGGTTGAGCAGATCCGTCAGTGTAAATTATATATTCATACTGATCTAGAGGCATTATTTCGTTTAGAAGAGGATATTCTTGTTCGTATTGCAGGAATGCTTGTGTCTTTAAATTTGGGTTGTACCTGTATTCTACATCTGTTGCAGTAAGAGAATTAGCCCATTGTATCCATCTCGGATGTAAAGCTTTTGCATTCGGAACGCTTGCCTTTGTCGCAGCCTCTAAGGCTGGAACCGGAGTCACTACCATTATTCGTTTCCCCTGAGCCAGTGATCTTTCTCTTACTACAGCAGTCTGTATTGGTGTTAGAATCTTTTCTATAGATGCGAAGCGTATCTCAGCATTTGTGTACAAATGTGATTTGTATGCAATTGGTACTGTTTCACCTTCATTATGTTAGATAGGTGTACCCAGATTGACCCGCAACTATACGGATCACCAGGTTGCGTACGTTTACGAGTGTCTGCAAGTGTTTGGAAGCTATCATGTCAGCTTGTAAGGAACAAAGTGTATCTGTATGTTCCTGGGTCCATTGTTTTACTGAAAAATCGGGTTTTATTAAATCGTAGAAAGGTTCTACTCTTTCTGCGTAATCTAAAATGTATGTTCTACCAAAATTTAGAAATCGCAGAATTGACTGTAAATTTTTCAATGCCAGGCTTTTTCATTCACTTGAAAGCTCATATCCTAGAAACAGGACACTGTGGTGGGCAATTTTTGATTTTTTAAAGTTGAATTTGTAGCCCTCAGATGCAAATCCCAAAATGTTGGTATTCACTCTGTTCAAGTGTTCCTCTAGGTCATCGTCCGTTAGATAAATATCATCCACATAGGACAATGCCTCTTCATCCAATTTTTAAAGTAACTCAGTTACTCTGGTCGAAATCAACCCCGGGCTCTTCTTATACCCCTGGGGGAGTCGACAAAATTGACCCTGGGTCCCTAGCGCTGAGAAGGCTGTCAGATATCTGCTTTCAGGATCTATATTTTGGCAGAAAAATCCATTTGAGATATCCAGTGTTTTATATTTTTTCCGCATAATGTTATTCATTAATGCGGCACTGTGTGCATTTTGGACTGCAAATGTCTTAGTGCAAGTGTTTAAATGTCTATAATCTAAAAATATATGATATGTGTTGTCAGGTTTCATGACAGGAAACAAAGGATTGTTCATTGGTGAGGTGCAAGTTTCAATCACCCCTTGGTATTCAAGTTGATCTAAGATCTCCCTGTCCTTCTTGCTTTATTGGATACTGCCTCTGTGCAGTTGGAGTATTTTTTAAAGGAATAATGTGGTGGGTTGAATCCTCATCCCATCCAACATGGTTTTTGTATAATGCTGGAGCCTGGGCTACCGCCCACTCCTGCTCATATGTATGTTGTAAGTGCCTGGGAATATGGTCTGAGAAAGCCGGAAGAATTACCGTCTCTCCTTTAGGGCAATCCATGATGAATGCTTGCGGCCAATCGCTAATAAAATATCATAGCCAAACGTCAGGTTCTCCCAAAAGAGACCTCTCACTGTTCTATATTTGTCCCCCTCCATTTGGAGTGTTATTTCATATACTTTATGTGGGACACTTACCCTAGTATCGGGTGTTTCTACGTGATATAATCATTCAAGTCCTCTGTCACCAGAAATTCCTTCAGGTTCTGGTGAGCTGTTGTTACTTCTGCCGCACTGTCTAGCATCGTCAGAGCCCATTCCTCGTTCAGTAGTCGAGTCCTCAGAATTCTGGGCATGTCTGATCTTTAGACCTGCAACTTTCTTCTTTTTGAACTGTGGCTTTTGCTTTGGTTTTTATTCTTTTTTAAAAGTGCAATCCTGAGCGTGCTGCTTGTCTCTGGACTTTGTACGCTCTTCTTGTCTGTCTGACCGTCCTTCCCTCTCTGAGTTTTTCAATGAGCCCTGAAAGGAACGAGAGGAACGTGTATCAGTATCCTGATACCTGTCTGGTTTCCTAATATTATCCCTATTCCTGAGATTACACCTCTTTTCGGAGGGCTCCGGTGGAGGAGATCTACCTCTGGATTGAGATCTGTTTCCTTTAAAGTTTTATTGTTTTTTATTGTCCCACTTCTTCTTTGTTGAAGCAGGCATCTGCTTAGTAGTGTCCTTTTCAGGACTGCCCATCAGTTGTGGTTTTAATGCTTTCCCACCCAAACTGTCTTTGCCTAATTCTGCATATGCAGTTTCAAATATTTTGGGTAGTTTTTGTTCTTATTCTAAAGGATCAAACTCTCTCAGGCGTTGGCGGATGGCCACTGAAGCTGCTTCCCCTTTAATGTTAGCTAGTATTATGGCTGATACCTGGGCATAGTTACCTAGTAACTTCATCCCTAAGTTTAGGGCAGGTTCTGCTCCGTACTCATTTTGTATTTGTCTCAATATGTCTGGTACTACTGCTAATGACTGGATACCATGAGTTCTGGTATATATGGCAGCAAAGACTGTACCCCAAGTGGTACAATTCTCTAATTGCGGTGTTATCCCCATGGGCAAGCAGATTGTTAGCATTCTGTGTTTTTCATACGGGGTAGTATTCGGGAATACTGCCTCTAGCTGCGTTATTTTCTGAGCTACCCGGAATGGTATTTGTTCACGTTTTGTGGGCATTTTACCCATCACTGCGTGTAATGTTTGTGGTGTAATTTTAGTTGCTGTACCCTGAATTTGAGTTCCATTTGTTGCAACTATTGCTGGTTGGACTGTGAATTTCCTCATGACGAATTGCGTCAAGTTCCTATAGATTTTGATTAAATCTTTATGTTGTATGAGTAAGTCTCCTGGTGGCATTGTGTCAATGTCGGGATGTGGTGTGTAGGCCGCTAATATTGGTCATGTTGCCCCTTCTCTTCCGAGCGGGCGAAGTCATACTCTTCTTCTTATGTGGGGTAGGGCGCCTTTAAACCAGTATAAGTGTTCCTGGTACCTGAGCGGAACCTCTATATCCTCGAATTGATAATATTCCGCTGGTGCATCTCCATCCGTGTAGGAGTGAAATGTTTTTGTTCTTGCATTTGCTGCTGGGAATTTAACCCACGAATAAAATACCTCTGTTTTGTTTGATTCGTGTGCCTCAATCACGAAAACCACTATGCCACTCCTAGCTGATAAACCATGCGCTAGTAGTTTCAGGGTGACTGTATTTCTAAAGTTTGGTGCAATTTGTATTACGCCTGCATCGTCCTCGTCTGTGAGGGGCAGATTTTGTTGCATTGGGTCTAATTCTCCGTTATTTCTGTCTTCAGTCATTTTTGTACAGAAGACATTTTTAAAGGGAACTAAGAGAAGGTGTTTTGCACAATTTAGGAACAATGTGTCCTTCAAGCTTGATTAACCAACAGCCAATAAATAGGATTTCTTGCCTACTCAGCTGTGGCAGAGTTTGTGCCCACCCACTCCAGACGTCTCTGGTGTTTTGTGAGTAGGGGTCTCTGAGAATAGCACGACTGAACTACTCAGATTCTACTGTTAAATAAGTACCCAACCAACGTTGGGTGCCATGTCGTGTAGCTCCGATATTACCTATACAGGATCTGCGCATTTGGATAACATAAACTGTGGGTTTGGTGGCGGACCGATTCCGTGCACCCCCACCGGATACATTAGCCTGTCTGTATTAGCTAGCTCACAGTGCCACTATAATCTCCTCTTATCACGGAGAGAATAGATTCTGGCAACCTCAGAACTTGACAACCCTGATCCCCCCAGGATCGTGGAAACAATATACTACCTTTTGCTCAGTCGCTCACTTAGTTTGTCTCAGAGAGATACACAGAATAAACAGTCGGGCGTTTCAATAAGTATTTATTGAACAGTTGTTATTCTAGTGTAGAACAGATGAGCTGCAACAACTGTTAGACAGTAGCAGAGATATAAGATTAGCAATACTATGAAAGTAAAAGGATGGTATAGTTCTACCATCTTGCAGAAATCATGAATATATACATGTACATAAAACACATGATAAAAAGTGCATACTCCTACGATGCCTCCCTAACTAGATGTACCTAAATGTACCTAGCATCTGTGTAGGTGTTATGCCAAGAATCCCTCTAGGATCTAGTCCACCCCATTACCTGAGAGTTAGAGAATATGGCACCCCGTCCTGGTCTCGAGTTGGACACCCCGCGAGGGATGTTAGACCACTGCTAGCTGGAGCGTCTGCATGCAGGAACCTCAGCGTCTCTGGTCAGTGTGTCAGCTGGGAAGTCACTGTCTCCTCTCTCTTCTTAAGCAAGATGTGTTGTATATATACCCATAGGTCTCCCCAGGGGTCCTACCTTGCTGTGTTACTGTGTCGGCCTAAAGGATGACATCGGGCCTGAACTCTATACAGAGATAGACAGGAGATGGTAATCCTACTGTTAGTCCTGCTGTGCTTACAAGAAGCCTCTTGCATAATGTATGAGAATCGAACCAGGGAAAATCCCGCGTTCTGGATGCAGTGTCATATCTAGGTAAAAGGTCAGTGCCTATGAACTGTTATGTATGTAATGTAGGGACGGATGTAGGTGAAAGGTTGTGATGTTACCTCCGCCTATATAGGATACCTATATGGAATATAACACTTCCATGCTGACACTAGATGCTGAACTCCAGCACGCAGTGGTTTGACATTCCTGTGGGGTGTCAAACTCGAGACCAAGACGGGGTCCTTCATTCTCTTCCATCAGGTAATGGGGTTGGCTCCCTCCTAGGGGATTCTTGGCTCTACACCGCCATACATGCTAGGTACACTTAGCTAGGGTTTGCATCTTAGAAGTACGCTTGATTATTGCTAAGTATCTATTCGCCTGCATATATTCACTGTTTTAGCAACATGGTAGAATTCTACCTTTTATTTTTCTCTGTCGGTGCTTGCAATTGTATATATGTGTTTCTGTCTAATGGTTGTTGCAGAACATGTATTTTATACTAGAATGATGCTGGTTCAATAAATGCTTATTGAAAACATCCCCATTGTTTATTCTGTATATCTCTTTGAGAAGAAGTGAACACGAGTGACTGAACAAAATGTACTGTACTGTTTACAGGGTTGTCATGTTCGATAATTGCCAGAAACTATTCGTTCCTTGGGTATGGGGCTTATAGTAGCACTGTGAACTAGCTGGTCAAAAGGCTAACATATCCTTTGGGGGTGTCTGGATTCAGTCAGGACACTAATCCCTTAGTTTATGTTGGCTAAACGCGCAGATCCTATATAAATTTATAGGAACTACATGACACCTGCACTCTCAACAATAGTATCCTCATCTGCTAAGCATAGAAACCAATTGGGACTAATCGGGATCTGAGGCATTTCCATTGTACTCAATCTGTGGTCTTCATCTTGTCCTCTAAGCATATCTCTAGGGTCTTTATCCAGTAGCCAAGTTGAAACGGATGCTTAAGACTTGTGTGGTGTCAGAAAATAGACGTCCCTTCTCAGCCTCAGGGCTTCTTCCGCACAACTTAAAATAAGACCTGAGAGAGGGGGTAATCTTCAAATTGAACATGTTGCATGAGCCTTCAAATAAAGAAAAAAATACTCATTCTAAATAAGTTTTTCTTTTGGTACAAACCACATCCTTTAACAGACTAAAGTGCTCACATGCTTCTTAATCCAAGGGAATGTATTTATTTAAAAAACTCACACAATTAAAAGGAAAGAATTTATCTATAAATGGACATGCACTTCCTCATCTATTTTTAGACTTGAACGTTCAATTAAATTAAATTCAAATGAGTACTTAGATTCCAATCTGTGTATTTCCAATTCTTTATTTCGTCAACGTCTTGGCAGGAAAATATGATCTTGTACTAAATTTTTTTAACAATTCAACATTAACCTTATCACAATGTTTTAAATGTCATACAACCAGGTAATTAACATCATATTCTTAATTGCTTTTGTATGTTGAAGATTTCACTTGTGAACTGGCAAAATGGTGCTCTCTATGTAGTGTTTGTTTTTTACACAGATAGGTGAGCATGTAGATAGCATGTGTTGTTTTACAACTCAGAATCTTGTTGACATTTGTGAGTGGCACCATTGCTGTTGTGCCATGTTTGGTAAATATACATGCCTTGCACTTCCTGCTTCCATTTAAACCCTTATTTTCACTTAGGCATGTATTCTTATTTTTTTTGTGTGACTAAAAAACACTCGACCTATCTGTCTGTTTTGGTTGCTACTTTTCCATAGCTGATTGCTGGCTTTTTCGATATATTACCACCAATCTCTGGATCGCTCTTGGTCAGAGGGCAATGTTTACTCAGTGCTTAACTGATTTTTTTTATGTTATAGACTATGCATTGTTATAAGTCCAGTCTTATTGTCCTGTTTGTTTTACACTTACTGGGACCAAAGATCAAGTCCATCTTTCTCTATGTCCTTACTTTCCCAACACATTCATTCAACATTGTTTTGTAGTATCCATGTTTAGTTAGCCTGTTACAGATTAATCTTTCTTCCACCTTATAGGTGTCTGTACTGCTAACAATTCTCTTAGCCCTTAGTAGTTTGTTATAGGGAATGCTCTGTACCAAACAATCAAGATGGAAACTCTCTGCATGAAGAATGCTGTATTCAGCTGTACTTTGTCTGAAAATAGATTGTGGTAATCTCATTATTGTGTATTTTCAGTTTCACATCCAAGAATATTGCTTCAGTCTTACTCATATTGCAATTAAAATGTAAGATTATGTCATTATGATTGATACAATGTCTACTAATTTAATAATCTCAGTTTCTTTCCTCTCCAAATAATAAAAAGATCATCTATGAATCTGAGCCATAGAATTATATTTTCCTCCATAGTCCCAAAGGTTTCAGCATATGCCTGTTTCTCCCACAAGCCCATATGAGAGTAACATACCTGGGGACAAAACAGATGCCCATTGCTTTTTCCTGCAGTTGGTGATATAGTGTGTTCTCAAACATAAAGATGTTTTCAGTAAGAGATACATATATCATTCTGAATAACCTCTTCATGTGGTTAAACAAACATAAGGGTATCAGTCTTCGGATGTGCCTGGCTGCTGTCAAATCATCCCCATGTCTGATGTTTGCATAAAGTGATTTGATATCTAGTGCCACAAACAAACAATCCTTCTCCCATTTGATTACAAATATCTATCTCATAAATCTGTTGTGTCCCGTAGATGCGAAGAAAGTGCTTGCATATGTGCCTAAGAAAAGGGTCTACGGGCCAGATGTACGACTGTGGAAATAGCGCCTCGCAAATTGCGAGTTTTTTGCGACTCACAATTTGCGAGGCGCTATTTCCAATGTACAACAGTGTTGTACAACACTGTTAGCGATTCCAAATGGGGTCGCAAATTGAGAGGCTCATGAATATTAATGAGCCTCTCGCAATTTGCGACCCCATTGGGAATGGCAGGCCCTTCCAGGTATGGTGGCCTGCTGGGCTCAGCAGACCACCATGTCTGGGACTGCTTTTAAATAAAGCGATTTTTTGTTTTTGTTTTAATGCAACCCGTTTTCCTTAAAGGAAAATGGGATGCATTAAAAAAATTAAAATTTGAAACGTTTTCGTTTCATTTTTTAAGGGCAGGCAGTGGTCCCTGGGACCACTGCCTGCCCTTAAAAAATATTTTCCCCTGCATTTGCAAAGGGGAAGGGGTCCCCTGGGGACCCTTCACTTTGCAGTGCATTACCACCCTCTTGAAGAGGGTGGTAATTTGTGAGTGTTTTGCGCCCACAATTGTGGACGCAAAACATTCTTACATAGGGTTGCGCTCACTATTAGGAAGGGAACGCCCCTTCCTAATAGCAAGTCGCAAAACCCTATTTTGCGAGTCGCAAAAAATTGCGAGTCGCAAAATAGGGTTTTTACATTCCCCATGCTGTTTTTGCATGCGCAAACGGGTTCGCAAACCCGTTTGCCCATGCAGAAAATGGTCGTACATCTGGCCCAATATGTTTAGAGGTTATAAACAATACTTACTACCTTTCTTTTGCTTCACCAGGCCTAAGGTTTCTTTGTTTCAAATTGCTCACACCGTACTTGGTTCAAAAAGCAAAAGGATACTCAAAGTTCCAACAAGATTACAAAATTTTTATTGCTAAAAGGTTTTTAAAAGTCAAAGTAGCATCTCGCAAATCAGTGCAACATGCCAGATCCTCAAAACATTCCATTCCCCGGTCCCTTAAGGAAGTTAAAATATTGGTAGCGTTTCAACACCTGCAGCTCGCCACTGACATCACGGAGGGACCCATGGTATGAAGTTGGGAGACAGGGAGTGTTGAAATGATGGTGGAATACTTGCCACTTTATCTACAAGGTAATGGTATTCTTAATATAATGACCTAATTGTAACGACTCCTGATGTAATCATTGGAGAAGTAACAAGTGACATTCACAGTTACTGATCTTACAATTTCTAACTTAAGACATCTGAAGCAGGCAGATCTTATGCATTCATGCTACAATGCATTGCTCAACTTGCTGATACCTTGTAGGTTCAGACAGCAACCATGTTAAAGAAATAGCACAGGCTCAGATCTCAATCAGTTGTTATAATGACATGAGTCATTAAATAACACCCATTCCAGCAAGTTCTATGAGGAACCTAGGAGATACCATCAGCAACATGTATACGAAACTCAGTATTGATTATCACTCATTTAGCAACTTTAAATATATTTTTCCGTCAATTATCACATTGAGAGTTTCAGAAAATACACACATTCTGTTATCATATACAAGCTTTTTATTCTGAATAAATAAACTCAAGTTCCTCAAAGAAAGGTTTTCATTTTGATGAAAGCACTATTTTTGTCTTTAAATACCAGCTGTTAATTTTCGGTCAATATACCTGAAATGTCATTTTGCCATTTTCATCAGTTGCATCAGTTGCTGACTTAAAAGAACTGACCCACTGAGCAGGAGATATAGATGGTCAAAACCACATTTCGTGGGCTTCCCTGAAGGAGTAGAGGGCACAAATCCAGAGCATTTTTAACTATCTGGTTAGAAAAAATTGTTCCACCAGAGGAACTGTTTCAGTGCTTTGTATGTGATTAAGTCGACAGGGCCCTAGGACAAAGGCCTCCCCAGAAGCCCTGGCCCGACCAATAACAGCCCACTTTCTCATTTTTAGAGACAGGGATTTGATCCTTAACACAACGAGAAGACAAGACAAGGAAAAATAAAATATGCCTCCCATAACCTATTGATATTCCCCAACTACATGAGATTGGTTTAAAAGCAACGTAAGTCATTTGTCCTGGTCAAATAAAAATTGAGAGCTATAGGGATTCAATACATGTTATAATTTCCTGCTCAGTTCAAAGTACTATATCAGTAAGAATTGGTTTCTTTTCGAGCCCCCTGGACAGGCATGGCAGTTGGTGGAGAAGAGGCCCCCACTCACAGACATACATCAACATGTGGAGTGGGAAGTGCGCAGCAGGCTTCCACACTATAGAACAAACGAAGGACAGACTCAGACATTGCTGACGACACAAAATGGGAGACCTCAGGACTATACACTTCTCTGGTAATGACACTGCATGTAGGGACCCCACATAATCAGAATACTCACAAGAGAGGTTGTTCATGCACACAGACAGAGATGAATTACTCTCTACTCGCTCTGGATTTGAAAGGGACCTTATTCTGAGGCGGCTTAGAGTTGGACAATATGGCTCCACACTGTAATATCCCTTGACATTGCCATTATGTTGTGAAATGTGAGCCATCAGCTTAAAGATTTTCTTTACTTGGATACTCTAGGTGATAGTGACGAAATCTGCTTTACCTAGATAAAGGGCATTTGTATATGTTAAATTTCGACAGGTACTTCACCATGCAAAGTATGGGGTGGAGTGATGGGAATGTTCATCAGTGTTCCATGTTCATTAGACAAACCGACAGTGTTAACCCAGCCACATATGAAAACCACTGCGCGCACATATAACACTGACAAACCACTTAATTGCCTCTCATGGAATGTCAGTGGCCTCCTGAATAAGATAAAAAGGATAGCAGCCCTTAGGGAAGCCAAACAGTATGGAGTTGATATGTTATTACTTAAAGGAATCCACCTGATGGGGAATGAGTGTAGATGCCTTCAAAGATATGGGTTCAGCAGTGTCTATTGTTCCAGCTTCCACGTAGGCATTAGAGGCATGGCAACATTGGTTAACATCCACTTACCACTAATCATCAGATTAAAACTGATACATGGGGGCAATATGTATGGGTGACCGGCTCCCTATCACATAATGCTCTAATGATCTATGCACTATGGTCACTCTCTCTCAGGAATTTCTATCTCACCTTAGCACAGTCCTGGTCTCTGCCCAAGTGGGGCTCATGATAACAGGTGTCAGCTTCAAAGGTCTCATGAATTCTGAAATGGATCGGGCGAGGCCACTATTGTTTGTTATGTACTTGTCATATCCACAAGAGCTGTTCACAATAGCAATAGGACTATGCGACGTTCGGCCCCATAATAATTGCTCAGCAGGAGGTTAAACCTTTATATCAGGGGAGCTTAAATCCTTCTCCAGAATTGACTAATTTGTGATCTCACATACAAACATTTGCCACATAATGAACATAGCCTTTCACATGCTGGTGCTATTAGGACTTCTTTTCCATGGACGCAAAGTACATGGTGGTTGGCTAAAAAGACTTTCTGGACCCTCAGAGAACTCATTGCAATACCTTCAGTTTAATACTGGCTCAGTAGAATCATCAGGGATCATGTGGGGAGCCTACAGGCCAGTGATACGGTGTGGCATTACATCTAAAAGGGAAACAGCCATTACATTGCGTGCGTTACAACGCATGCGATTACAACGCGGTCGTTACAACGACCGTGTTACATCGCAGTTAATTACAACGCAAGTCATTACATCAACCTGCTGTAGGGGGCGCGGTAACATAAGGAATAGTATAATTTACTATTCCAACACCTTCCCTACTGTTGCGCACACTGGAGTTGGAATAGTAAATGATACTATTCCTAAATCCAGCGCGCCCCCTACAGCAAGTCGATGTAACGACTTGCGTTGTAATGTACTGCGATGTAACAAGGCGGTCGTTGTAATGACCGCGTTGTAATTGCATGCGTTGTAAACGCATGCGATGTAAAGTCTTATTCCATCTAAAACAACATTTAAAAAAGGGAGTGGTAGATGAGAATCACTGTACTCAAACATTAGGTACAAGTAGTGAGGGGAAATATAAACAAGCCACATCTGACATTTCCTTCAATCGGTTTAGAGGAGCTACACTTGAATTTAACCAAACACAGTTAGATGAAGCCAGAAAGCTTTGGCAGGCCTCGCTAGGCCATCTCTATGAGCACGGTAACACAACTGTTAAACTACTATACTGGTTATGTCAGAGAGGTAAGAGGAGAAAGCACGTTGCACAGATTGAAGATGCAAATGGTACACTCCTTAACACTCCCAGGGTTATGGAGGATGCTTTTGCACAGTACTATGAATATCTGAATTCAGATTCTCAACCTCCACCATCTGACAGCTTGCACAACTACATATCCTCCATTTAATGTTCACTACTCACATCAGACCAGTGAAAGATGCTGGAAGAACCCATTACCATTAAGGATATTATGGAGGCCATCTGTCAATTGGTGACAGGCAAAATCCCCTGACCCAAGCTGACTCCCAATGGAGTTCTTCAAGTGCCAATCAGACATACGTGTCAAATCATTGCTGGACCTTTATTCCGAAGCCCAAAGCAAGGGGTGCCTCCCTATGAACCTTGAACAGATACTTATAATGACTGTTCTAAAACCTGATAAGTTGGAACACCTTTGCACCTCATACAGACTGATATCGCTTATTAAAAGTGAGACTAAGATACTCGCCAAAGTACTTGCAATGTGATTGGTTACAGTGAATGCCTACTTGGTACACATTGACCAAAGTGGCTTTATGCTGCATTGGCCAACCAGACATAACGTAAGAAGCCTTTATAGAATAATCATGATGGTCACATCCTGCAGGGACTTTTAGCTATGATGCTAATAGATTTGATTTTGAGACCCTTGTCTTGTGGCATTATTTGTTCTCCCTACCGGGACACCTTAGTTTAGGGCACCTCTTTTTGTTAAATATAAAGCTCTTATTTAAACAGCCATGAGTTAGGGTGAAACTGGGGGGTGTCCTTTCCACTCCACTTGAACTTAAACGGGGCATGAGGCAGGAATGTCCATCGTCACCTCTGCTGTTCACACTGGTGGTGGACCCCCGAAGCACTTAATCAGGCATGACATTCGAGTCACTGGCTTCAGATGGTCTAATAAGTGCAATGGGGTCTCCCTGTATGGTGATGACCTCCTACTCTGTGATCAGCTTGAGACTTCTGGTCCGATAATCATGGAGACCTAAGTCACATTTGGGAAGTTCTCGTGTTTGAGGGTTAACTGGGGCAGCAGAAGACTATTTCCAATTGGTCATGCAAATCCATCAGAAGCATGGGCAGACCAGGCTGTGCTGATAGTCACACAGACAAGGTTCCGATACTTGGGCATACAAATTGTAGACAATATCACACAAGCCAGGTTAACCAATATTGTATCTGTAATTATTGACATTTGTAGAGACACTGAACAGTGTTCCACACTGGGTCTGTCATTGCTGGGATGTACATATTGCAAATTAGCCATTCTACATACCTGAAGCTAGTATCAACTCTTTCACTAAAGTGTTGACGGAGTGCTGGCAATGGTAAATACGACGTCTTATTGCAGAGCATCACACTCCTTGCGCCTGAACGATTGGATATAAGGCTCAGCCAATCACTCGGCATATAGAATTGAGTGGCGGGCCATGAGAAAGAACCTCTCTCTGCATTATATCTACAGGGAAATTACTGCCAAATGTGCCCCTGCCACAAGGACAGCCCAATCCGTGTGGGGAATCTAGCTCATATGAATATGAATAAAATAGGATGAGAATCTCACAGGAGAGACTCTTCCTTCTAGCAAACTCCCTCAAGTTCATGACTTGGAGAGGTTTCGGGCATGGATTTACTTGAGTATGTCACTATTGAGGAATATACTTACAGCTGGTAATTTGAAATGATTTTAAGACCCACAACGTGAATTTGGTCTACAAACTTACCAAATCTTTAGGTAGCTAGAATTGGTGACACAGCATCACCATCACTCATTTGTGCTTGATGATACATTAATCTGTAACCCGCATGACCCTGCTTACATAATTTACCCATGAGTTATTTGTTATTCCCCATACTACGCTATACATTATTTTACATGCTGTTTTGTAGTTGGATCTAGGAAACTGAATGAGTTATATGTTTTTGATTTACTTTAGCTGGCATCATAACAGTGTTGTTAATAGGCCCACATGCCTGACTACATATTTAAATAAACGCTAGTAGTAGTAAAGTTTATTGCCTGATTAATTAAAATCATTACAATGGTCATATACATAAATTGAATGTTTAAAAAACAAATGATAAAATCCGTATCCGCTCGTGCAAACAAACAAGCGCCCTCTTTGGTTATGGTTCCCACTAATGATCCTTTGAGCAAAGTGGTAAGAAATAGACAGTCCAGTCCACAAGGTAAAGTGGTAGTGCATGTAAAATAAACTGCATCTGAGATGTTAAGTGTCCCTTTTTTGATTTTACCAATGGTTTAAAGTTCAATCAAATTGGACCTACTTGATGTTACATGTGGAAACACAGCATTACAAGGGAGTGTGACACAGTCTCTGGCTAAATATCCTTTGAATGGAGAAGTTGTAAGTGGGCTATAGCTTGGACTAAGACATAAGATGCAGTTAAAAGAGTTGAAAAAGGATAATGTAATTGTAGCTCAATAAAGTGCTGGTGCCTAAAAGATAAATGACCCTAAAAGTGCTCTCCCGGGATGAAGGCCGGGCCTTCCAGCTTGGCGTCTTATGGGCGGAGGCCCCTGCTGCCTTAAATTCCACATCCTTCAGGTCGATAGACAGTCTTGGGACTAAATAAAAGCTGTATTTCTGCTTGTTGTGCATAACATATTCCTGTTTGAGGCACAAAAGTCATGTTCTCATTTAGAAATGTTGTTCTTTTTAAGCTCACATTTTGAAGGTCGTAGAGTAGCAATTAACTAGTTTGGATGATGATTCCCAGCACCTGCCTAGGATGGGAGGAAGGAGGTGAACACTCCTTTGTGTCATATCGTGAAGGCCGAGGCAAAAGAAGTTAGCATTGTATTATCTGTTAGAAGGAGGCCAGCACCGATTTCATGGGGAACATCGACTTTTGATTGACCCTTGTGTAATGAGAACCTGTAGCATTTAACTTTTGGATGAAATGAGTATTTAAGTTTAAGTGTATGAAACTAGTTGGAGAGATCACATGCCCCTTCCCACCTTTGCAGGTGGATGCCCCTTCCCTTCTCTTGAGGCCAATATGCCCCAATTTGCTGTTTATAGAGCTACTATTGAGAGCTAGTACTTTCCTTCTCATTCGTATTGGAACCTTTATTTGGTTTATCTTTCGATGCTATATTTGCTGACGCCTGCTGCTTCTGAATTTCACCGACCTGCCCACAACCTTACCTTAGCATTAGGGAATTTCCTTTATGGAAACAAGACTTTGCTTTGATTCGCATATGCTGTTCTTAACAACCCAATACTCGCTTTTATTAAAGTCAGTTACTTGGGTCATATTCTTGTAAGCAGTTTCCAGGTGAATTTTGATTTATGCCGGTTTGATTTTATTGGAGGTTGTAATTTTACTAATGTTTTATTAAACCTTTAAGGTTTGCAAACCTACTCCTCTCTGCCATTACTGTGGGGCAAAATCTACTTCACTTTCATTGCAATGTTATTTAATTAATGAGCCTCAGTTCGAGAAGGAGATCCTTCCGTGTGGACATAGCAGAGCTCTGAGTTTGCGCCAAACTAGCATTGTGCAAATACCACCCTTCTCTATCCTGTTCACGCACAGTTGCATCATGCATTTATGACACACCTGTCAAACTATAGGCTTGCCTGAATATCACCCATTGGAGGCCAAATTGATTATGTCCCACTCGCCAGACCATGGTTGTGTTTCTTTAATATAGGAAACATGCATCATCACTACTCCTGACACCTTCACTGCAGGAGAAATGAAAAAATCACTTCGGTCAGCTAGATGACTTGAATGGACAATGGCGCTAATGGCCCGTGTGGGTCTGCTATATCGGCTTGATTCTGCCTGATTCAATTTAAATACTTACATCACATATACCTAACCTCCCACCAGTTATCGCGAAGGAACAGAAGAACTAGCATCAACTGCGTCCAATATATCACAAAAGAGGGTGACTTCCTGCATATTACATGGAGTTGTAGGGTGATTCACCCCTTTTGGGATGCTATACAAGATGCATTGGGAGCGGCACTGAGCTGACTGATTGAATTAACTCCCAAAATGTCACTATTGAATATAATGGAAGATGAAAGATATATGCATTACTGGTAAAAGGGACATCGCTCAGTATTGGCAGCAGTTCACTCCCTGAAGTCGGGTGAAGAGCGAGTATGGACCTGGGAAAGCTCGGAGACCCCTTCTTCTTTGGTCAACAAACCTTTTATAGTTGCATGAGAGGTGAGAGGGAGTTAGCATACATTTCAAATCACAAAAAATGTAACCAATTAGTCACACATTAAGGCCAGGACTACTGAATAAAGTTTGAAAAATGTGTTACAGACTCAGAAACTGGCTGATATAAATGAGTCTCAGAAGCATGTTATAAGAATACAAGATAATCAGAATAAACCTGAATCTTCTAATTAAGTTCAGTCTAACCAATAAGAAGCGTACAAGAAACTCAGTAGAGGCTATGCAAAAGATAAGAAAAAAGATTTAAAGATTAAATTGCAGAATTCGGTCTTCCTGTCTAGTCATTAGTAAATATAAGTAATCTATCTTACTCTACTCTATACTAAATTTAGGAAATCCAAATTAGTCTAAGGTAAGCAAGGAACAGGTGTCACTATAATGGAGGCTTTCATAAAGTACTTCAAATCTATACGAAGTATAGCATAAAGCCATACAGAGAGAGGAATAGCATAGAGGTCTGCACCTCATGAAATCCTAAGGGTCTATGGGGTATATTCACAAGAACGTGCGATAACCATCGCCAAAATAGCTTACTGCAACTTCTCACATCGCAGTCCATCGTGGGAAAATAACCCTGTGTCAATGTGGCATTCACAACACGGCGATACCGTGCGATAATCGCACGAGAACGCGGCAAATGTCCGCGAAACAACTACCGCGACGGCGATAAAAATGCAAACCCCAACGCAAAAAAAGTTGCGATGGGCCCAACCGCGATAAAATCTGTGTGATAACTATTGCGAGAGGCCAGCAAGTCCCACGCGTCATGCGGGGAAAAGCACAAGAAAAACACCCAAAAAAAATCACACCAAAAACAAGATGAACTGCAGAGCACCAAGGATGCAACGTGAAATCCACAAGACCCACGGAGGCCCAGCCAGGAAGCCAGGTGTCGTGGAAGGGCAATGAGAAGAGTGAGAGGAAGACTGGGTACAGTCTGCAGGAAACCCGGATCCAAGTCACAGATGAGATAGAACACCAACTGTACGTCACCTCCAACGTGTCATTGGCAAAAAAGACGCTGAGATGGCAGACCATCTTGGACTATGTGAATGCCGTTGCCGCGCCGAGGAGGACAATGGAAGAGGACAAGAGGCGCTGGAATGATGCGAAGGGCAAACCCAAGAAGGAACTCGCTGCCAACATGAAAGCAGCAATGCACATTGGAGGTGAGGGGCCAGCAGAACACCAGGAGCAGGATGAAATGGAGAAAATGGTGGCCACAGTCATCAGTCGGGAGACGGTGACAGGAGCAGAGGACCCGGACACTGCTCAACATGACCTGACACAACATCAATAGGGTGAGTACCTACCAGGGAGTGGGGGGGACAGGGGGAGATGGGCACAATGACACACATGCACAATTAAGCAGAGCACACTGCACACCCACAATGACTCTGGATCATGTCCCTGATCCCCCTGGAACACTGCAGCACACACACAAACACCAAGTAGTCCCACCTCCACTATGTGCCCAAAGGGGCCCCAACACATCACCAATCACACAACCAACACATGCACACATGCGAAACCCAGCGAAGATGCGTATCCGTCAGCCACACTGACAATGCAAGAGACACTACATGACGAGTAGCATTGCTGCAGTCCAACTATCATGTCAATGTGCAGGCCATGACACTGATGCGGCAGAGTGTGGGCCAGATCCGCAAAGGTGCAGGTCACACTCTGACACATCCACGTGCACAAAAAAGCCCTGACGTCAACTACACATCCGCCTACCGACCATGACCACGAGTCACAACACGACGAAGGGCACAATTGACTCAAGTCAGCAACAACTCCGCACTGGAGACACACAGAAGTGAAAGGCACACCGCCTGAAAGGGATGAGTGGCAGCCAATTCAGAGCTGCAGGGGCGACTCAGCCACAGTGCAACATACACACATAAGAATCTGAGCACCCCAACATTGTCAACAATGTGGTACATATACTGCAAGACTTCCACAACAGAACACAGGACACAACTGGTGCCGCATGCGTGCACAAAATGGCCAATCACATCTGGCATCTCAGGAATCTGTGACATGACAATGGACGAGTACAACCAGTAACCTGTATCAGTTTTATTTACACATGCAGTGCCAGTGGACAATTTGTACTGTTCCATTATTGTACAGGATGGTCCCAAAGTGACGTGCTCAGGTGAAGAAATTGGCAATGAAGGTGTTCCTACGGGCTATTCCTGCTGCAGCTGCAGTGGGGTGTGGGCCACCTGCCCCATCATCCTCATCATCGTCCGGTGCATCTGGCACTGGGATCCATGGGGCATTGGAGCGTACACAGATGTTGTGCAAAACACAACATGCAACGATCATCTTGCACACAATGTCTGGCCTGTACAGGAGCCTTCCGCCTGTGATGTCCAGGCACCTGAAACGTGACTTCAACACGCCAAATGTGCGTTCCACCATGCCCCTGGTGCGTATGTGGGACGGCATTTTACTGTCTCTGGGCATGTGTGTTCGGGTCTCGGAGGGGTGTCATAATCCAAGTGTAGAGTGCATATCCCTGATCACCTGTGACAGTGCAGAGAGAGATGAGTCAATAGGTGGTTCGGCATGATGTGTTGGCAGGCACACTAGTCCAGTGACGCCTGTGCTGGCTGTGCGTGGGGTGAGTGTAAGACAGCCCCCAAGGAGTGTTTGGTGCTGGCAACAACTACAACAGTCATCACTCAATCAGAAGTTCAAAGTACAAACAGCAAGGGACCATGACTTGAGGTGCACAGAGTTAGTGGCCCCGGATGCACAGCGGCCGGCATGGGCACACCGCCACGGGACGGTGACTTGCGATGCACTGGGTTAGGCCCATGAGAGCTGAGCGGGTCCTCGTAGATGTCCAAGGTGACTGTCGCTGAGTGTATCGTGGGACAGTGGAAGGTGTTCCCCCAGGGCATGATGCAGAGGGCACAACCAAGCAGCAACAGGCAACATGGGGGATATGAATGCCACAGACTCATGCCAAACACCAAGTCCGTACCTGCCAGATGATGACGACAACCCCCAGGCCACAGACTCAGACGCCACCAAAGTTCAACCAGAGAGTGACCATGACTCACAGCGCACGGAGTCAGTGGCACCAGGGCTGAGGCGTGTACATTGGTGTAAACTCAGCCATTAAGAAATCAAGACCCAGTCACAAATGTGGGACCTACTTGACCGCAGTGTCGGCCGGTGGTAGCGGTGTGCGTGGGCCAACCGCAGTTCAGCCAGCTCCTCCTGGAACTCCCACACACGGCGTTGGAATGTCATGTGGCGATGACGTGTGGCTCACGGAGGCTGAGGCACCAGAGCTGAGCATGTGTGCAGCCTGCGACAATGCCGTGCCCTGGCTGGTCCCGCCTTTATGTGATTGGTGTGAGGCCGGCTGGCCCGCAGTGCATGCTGGAGCCAGTAGTCTGCAGGGCCCACAAACACGTGTCGCCGGCTTGTGTTGAACAGGGTTAGTGGCACCACGCGTCGCCGGCTTGCATTGAACAAGGTTAGTGGCACCAGGTCAGTTGTTGCTAGTGTTCAGTCACCTCCATAACGAGGATCCGGCTTTCATCCGGACTGAACCGCATCTTCCTCTTACTCCTCTCCGTGCGTTAACTGGTATGGACTCTGCCATTCATTTCATGAATCACGACTAAGTGTTGGATGTGGGACCTACTGAACCGAAGTGTGGTCCGTGGGCAGCGGTCAGCACGGGCCCACAGACACGTGTCGTGTGCTTGCGATGCAGACTTTGGCTTCACAGATCGAAGGGAGTATAGTAATATGGACGCTGCCATAGACATTTGGTCACTGCCATTCAAAACTCAAGACTCAGTTCAATATGTGCCACCAACTGGGCCGAAGTGTACGCTTGTGGGGTATGTCAACGAGAAAGGAGTGCTGCCTGCGTCGTGCAGGCCAGCGATGGTCTGAGGTGGCTGCCAAGGTCGCGGGCCTGGGGCTTGGAGCTTGCACCGGCACGTGGTGGTCCCTCTTTGACACGTGCCGGTGTCTGCAGGTGAGCGGAGCGGCCTTGGTGCGCTGGGGCAGGCAAGACGGGTCTGGGGACCAGCGGCCTGGGGTGCAGCAGGCGCACAGGGTCGCAGGCCCCGCCGCTCACGGCGTCTGCCTCGTGGCGGGCTGGGAAGCGCCACCCTGGCAGACACGTTGGCCATTCCGGAAGAGAACCACGCCCAGAGCGACGGGGTTTTTATTCACACCCCTACGCAGGCCTGGCGTACGCAGGGCCAACCCACTCTGCCCACGCCCACAGGGGGGGACGTAACGAGCGATATTTCTGCGTTCTACCCCACAGCCTGTGGTGACATGGTAGCGTCCACTGGCCACTACACTCCATGCACCAGCAGTTAATGTCCACATGGACATTTCCGTGGTTTGCACACTCAAGTCTGTCCAGCACATCCACGCCACACTTGTCATTGGGTAGGTTCTCATTCATTAGTCACTTGCCTCCTTCGCACATGCCTGCTTCCAGCCTCTCCACACATTCTGCTATTGTGTGGCTGCGGTGCCATGCCGTAGCTGGGTTGTGTACATGGCACGCCCAGGTTCCCAATAGAGTTGTGTTGTCGTGTCTGGTCGGTGGGCATGTTGTGTGGCATGTTGCATGTAGTTTCGCTGTGTGCCCATTCCCAGAGTCGTGAGTTGCATGACTGTGGAGTTGAGGTGTGTGGTGTGTTTATTTGGTACTTACCAATGAGCAATGCATTTCCATAGGTGCCATCCTGGAAGCACTGGTTGATGATGGACTGTCGGAAGATGAATGAATCATGCACACTGCCTGGGTAGTTGTCCACAACATTGGTGAAGAGTCCCCGGTGGTCCACTATTGCCTGCACATTGATGGAATGCGTGTGCTTTCTGTTGCGGTAGTTGTGTACAGTGTCGGCAGGGGGCACAAGTAGGACATGTGTGCAGTCAATAGCCCCCAACACGTGAGGGAATCCAGCTATGGCGTAGAAGCCTTGCTTGGTCTCCAGCTGCTCCTGCGCAGTGTGGGGGAAGTGGAGGTGCTGGGGTACCAGGCTGATGATGGCATCCAGGACAGGTGTGATGAACTTGGATAGGGCTGGCTGTGAGACTCCTCCGACTCTGGCAGTTGTGGGTTGGAAGGTACCAGAGGCCAACATGTGCAGCACATCCAGCAGCTTTGTCTGCGGAGGGATGTTGGTTGTCCGCTGTGTTGGTACCGTCAGCCTGTGGGCGATGTGGGTCAGGATGCGGAGGATGGTTGTCATTTTGAGCCTGTAGTGGGCAATGACCTCCTCTGGCGTTAAGTCTGTGAGGCTGGGGGCGTGGTCTGCCAGGCACGAAGATGGCCGCTGCCTGAGCGAGCTCCGGCACCCGCCCGCATAATCCTCTCATTATTCGCGCCACCGAGACACCACAGGTGGAAATTGAATCTGCAAACGACGTCTCAAAGCCTGCGGCTTCACCTGCTGTGATTTGGGCCGGTGCCGGGTCCGCTGTGCAGAGCGCGGCCTTCGCTCGTGACTGGGCCTGTGCCTGCCGATCTGCGGCCTGCCGTAAATATCTACTGCGCAGGCCAGCGCTGCCGTGGACGGAGCTCCTCCCGCTGCGAGTGCGGAGGCTGGGGCGGCGGCCGCGAGGACCGGAGTGCGTGCGCTCCGTGGACGGAGGCTGCGGACGGCGGCGAGGTCTCCTGCGAGATCCAACTGTGGTGAGCGAGTCGAGGAGCGGAGGCCTAGGGCATGGCGGCGCTCCGGGCTCCGGCGGAGCAGAACGAGGACTGCGCGGGTGTGCCTGGCTGCCTTGATCCCCTCCAGTAAGATCGTTGCCAAAGCGTGGCTGTGAGGCAGCGCTGTGGGCTGCGTAAGAGGACCCGGTGGGTGCTGCGGGTGTGCACTACCATCAGGGGGCTCCAGGGACCATCGCGACCAGCTGGGGTGCCTGAGTACACTGGAAATGCCGTATGCAGACTGTGTTTCGCTTGGGACTGCACAGGGCCCGTGATAGTGTTTGTGGACTCAGTGGCGGGGCACGGGTTGTGGCGGTGGCTGGGTGCCGCATGACCCCGCATCTTCATAGTGAAGGCACAGCCAACCTCGATTTTGGGGCCCACATAGAGGAGTTCCCCCTCACGTGATTAGTGCCACCGGAGGAAGAGGCGGCATCGCGCCTCAGCACTGGGAGCCAATATTCGACACAGTGTCACTACAGCACACCTGATTTATAGCAGCAGACATGGGTTGCACAGATAAAACACAGCCTAAAATTTCATTTGAACACCGCAAATCCACTAGACTCCGGGAGGATGAGCAGGACCAGAATAACGCTACTGGGTCGGATGACGCCACCGCACCTGAAGGAGATATCCGGCAGATTCTTGGGGCAATGCAGCGTAGCTTAACCTCCATAGATGCTAAAATAGACTCCTTGGCATACAGACTCGACAGGATGTCCGAAAGAGTAGACAAGCATGCCGAGAGAATTGATCAGCGGAGCGTAGGATCTCAGATACTGAGGATGCACAGACCGAAATTGGGGCCACTCAGCGTCAAATGGAGAAATTGGTCACCACCCTGAAGGATAAAGCTGAAGATTTGGAGGCGCGTTCGCGCAGGAACAATGTACGCCTGTGGGCCTGGCAGAATCGACAGCTATGGGTCCCATGGAGCAGTTTATAGAGACATTGTTAGTACAGTTGTTGGGGCGAGCTACCTTTTCCGATGTATTCATTGTGGAGCGTGCGCACCGCTCGCTTGGCCCGCGACCACCACCGGGAGCCCCTCCACGACCGATACTCATTCGCCTGTTGAATTACAGGGACAGGGATGCTGCTTTAAGACGCGCAAGAGAGCTGAAAACACTCCCATATGAAGGGGCAGAACTATCCCTTTTTCCTGATTTCACCCCATCGGTCCAAGAGGCTCGGAAGAAGTTCGGTCCGGTCAAACGTAAGCTTAGAGAACTGCAAGTGGATTATGCGATGCTTTATCCTGCTCGCCTAAAGGTCTCCATCGATGGTAAAACAAGACTGTATACAGACCCCAGTGTTCTACAAAAAGACCTTAAGAAATATGGTGCGGAAAAGGCGAAAGGGGGTCCTACCCTGTCTGTGGCAGCGGAGGATGACAGTACACTTGCAGATAATACTGGGGTCACTGCGGCTGCCTCTTCATCTTCCTTGCCGTCCTGATTGTACCTGGCATTGGCCGCTGGTTGTTGTGGGGGCTTTGTTGTGGTGTCTCGCAATTTGACACAAGGTGTAACAAAATGTCTTTGATTTCGATTTGCAGGTAGATTGTTCAATTGTAAATATGTCTCGGAGGTTGGAGTATACGGCGTGCGGGGCTGACCTGCTTTACCGCTTGTTGGGGTCCGGCGACCATCGCCTCCGAGTGTATTTCACTAGGGTATAAAGTTGGGGATTGCTGCCCAGTTGGCAGGTACGAAGCATAATTGAAACTGGGGGTGGGAAAGTTCTGGGTAAGCTGTATCTACTTATTTTGATAAGCTGTGGGGGGGGGGATGGTGGGGTGGGAGGTGGGGAAGTTAAAAAGATGCAACCGTTTTATTGGTATAGTCGCTACTCGTTAATTGCATTCAGATGCGCAGTCACTGTGTGTCCGGGATCGGATGGCCACAGATTTCCCAGGCGCTAGTACTCATCCCGTAAGGGTACGCTTCCTCTCTTGGAACGTCCGAGGCCTAAATGATCAACGCAAAATACGTAAGGTAGTTGCGTATATGCATAGGCACCAGGTTGATGTAGCGGTACTACAGGAGACCCACCTTCCCCCTACTACAAGTTTACTAACACAACGGAGAATGAAGGGGCAATGTATAGCCGCAGGGTTCACATCTCATGCTAGGGGAGTACGCGTGTGGACACGCAAGAATTCTAGCATACAAATACAGGCTGTCGATATTGATCCCAACGGTAGATACATAATAACGAAATGTCGCAGGGAACACTACAAGTGGTTGCTAGTGGGGGTATATGGTCCCAACCATGATGATCCGCAGTTCTATCACACACTGCATGCTAAGATCTCAAACTACGCTCATCTGCCCATATTGTGGGGAGGGGACTTTAATTGTATACAAGATTTGGAATTGGACCGGTCAAGGTGGGCCACTAGGCCACTTTCACGTGCTGCCTGCGCTATAGCATCCATGGTGAGGGCCGAGGGATTGTGTGATGTTTGGCGCCAGCGGAACCCCTTGGGGAGGGAATACACGCATTACTCGGCGGCACATGACACTCATACCCGTATAGATTATTGGTTTGCCTCGCTGACATTGCTCACCTCAGTTAAAGCCTGCACACATATGTCCAGGACATTATCGGACCATGCCCCACTTTGCCTTACATTGGAGCTGCCAGTCCAGAGTTCTCAATACCGATCGTGGCGATTCCCACAATATTCTTTATTGGATTCGGTCTTTAGTGCAGAGCTGGGTACTGCCATTGACGATTTTTTTTTAACAAATTTAGGTAGTGTAGATTCCATGGGGGCGGTGTGGGAGGCTTTTAAATTGTACATAAGGGGGATAGTTATCTCTAAACATGCTGGGGTTTTGAGGTCCATTCGGGCACGGTTGGCCTCCACGGAAGAAACGTTGAGAAGGTTGGAAGGTGTCCACTTAGAGACAGGTGATCCGCAAGTGTTAGCTCAGATTTGTGCACAAATACATGAGTTTCAAACTCTAGCGGAGGACGAGGTAAAACATCTGGGTAAATACGCTGTGGCCAGAACATATGCGGAAAAGGATAGACCAAGCGCCACCCTGGCTGCTCAGGTGCGGCCTCCAAGGGGGGACAATCACATTTCGCAGATATATGATATGGGACAGACTCTGGTGCATGACACACCGGCCATTTTAGATGCCTTCGCAGATTACTATACAGGGCTATATATCTCACGGCCCAACAGTTCCTTTGAATCGGATGAGGAATACTTGGAGTATCTTAATATGTCCTGGCTGACTAATAGTGACAGAGAACGGTTGATAGGACCACTCAGACCAACGGAAATATCAGCCGCATTGAAAAGCATGCCTAGCGAGAAGACCCCAGGGTCTGATGGCCTAACAGTGACGTTTTATAAAGCCTTCCTTGACAAACTGCTTCCTCATTTGGTCAATTTGTTTGAGGAAATGGTCAAGACAGGCACTATGCCACCGACTATGAGGGAGGCGACTATAGTTACATTACTCAAACCTGGGAAGTCTCCAGAACACTGCTCATCCTACAGGCCTCTTTCATTGTTAAACACTGATACGAAGCTGTTTGCAAAGGTGTTGGCCAATAGATTAGCCCCCTTGCTGCCCAAATTGGTGGGTCCGGAACAAACGGGTTTCATCCCGGGCCGCTCTCTTACAAATAATCTCCGTACACTGTTCGGAACCATAGCGTGTATACAGCCTAGGATCAAGGCAGCAGCACTATTCATTGACATCGAGAAAGCATTTGACTCGGTAGAGTGGCGCTTTCTGTATGCCGTGCTCAGGAAGGTGGGCGTGGGGGACGTTTTCGTGCAGCTAATCCAGGTGTTGTACAAAGATCCGATAGCAAAGGTGAAACTCAATGGTGCAGTTTCTCGGGCAATAACAATCACCAGAGGGACGCGGCAGGGTTGTCCCCTCTCCCCTCTGTTATACGCGCTAGTGGCCGAACCCTTACTATGCGCAATGCGTGAATACCACGCTTACAGAGGCATACATTCCCCAACTTACAATACTGTGATTTCGGCCTATGCCGATGACACTCTACTCTATATCCGCAACCCAGAGCAAAATTTGCCACCCATGCTACAAGAAGTGGAGAGATTCAGCCAACACTCAGGACTCCATATCAATTGGCAGAAATCACTTATATTCCCACTTACCTCAGACACAGAACAAGTCAATACCATGTACCCATTACAATGGACCACGGACCCAGTAAGATACTTGGGTATCAAAATACACACTGATGCTGATCTAGTCTTATCAGAAAATTATGGCCATGCCCTCCAGAAATTATCTGAATCAATAAACAAGTGGATTAAACTGCCACTATCGCTGATGGGCAGAGTGGCGCTGGTGAAAATGGTGGTTCTCCCGCGTTTTCTGTTCCTGTTCGCCAATATACCAATAAGTCTACCGCGATCATTTTTTAACACACTCTGCAGTTCACTGAGTCGCTTGGTCTGGGCGGGGAGGCAGCCGCGGGTCAGATGGGAAGTACTCACACGTCCCTACGCTGGGGGAGGGCTAAATGCACCTGACATGGAGAAGTATTACAGGGCGGCACAAGCCCTGCATGCACACATATGGTTCCACGGCCCCCCGAATATGCCGCAATTTCTACTTGAGCGAAATGTTGTGTCCCCTTCCTCGCTACCAGGGTGGGTGACAGGGGCAGCATGCACTACATGTGGTAGGATCGATCCAGTGAATTGCACAGGCGCGCAGTTTTCTAAGGTTGCGAAACAACTACATCTCCCTCTCATATATTCCCCAAAGCTCCCCATACCCTGGTGTAGTTGGCTCCCACATAGGGGGGACAAGGCTCTACTGGGTGTACTGGCGAAATTGAATATACAGTATTTGGGTGACCTGTTTTGTGAAGGAGGGGTTAAAACCTGGGACCAGGTGTCAAGTCACGTGTCCAATGTTACAACCTTGGATATGTTCCAATACTATAGATTCCGCAGCGCTCTGCGGGGGTTGTTGACGGAAGGAATGGTAGAACCGGCAGAGATGCCCGCATTAACGTACCTATTACAAACCCCTAACACACAGCACGGTATAACCAGACTGTATACAGCATTTCACACGGCCTGTGAGTTCCCCAAGTTAAAATTTCAAGCTGATTGGGACGCTGAGCTCAATGTCACAGTCACAGACGAACAGTGGACATGGTGCTTTGCCTCGGTGAGGTCAGTTTCTCTTAACGGTAGACACCGGTTAATACAATTTAAATACATACACAGAACATATTACACACCAGTCAGGCTGTATAGATACGGGCTCCGTGACGATGACGCCTGTCCTAGATGTTCCGCTAGTCGTGCTACTTTCCTGCATCTAGCATGGACTTGTCCCGGTATAAGAACTTACTGGCGCAGGGTGTATCAAGCCCTTTCGGAAATGTTGTCGACTGAGCTACCAGAGGAGCCTCTGGTGGCGCTGCTGGGGTACGCGTGGGAGATCCCAAAGGGGGTACGAAAACTCGCAGAAATTAGCTTATTATTAGCAAAGAGAAGAGTTGCAATGCGATGGATGAGGGGCCCACTGCCTACGCTCGACGAATGGGAGAAGGATTTGGCATATTGCTCTACACAGTCCGATACTTATAACACACTCATGCCCGCGCGCTGTGCCCCCAGGGATATATGGGGCCCATATAGACAATATTTGTTGAATAAAGCTGTGACTACTACCCCACCTGTTGAGTTAGATAGAACTGGTGTGGGCTGATTTGCTGAGACTCACATGGTTAGTTCTCGAACATTCCAATGTTGTACCAACTGGTTGGCCTACCGACCTGCTGGGAACCCGCCTGTTTGAGACTTAGCAGGGGTCGGCAGACTCTATTATTATGGGTATTCCGGTATTCCGTATATCATTAATGTAATATTCCTTCACTGGTGTTCAAATAATAATGTTTGGTCTCTTTTAATGACGGCTCGGGGGAACAAGCCGACAAGGGAAATGATATCATCATGCGCTGGAAATATACTGTATGTATTTACCAAGAGTGACTACATTGGAAAGCTGAATGTAACTGTTTTTTCTTCGGTTGTAAAAATGAAAAATAAAGTTATAAAAAAATAAATTAAAAAAGTCTGTGAGGCTGGTGCGTTTACGGTAGGTCCGCTGTCTTTGTCTACGCTGCCTCTGTGGTAGTCCGGGGGTGGGGGGCGGGGCGGGTCCTGGGGGTGGTGGCGGTGGGTGTTGTGACCCTCTTGGGTCTCCGAGCTGCAGGATCAGTAGCTCCATGGCGTCTGTTGGTCTTCAGGTGTGGCTCTGGTCTGGGCTCCCTTTCAGACTGCAGGTGGTCGTCCAGCTTAGCACCAGCAAAAGGCAGGTGTTAAATACCTGCTGCTACCGCGGCTTATCGCCTGTTTTTGACTCGCATCGCAGATCTGGCTGTCCGTTGTGAATCGCGCGTTGTTGTCTTTTCGTGTGTTTTTGCACGAACACGCCTATTCTGCATCTCATTAGCGTTAGTTGGCGGTGTCGACCGTGGTGATGATTTTTGCGGCAACTATCGCGGGTTATGTGGTGATGTAGGCAGTTAGCACCAGCTTGCGAAAGGGGCGGTAATTCTATCGCCACTTTTGCTGCGCTAAAGTGCCGATAACTCGGCGATAAGTCCTTGTGAATATGCCCCTATGCCTCTAACAATGCAACACCTATTAACACATTAACGCACAAAGTATTCAAGGTAATCCATGTGATCGTCTCCAGTACATTTCCAGCTTCCACTGTTGCAATTGGCAACTTTTTACATTCTCCCACAGCTTGGATTGGGAACATTCGATTGACCTTGAACATCCCTTTCCCTGCCAGAACTCGTCTCCAACTTCGTTAACGCATCATCTTCTTGCCAAATGTTTCCTCCCATGCCTTATTATCGCTACAACAAATAATGCCTTTTCTCTGACTAATGAAGCCGTGGCTCCGCACCTGCAGAGGAGAGAAACATACAGGCAAGCATTTACAGCTTTTAACTGTTAGACATTGAAATCACCCAAAGCTTATAGCCTTTGGTCACGCTAAGTTAGCAAAACAGTGAAACTGCACCCGACATTTGAATATATTTGCACGTATGGTCACAAATCAGTATGACAATGTGAATACACTTTATATGAGTAATCATGCATAAATGTCAACCTAACTAATTGTTACATTTTAAAAAATTTGAGTACCTATGAACAGGAACTACGGGGCATATTATCAAGGGCTCTATCGCCGCTTTAGCGGCACTTTTTGCCGCTAAAGCGGCGATATTTCTATCGCCCTATCAGCAAGCTGTCGCTAACAGGTGTTAGCGACAGCTTTTAGGCGATAGCGACTGGTTTGGGTGCCGCTTTGCATGTCAGCGATATTTATCGCTAATGACATGCAAAGGAGGCGTTCCCAACCTAACAGCGACTGTAAGCAGTCGCTAACATCGCTATCGCCTATTAGCAATAACCGCGAAGCGATAACAAAACGCGCGCTAACCGCGATTAGCGCTGGTTTTTTAGTACTGGTAAAAACATGACTTAACAATATTAGTCAATGGGAGGTGGATTGCAAGGTTAAGTCCCCAGCATTAGCGCTGGGATTCTATCGCTGGATTTCTCGTGTTATTGCTGGGTTTCGCCGCTATCGCTGGATATTTTATCGCATTGGAGATAAACCTTGCTAATAACATGTTATCTCCGCGGTAATATCCAGCGATAGCCGGCGATAGAAAAACGCGCGCTAAACAAGCTTTGCGATAATTTTCGCAGGTTCTTCCTAATATGCCCCTACATTTTTATGGGAAATCTTAAACATTAGTAAGCACACGTTACATGTTTCTATTATTCAACTATGGAACATTTTCAGAAATACATTTGAAACTCCATTGTTTTATTAATATTATTATACCACACTGTGTATTCAGCGTGCTAACTGCACTTCATCATTATAAATCTGTGATATAAATAAGGGTAAAGCCAAATTATGCTGCTCTTGACCTGTGTTGTACACTGGAAATCCCCCATATGAGTCTCTGGGATGCTCTCAGAAGCATACCAGAGTATGAGTGGGGTGGTTGCGGTATAAAGACAATGTCTATGTACAGAGCAATGGAATATGCCTCACCAAGTGACTGAGCTCCCAGTATATTTGTTAAGTAATGAGAAAGATTGTTGGACTCACGTTTGTTGATACATAGGAGTCCAGTTGAGGTTGGAGGAAGGGTCTGGGCCACGTGTGAACACAACATTTTCAAAATTTTGTTGAATTTTATATTAAAAATGCAAACTAAAAGAATGTTTTTTTCTTTAAAAAAAATACAAAACCAGGATGCCTGCCAGAGCTTACATTATTATTCACCAACCATCTTTATGTTAAAGGTGGGCACTTTGATGCAAAGATGCCCTCAGACTACCAGTAATGGTCTTCACCATTATGGCCGGGGCAGCACTAAAATGCCAAATAATACTTACAACATGCTAATATTAATAGTAACAATAAAGCCTGGATGGCCCTATTTTGCTAGTTGCAGAAACCCCGTGTTTTTGTCATGGTTGCCCCATTTCTCTTTCACTGGGCATCTGGTAGTTTGACATCCGGAGTAATTGTGCAAAGGAAGAATTGTCAATTTTATGCACTGTATGAAAGGTGTCAGCGCGCTCTCGTTCTTCTTACTTAATACCAACCCCGCCCATCTGTGTTCATGGTATGATGGTAGAAATAGTCCATTATACTCCATAAAGTACGTCAAGTGACGCCAATAAAAATGTTTTGTGATTAGGCCAAGACACCATTCTGATGAAATTGCACTTTAGTTTGTCACTGATAGTTTGGGTGAAGTTTTTAGAGATATTTCGCGTGTTTTCTTTCCGACACACCACTGTGCAGTCTGCCATAGATAGCTTTTGTTTTTTCCCCACTGGTGTGACTAACGATAGTTAATACCGCAGTAGAATTAATAAAGTTACAGACTGAAGAATGAGTCAATAACACCCCCGTCACCCACCACCCCTGCCAAGTGAAGGTTGTCATGCCTACACTGATTGACTGCAGAGAAATACGATCTTATTCTATTTCTTCGGTGCCTTTTGAGCAAGCTAACATTTATTAAATGAAAATATCTGCATTTTGAAGTGAAAAAGGCCTGCACGCTAAAGTGAGAAACATAGTCCTGTGCTGCTGTCCCTTTTTTCAAAGTTCACAAAAGTTTTATCACAAAATATGTTAGCGGTAAGAGGTACATAGTTCAGTACTTTTTTCCCAAAAGAGTGGCCAAGAGCCATTGGTTTAGAGGCAGTTAAAAAATGTACTTTTACATGACCTATCATTTTTTGAAAAAGGGTATAGCTATCTGTACTGCGTTCTGTTTCGAGGGTTGCTTATTTATGGAAATTATTATATTAAACTATCTACTAATATAGTATGCTGCTACCTAGCCTGCCCCAGGAGTGGGACAGGGGCCTACACACAGAGGCGTGCAGTATGTGATTACATCCCCATGTGAGGAGGTCACTTGGACTTTCCCTGTCCCTTTGCAACGGCATCCTTGCCGTACCTAGTGACTATTTTCCCCATGCTAGGTGGGGCACAATTAGTGCTCCTCCGCCACTTTGTCCCTGCATCCATGTCTGTAATATGGTAGTGCTTATGTAAGAAGGTAAGGTAGGAGAGAGCGAGGACCAAAAAGTCAAAATGTTTCTTCTCTAGGGCTACAAAAGGTTTTGCAGTGAAGCGAGATGTAGTCTTTCTGACATAGAGATACATGCTAAAGGTGCAGTTGGCTCTGAAGGGACCCTGTAATACCAGCTGACCTCATCCCTTGCTCTGACCACTGCCCTGACTGGTGTCTAGCAGCACAGGGAATCCTACTGCTGGTGGAAGCTGTGCAACCCAGGGTATGGACAGGGATTGACTCATGAAAGAGGCAGAAGAGATGGGTAGCGAAGGAGATGGGCGAGAAATGAGGTGGAAAAAGGTTTAAAAGAGAGGGGAGTTCACGCTCTCCTCTCGAGACCACAAGATTTACCCCCACAGGTGTCATAAATGCTGTATGCTGCAAAGGAAGTAAAATTAACGTTTTCACCATAAACCAGACACGAGGCCTGCAGAGTGACCGATAGCAGCCAAGTAACGTAGGCAGGGCACACTCTATCACTCATCCTTCCTCCATGATACTGCTGAGACACTATAACAACACCACTCTAGTCACTCAAACACAGTACCAAAATTGGTTCCCATATAAGTGTGCAGTAAGTACAGCACCCTTACAGCTAACCACCCCCTCAGGGTGTAGAATGCTACACGCCGACAGTATGCTTAGGCGCCTTGCACTGGAATAGGAGACACTATGCAAATACAAGTATAATACAATACAATGTAATATTATATATCTGTTATCTCTGCTCATTGACAGGGGAACATGCAAAAATCCTGCAGGTGTGGGACAAGGAAGGGAAAAAAACAATTGATGGAGAAAGGCAATACAAGATCGAAAATGTACTCAAACACTCCCCAACCTGTCAGTAAATGTACTCAACCAGCCATCCTTCCACATCCATGTGCCATCCATCTACTGACTGATAAATCTAAATCTCTCTTTCTCACTCAATCATCAGTTCAATTGAAACTTTTTCTAGATTGTTCTAGAATGCAGAGTTCGGCTTTCTAGAGGCTCTGGCATTAAGAAGTCAGTCAGTGTGCCTCAACCTATCCTTTGATGTATTCATTTCCATCTGTTCGTACACCAATCTGTCCATCTTTTCACCTTACCATCCATCCAACCATCCATCCACCCTCCCAATCCAACCATGCTTAATTCCATCCTCTTACCCATCCACCCAGTCATCCATCCTTTCACAGATCCACCCATGAATATATCCTTGAATAGATCCATTCATCCTTTCACCTTCCCTCTAATATTCCTTTCATTCTTCTTCTTTTAACACTTCCACCAATCCATCTTCTCTCCCTTCCATCTATTCATTTTTACAACTTTCCTTCTTTTCACCCCTCCATTGTAACTTTTCTTCCTTCTTTACTTTCATGTTTCCTTCTTTCCCTTCACCCTTCCTTTTCCCTTTTTTCTTTCCTCTTTCTATCTGCCCATCTTTTTTCTGACATCCATACTTTTTTGTACCTAGTTTTCCCTCTCATGTGTACTTTTTCATCATTAATATTTCTTTATTTCCTTCATTATGCATACTAACCCATCTGTCAGGGTTTTCCCTAAGGTGATATGTATGAACATTTTTGTCTGTAGGCCTGCAGTCAGAAGTCCATAAACAGCTAATTATGTTTTTAGTGAGACCCAGTTCAGCAGCCCATGGTGCCCAGAGTAAGCCTCCTCTTAAGCTGGAAAAATAGAAAGTTCACTACGCCTCTTCCTGAGATGTATGTTTTCAAGCAGCATTTAAAATTAATTCTATAATAATTTTACCCTGTACGTTTAGCGTTTTTACTTATCAAAATGTTTAATTGTTCTATAATCCAAACTAATAGTTCTGAAATTTACCACAAAATGTCACATCATATGTGATTAGGGAATACATTTGGTGAGGGGTTCTGAAACAAAGAGAACAGGAAATGTCTGAGAGGGCGCAACTACATTTAATTTCATGTATGCCTTATAACAATGTATCAGATAATTATGTTGACTTTAGCAGCTTTCAACATTCATCACCGAAGTGACTGCTCACCTTTTCAACATTAGGGAAATCATTCACCTTTTCAACATTATGTAAAATAGAAGAGTTTTATTGCACTAAGTAGAAACCAGATTATTTAATTCAACTGCTATTTTGTTTTTCAGCAAACTCAAACGGAACAGAATGGACTTCATCTCCAGGGGTACACACAAGACCCCACACACTGTTTACATCACTGGCCACGAAGTCATTGCCATCGTCACTGTCCACCACTGAAGCACCAGGCAAAGGTATGACACAATCAATGATATGCATAATGTCCTATGGCACACAAGAGCTTACCTGCCCTAACACGGCGCTATCAGTCCTTAAATCCAACACAAGCTGCAACCATTCCAGGCACTTGCCATGTAGCAGCGAGGTACTCAGCTGAACATGTTTACCACCTCCACTAATGAAATACACACAATTGCCTGCCTTCCAGCTTGCTATCCATCCCTGTGTATTTCAATTAATCTATTCATCTGTCTCTCTGTTCGTCTATATGTCTGTCTGTCTACCTACCTGTCCTTCCGTCCGTCCGAACCGTCAGTCTGTCTGTCTGTCTGTCTATCTATCTATCTATCTATCTATCTATCTATCTATCTATCTATCTATCTATCTATCTATCTATCTATCTATCTATCTATCTATCTATCTATCCCTACTGGGTTTGCTCAATAACTTGCTCAAGCAGTCCAGGCGTGCCTCAAAGGAGGAAGTGTGGAGGTTGAGATTAAGCACAGTATAGTACAGTTATTACAGTTGCAATAAAGGTAGCTTGCCCTGTCACTTTTTTTTTTACATAAAAAGAACAAAACCTGAATCACACCTCTGTAAAAAGTAAAACTAACCATACTATGCAACACTGGGCCCCAAGTGACCCAAAAAGATAGTATTTGCTATCACTAACTGATCAGATGATCAGAACATTGCACTGTTCATAAATAATTTGAGAACAATAACAATTGTGAGAAACTGGGTTACTAACTTAATAAACACAATCTGGTAAATTTATAACACGGCTCTAAGAAAATCTTTGCACAACCATGGTAGCTGTGGCACAAGCAAAAGGCAACCCCCATGCTAGTGTGTGTTAAGTTTAAGCAGTACCAACAAATTTAACATCAAGAATACAACACAAATTGTCTCCCAAACCCATTAAAAATAGAGAACAATGCAATAAATAAAAAGACAGCTATCAAAATGAGGTAAGGGGGACTAGAGATATGAGTTTCTATTATCACAAGGCAAGAAACCCAAGAAAACATCAAGAGCCAATAAAGTATTCAGTACCAGGTTGACTAGAACCCAGACATGATTTCAGGTAGAGCTGAATGAAGCAGGGGTGAGGTAGGCCAAGTGTTTTGCACTGGTCAAGGTTTTTATCTTAGGACTTGGGGCCTGATTTAGAGGTTGGTGGATGGTTATTGTGTCATAAGCAGGACAGATACCCCATCTACCTTACTTCAAGTGCCATAGGATACAATGCACTTGTAATAAGACAGACAGGATATCCTTCATGTTTGTGACAGAGTAACCCATATGTCAAGTTCTATATCAGGCTTTAAGCCTAATTTTGGAAATCAAAGTTGTCTAGAGAGGCAAGGCAGAAGGCTGAAGCAGTTTAGGGTCCCTCAGAGTTGGAGACACTGTCATCTCTCTTCAAATGAATCATTGGTTTCAGCATCAAAAGCATTGAGCGGGACAAAGCTGGAATCTATAGCTGTTGCGCCGCGAGCCATGGTTCAGCCCCTGGCGCTGCCCGCTTCATCAACGCAGGCCGTGGTGCAGCCTGCGACACCCCCACGGCGCCTCCTTCTTCTCGGGTGCGTTGCGGTGCTGCACAATGGTCCGCTGTTTCAGCATCACAGTTACACTCTGCAACGCTTATGTCTAGTCGGGCACGCCGCAGCAGAATGCAGCAGCCCGTTAATGCTCATTAATACACGGTAGGAACACTGAAGCCCCAATTTTGGAGCTGCGGCTTCCAGTACTTCTATGGGGCATATTTTCACTCACCTTTTGTTTTGCACATTTCACTGCGGCTTCCAGTATATTCTCCTGGTGACATCTTGTTACTTCTTCTTCCCATGAGTCCTCAGTCCTGTTTCCCAAAGGGCCTTGGGAAGGTTCTTTGTTTTACCCTTTCCAAGATGGCCACCTTTCCTATTCCTTACGTTTCCTTTTCCCTATCCAAGATGGCAACTGCTTATTTCCTGTTACATCACTTCCTGCCTATGGGTATTTATTTAAGGTTCTGAATCCTTCATTTCCTTGCGTTGCAACACTCCTTGCTCGTGCTGGTGTGTCCTCGCTCCTGTTGGGTCCCTTTGTTCCTGCTTGGTGTATTTTTGCTTCCTGTTGGCACATTTTTGTTTCCGGTTGGCGCTTCCTATTCCAGTTGGGATTCCTTTAAACCTTCCACTCCTATTTGGAATTATTGCCTTCTATTCTTCACTCCTTGCTGGTGTTTGCTCTTATTTGTGAGTTCTTTCCTTCCTTTCTGTTCCTGGCGTCTCCGCCCTCAGCAGAGGTTTTTCCCCTATGGGGTTTTTCCCTCTTGGGACTCCTTTTGGAAGGGCCAGTCTGCTCTGGCTTTTTATTGTCTGCAGCACCGTGGCTACTAGAAAGGGTCGCCCTTACCTCGGCTAGACCAGAACCCTCAAGAATCGAAGTCTAGAACCTCTCCAACACGCCAGAACTGGTAAGAACATTACAAGTTGTGAAAATAGCTGGTGAGGTTGTTTTGCCACTGGGTAAATTTGTCACCATGCTGCAGTCAAGATTTTACTTTTAGACTCAGGCACATTTTTGGTTTACAAACTCAATCAATTAATCAATCAAGATTTGTAAAGCACAACAAATCACCAGCAAGAGTATCCAGGCGCTGAAGGCTGCTGCGGGAGGCTCTGTTGAACAGCCATGTCTTGAGTCTCTGCCTGAATTCTGAGAGGGAGGGTGAGGTTCGGAGGAGAAGTGGGAGGTCATTCCATTTCTTGGCAGCAAGGTAGGAGAAGGAGCATCCTCCGCTGCTGCTATGGTGGATGCGGGGGGTGTGGGAGAGGGAGTCTGAGCACAGAAGTCTGGCAAAAAAGAGGAAATTCAGGTGTTGGTTGATGTATGCTGGTCCTTGATCATGGAGGGCTTTGTAGGCATGGATCAGCATCTTGAATTGGTATCTCTCATGGGTGGGGAGCCAGTGAAGCTTCTTGAGGTGGGAGGGAGATGTGGGTCCATTTGGAGAGGTTGAGGATGAGTCTAATTTCTGCATTCTAAGTGGTCTGCAGTCTTTGCAAGAGGTGATTGGTGATTCCGAAGTAGAGTATGTTGCTGTAATCCAACCGGCTGGTGACCAGGGCTTGGGTGATGGTTCAGCTGGTGTCTACTCAGAGCTATTTGAAGATTTTCCGGAGCATGCGAAGAGTGAGGAAGCAGGTGGACGAGACTGCGTTGATCTGGCATTTGATGGTGATTTTGCTGTCTGCGATGATACCAAGGATGCAAGCATGGTCTGTTGGTTTGGGTGAAGGTTCTAGTTCAAAGGACGACCAAGAGTTGTTCCAAGGGGATGTGTTGTTCCCAAAGATCAGCACCTCAGTTTTGTCAGTGTTGAGTTTCAGGTAGTTATTTCTCATCGAGTCGGTGATGCTCATCATGCAGCTGTGGAGCTTGACTCTAGTGGTGGAGAGGTCTTCAGATAGTGAGAGGATGAGCTGGCTGTCATCTGCGTAGGATATGATGTTCAGTCTATGGGTTCTTACTATGTTGACCAAGGGGGTTGTATAGGTGTTGAAAAGAGTGGGACTGAAGGATGAACCTTGAGGGATGCCGCAGATGATGCTCTTGAGTTCCAAGGTGAAAGGAGGCAGGCGGATGCTCTAGGTTCTTCTAGTGAGGAAGGAGGTAATCCATTTGAGGGTGTCACCTTGGATTCCGATGTGATGTTGCCTCTTGATGATGATGTGGTGGGATACAGTGTCAAATGCTGCGGAGAGGTTGAGGAGGATCAGGTCTGCTGCTTCTCCTCAGTCAAGGAGGGTTCGGATATCAGCTGTGGCAGCGATCAGGGCAGTTTTGGTGCTGTGGTTCCGGCGGAATCCGGATTGGGAGGTTTCCAACCAGCTGTTGTGCTCCAGGTGTTTGGTAAGTTGGTGGTTGATGGCCTTTCTGAGGACTTTGGCAGGAAAAGGGAGCAGGGAGATGAGCTGGTAGTTCTTGAGCTTGTTGGGGTTGGCAGACAGTTTCTTCAGAAGGACTTTTACATCTGCGTGCTTCCATTCTTCGGGGATGGTGGCTGTGGTGATGGATGCGTTAAGAATGGGGGTGAGCTCGCTGCTGATCTTCTAGCTTCTGAGATTAAAAATGTGGTGGGGACAGGAGTCTGAGAGTGAAATCCACCGATGGGGAAGGCTGAAACCCATAGTCAGACAGTGCTTGATGAGGCCAGATACCTATACCACGAGGTCCAGCTAAACAAGTTTTCAGGACAGCAAACGCTCCGAGCAGGATGAATCTGTTTTTCTTGCCGAGTGGCAGAGTGTCTTCCTTTGAAAAGCCTCAATGTCTTGTCCATCTGCTTCAGATATTCAAATATTGATCACATCCCACTTTTCTCTAACTGTTGGGAAAGTTCCTCTTGGTTACTCCTGCGGCCCTCTATGTACTAGTTCTCTCTCCAGCTAGGACTCCTTCATGGTCAAGTCCTCAGAGGTAAGTTGCGCCTTCTGGAAGCCCGAAGTCCTTTTGCTTGGTATGACAGTGTAGCAGGTAACAGAAGGGCAACCACCTGGCACTTGGAAACCACTTCCAGGTCCATCCAGATGTTCTCTTTACAGGCAGGTCCAGGAATGGTCTGAGAAGGTGGTGGTGAGATGCCTGCCTTATCCTGTATTCTAGCCAATCTTGGCATAATTTCCACCTTATGTTTCAGCACTTACTTTCTCAGTTTACTGCAAACATTCCCAGATTCCCTCACCCCAATGGCCATAGGCTTCCTCCACCTGCAAGAGTTATGACCTTTGCCTTGGTACTCCCTGTGGGGATGAGGTGTCTTTCCCTCTGTTAGTGATAGATCTGGTTTTCCCTCCTGCTGCAGTTCGAGACAGACCATTTCTTGTGGCCCTGGAATCAATGATTGCAGATCATACCAGGTCCATTTGGCATTTACAAATCAAAGGAGGAGCTGTGAAAGCTGTCCTTTGATCTGCCAGTTGGTTCTGTCCCCCTCCCAGATAGCTAATCCTTGCTAAAGACCATTGGTAGACACCTCTCCTGCTTTCCTCCTGCTAGATGCCAAGCAGTTTTCTTCCAAGAGGAAGGTCTTTAGCAAGTCAATCAAGGATGTGCATCCTGTCTCTTGGCAGAGCTGAGACACAACACATATCTAAAGCAGTATACTCTCAGTAGACTCTTTTGTTATGTTTCCACTAAAGATATCAAAAATATACTTTCACTAAAGAATGAAAGTTTTAAAACTCAGTGGATGATAACTTTTACTGGTCGCGTGTGGAGTATCCCATGATTAGATATGAAAATAGGTATTTTGTTCATAACTAGGCCTGTTCCTCGAAAATGCAGCTCTACCTACACAGCGAAAACAGCTTTTTGTGGTTGTTCATTGTGAAAGTATACTTTTCCAAATCTTTAAAGTGCCCCATTTTTTATATATGACTTATAAGGTGCATTTTTTGGTGTGCCTAAGCTAATGTAAAAATAGGATTTTATTCATGGCCAAGGCTCTTTTCCTTCCCTACATGGCCAAAGCACTTTTCCTTGGCATGTGATTCTGTATTATCTTTAAACTGCAGCCCAGCTAGAGTACAATGATGCTCCGTGGAGCAATACATTTTTGTCATATATTTGGCTGGCATAAATACACTCTGTGGCCCACATGACATTTAACTTTCATGCCACTGATGGTTTTTCTGTGCCAACCTACAGCAGCCTTACTGAAGAATGAAATTAACCAATTGGGTGCAGCCAAATTTACATTGCACTTTCAGAAACAGAGCAAATGCAGTGTGGTACTGAAAGACAGTGTCACAGTGTACTGTGTCATGAAATCAGTAAAGATAGTGTCTGTAAAAGTTGAAAATATCAGGTAACTGTGTAGAAAATGCAGATTTCCAACTATTCTCCTGGGAAAACAGTAACTCTTAAAACTTTGTTTACAATTATTAGCTAATAGTGATTATTAGGCACACACTGCATAAATGATGCATGCACCTATGGGTAAATAAAACAAGATTCTAGCACGTTAATATGAAATGTCTCACTGGTCATTGTTTTTAAAAAAAAAAAATTTTATTGAAAACAAAAGGCAGATATAGCAGACATAGCAGAGTCAGCAGTGGCAGGGCAATCAATTCGGTGGTATACATTGTCAATAGCATTCAAAAAGAGAGTACACTACACATCTTCCGGACCGAAAGAATGGCATTCATGACATTAGTTACAGCTGTACAGAGGTTGAAACAATAGGATACAGATGCCTGTTCTTTATACATTGAGGTTCTAACAGTGGCCAATCAGTGACTATGACCCCTCTGCCCCATCCTGCTGTTCCGTCAAAGTCCTCATCTCCCTTCTCAATTCCACCGTGGGGGAAATACATATGTCCCCCCGGTATTTATTCCACTTACCCCATTTACTGTCCCATTTTTTGGGGCATCCTCGCCCTTTGTACACCGTCTTTTCGGCTACCATGGCATGGTCCATGTCTGTCGCCCAGTCTCGTACTCGTGGCAGCACCTCCGAACCCCACTTCTGGGCGATATTACGCTTTGCAATGATCCACCCCATGGTCGCCCATGTTTGTTCCGTTTGGGTAAGGTCCGAGGCGTCCCAAATATTAAGGAGGCAAGCCTTGGGGGCAGGATGGATGGGCTTACCACAAGTCTTGGTGAGTTGCTGAGTAATGTCTGTCCAGTATTTTTGGATAAGAGGGCAGTCCCAGAGCATGTGTAGGAAGGTACCAGTCTGGTTACAGCGTCGTAAACAGAGTGGGTCCGGTTTTCTACCTATCCGGAACAGCAATGTTGCATCAAAGTAGACCCTGTGGCGCACCTTCAGCTGGACCAGTCGGAGTCGTAGTGGAATCGCCACCTCCCTGGGAGAAGCGAGCGCCTCCCGCCAGTCATCGTCCTCTATCTCCCCCAGGTCCCGTTCCCAGCTCCCCCTCAGTTTTAACATTGGGTCCGCCCGGTTGTTGACTAGTTTTTTGTATGTAAGGGAGATTGCTTTACGGTCCATGCGATCTAACAGGCAATCCTCCAAGGGGGAGGAGTCCGGCAGGGAAGCATCCCCGGGGAGGGCTGAGTCAATTGCGTGGCTAATTTGTAAATATCTAAATGTCTCCGAGTGAGCGAGGTGGTATATTTTTTGTAGGTCTGGAAATGTGGCCTTTTTCCCCTTGACCCAGAGGTCCCCGACCCTGGATATCCCAATCAGTTCCCACTTGTCAAATCCCTGGCATGTACTAAGGTGACCTAGGATGTCTGGTTCCCATAATGGAGTGGCCTTAGTGAGACGGTTATGCCACGCCAGTTTGCGCTGGACTTTATGCCATACCTCCACCGTTCGAGCCGTGGGGCCGGTGAGACGCAATTTGCGATGGTTCGTATAGAGCGCCCTGTTGTACCCCCCCTCCCCAGCAGCCAGCGGTCAGTCCAGAAGTTAGGGTCGTCGTGAGAACCGAATACCCATCTGTTGATGGCTGCCAGCTGCGACGCCTGGTAATACAAGCGCAGGTCCGGCAGACCTATACCCCCATCGTACCATCCCATGGTGAGTTTGGTGACGGCGATCCTTGGGGGCCTGCCGTCCCAGAGCAGCTCCCGCACCACCCCTTCAATTTGCGCGAAATAAGAGTCCGGGATCGGGTAAGGAGCGTTCTCCAGGGCATAGAGAAAGCGTAGGAGCGCGAGCATTTTAAATAAGGAAGCACGCCCCAAAAGAGTCAGGGGCAATGACCTCCAATGCGTGACGTCTGACCTCAGACGTTGCAGGGGCTTCTTAAGATTTTGCTCATAAAAAAGCTGCGCGTCAGGAGTGAGAAAGATGCTGAGGTAAGTAAAGCCCCGATCAACCACCGGAATGGCATACCCTCTAGGGCTAGATGGGGGGTCACCCCACAGGGCATACATTTGAGACTTAGACCAATTGATCTGATAGCCCGAGTGTGCCCCGAATATGTGGAAGATGTGGAGGGCCCGATGCAACGATCGTGTCGGGGAGGCCACGTAGAGTAGGATATCGTCTGCATAGAGCGATATCCGGTCCTCGTGATCATGAGTCCACTTAAGGCCTCTAATTTCGGGGTCTCCTCTCACCCAGACTGCCAAGGGTTCCAACACCATGGCGAAGAGGAGTGGTGATAGTGGGCAGCCTTGCCTTGTACCCCGACGAAGGGGAAAGGGGGCCGAGCAGTGGTTATTGACCCGGATGTGCGCCATGGGTTGCCCGTATAGCAACCTGATCCACCCAATCAGCTTGGGGCCCAGACCCATACGGGCCAAGACCGCAAAAAGGTAGTCCCAGTCCACCGTATCGAACGCCATGGTGGCGTCGAGCGACAAGAGAATTGCGTCCTCCTCAATTGTGTCGATCCTACCCAGCACTCCGTGGACACGGCGTAGATTCCTGGCCGTATTCCTGCCAGGCATTAAGCCCGATTGGTCCGGGTGGATCAGGTCAGGCAAGTATGGGAGCACTCGATTGGCCACAAGTTTGGCAAGAATTATCGCTTCGACCGACAACAGCGAAATAGGACGATAGGATTTGCACTCTTCCGCCGGTTTACCCGGCTTATGGATAACGACTATAGCTGCATTACGGATATCTGTCGGCAGCAAGCCCGAGTCATAGCATTCGTTGTATAGATTTAAAAGGTGAGGCGCCACCCTCCCCACCATGGGCTTAAGAAGTTCGATGGGCATACCGTTTGGGCCCATCGCTTTGCCCGACCGGACCGCGAAGATTGCTTTTTGAACTTCTTCCACCGGGATATCCGCATCTAGGACCTCCCTGTCTTGCGGTGAGATGCTCGCCACTTTGATATTGGCTAGGAGATCCACCGCCCACGTGGACTGCGAGTCCTGTGGGACCCGATAGACTTCTTCGAAATGTGCGGCAAACGCATCAGCAATCTCCTGGGGGTCTGTGGTCAGCGCGCCCGTCGGGCCCGTTAACGCTTTTACCCATCTGGTTGCCTGCTCCCTCCGTTCAAGCCATGCCAAGAGCTTACCCGTGCGTTCGCCATGTTCGTAAATACGGTGTCTCGTCGCTTGGGAACGCAGAGTCGCGTCCTCCAGCAAAAGTTGTTTATAATCATACCTCATTACGCGTATGCGGTGTTGTGTATCTGGATTCGGGTCATGGGCTAGGGCCCCCTCCAGCTGGAGAATGTAGGATTCCAATTCCACCACTCGTTTGTTACGTTCGGTTTTATGGCCCACCATCATCGACAACGCCCTCCCTTTGATTACCGCGCCATAGGCGCCCCAGAGGGTGACCGCCGACCCGACCGACCCCATGTTTTCTGCAAAATAGTAGTCAGCGTCTCGCCTAAGCCCTTCCCTGATATGGGGTATCTTCAATGCCCACGGCTGTATTCTGATTGGGCCAGGGCGCCGGTGTCTCCGTACTCCGAATACCGCCACCACGGGGGAATGGTCGGATATACCACGAGCCAGAGTCGCCGGCTCCGTGAAGTCGCGTACGTCTTGGGCGTGTGTGAACAAGTAGTCCAGCCGGGATTGGCTGCCATGTACTCCCGACTGGTGTGTGTAGTGTGTGTGCAGAGGGTGTGACCAGCGCCATACATCCACGACCCCCAGAGCCTCGGCAAACCCCTGTAGACAGGAACCCTGCGGTGGGTCAGGTCTGGGCGGGAGCCTATCCTGGAGGCCGTCCAAAGTAAGGTTAAAGTTCCCCCCTAATATCAGGGAGCCCAGCGGCAGGGCCAATACCAGCGTCCCTATCTCCTGCAAGGTGCCGGACGGCTGCACCCACAACATCACAACCGCCGTCAAAAGTTACTCCAAAGCTGCCCTCTAGACTGTTCCCATCACATGCTATATTACCATTGGCCATCACACCACAGCCACTCAAAACATCAGCGATCTTGGAAATTACTCTGCCCGAAAAGCCCCCCAACGAAAGAAACCCCAACATTCCCCATCCCTCAAGAACAACCCCCTCCCTGCATCCCTGCTGGACAGGACTAGAACCGCCCGCCACCCCCAACATGCAGAGTGCCTGTCGCCCTCCCATATACAACTCTAGGGAACGTGCACTACCCCCCTCCCCATCCCTCTACAATCATTCAGAAGATATGATGTTCCCCCGCCCATACCTCCCCCCCAAAATAATGCACAATACTGAAACACCAATTGGGCCCATCACAGATAGTATGCTGCAACCCCTGGCCGGAGCACATCAGTCGCACACCCCATTAAGAAAACAACAATCAACATATAGCTGAAACATGGCAGGCGGACCCAACAATCCCAGACATAGGTAGGTCCATCTATCGCCAGGAGCAGTCCCCTGGACCGTGGTCGGTGAGCGCACCCATAGCTCCGGCATCTCCTCGTCCCCCGCCCAAGCAGCGCCCCAGCGATCCCACCATCAGGAGGCCATGTGATCGAGGCCACTCGTGGGAAAGTTCCAGGAAACCCCAGGGGGCCAGGACCAACCCTTTGCAGTCTTACCACACCACCACTCAACTTCCACCAATATGTCCCTGGGAGTCGGTGTCCGAGTGTGAGGGAGAGCGCCTCTGTTGCCGCCAGTCTGGCACGTCGTCAGCCGCCGAGCCCACCTCCCTTCTCTTCCTCTCGACCATGCGCCAGCCCTCCAGCCAATCCCAGGCATCCTCCGGGTGGGTGAAGAACCACGTTTTCCCATTGGCCTCCACTCTCAATTTAGCTGGAAACATCATGGCGTATTTAACTTCTTGTTCTCGAAGGGCTTTTTTCACGTCCAAGAAGCTGCGGCGCTGTTTTTGCACCCGCAGAGTGAAGTCCGGGAAGAACATAATCTTACTATTCTCGAGGGTAAGCGGTGGGGCAACTCTCGCCGTCTGGAGTATTACATCCCGGTCCCGGAAGTTGAACACTCGGGCCAGGAGAGGACGGGGGGCGCACCCGGCTTAGGGCGGCCTCCTGGGACCCGATGGGCCCTTTCGATTGTGAAACCTTTGGAGAGGCCCTGTGGCTGAAGATGTTTAAGAACCAGGTCCTCAACGAAAAGGTCCGCCGCCTGTCCTTCTGCGCGTTCCGGGACCCCGATAATGCGGACGTTGTTGCGCCGCATTCTCCCTTCGTAGTCGTCCAACTGCAAGGCCATTGCCTCATGGGAGGCTCGCAATTCGGTGACTTGGGTCTTGAGCAGTGCGGTTACACTGACCAGTTCCTTTGGCGTGTGCTCAACTGTGGCCACCCTTTCTACCACCTTTTTCATGTCTTCCCGGATCACCGCCACTTCAGTGGCGACTGTGTCGATTCTCACCTCGAGGGAGGTACGTATCGCTGTGATGGCCTCTAGGAGGTCCTTATTCGAGGGTTCCGCCCCGTCTGCTGGGGTCGCCATCTCTGTTCGGTCTTCGGCCTGTGATTTCTGCCAGGTGAACTTATCCAGTTTGGATTGGGTTGTCGTCCGGTGCGTACGTCCAGAGGCCATATTTCTTCTCCCCCCTGCACCACTCGGAGTTAGGGCGCCACCACTACTCCCCACCGCCTGCAGTGAAAAGGTTCACCCGGCCTGTCGGCTTTCGCAGAAAACACCCCTCCTCCTGGGTAGATGACGGGGCTTGTTTCTCCTGACTCTCGGCTAAGGAGACTCCACGCACGACTTCCTGCTGTGGGTGACCGACGCAGTCACAGGCCAGCACGAACAAGGCCACCACTCCAATCGCCCACCCCGTGTGACCTAACCAGCCACAGAGGTCTCACAACGTCCCGGGGTCGCCACACTTCCACTCGGTGGGACGGCAGCCGCAATACTCGTCTGTAGTTTCTCTCACCTCAGCCCCCTAGCGGCGTCCCGCCGAAGGTGCCGTGCCTCAAGGTCACCGGGGTCCCCAAAGTCTCTCCGCGGGTAGGATATTCCAGCGCTGTATGGCAGCCCAGCGGTACCCCCTCCAGGCCTCCACAGCCCGGCCTCGGGTCGGGCGTCCTTTCCTCAAGGGGTGGTGGCTGGGCCCGAGATCTCCAGGCCCTTCCTCCCGTACGGCGGGCAGCAGACCGGATATGGCCCTGGGGTAGCCCTCACTCTTTAGGGCCGTTTTCAGGGTTGTCCTTGGCTCAGTCCCACTCTCAGCATGGGGGCCGCTGCAGCGTCGAGCACTCCTCCCCGGCCGCAATGTCTGCACTGGGGGCCACGGCCCGTTGGCGCGCCCTCTGCTCCACGCCCGCCCGCACCCGGTGCAGCGCGGAGTGTCGGCCAGGCGCCACAGATCCCTCACCGTCCCGGGTGGAGGCAAGAAGGCCACCCCATGCGGGCCCCCGGTGAATGCGGGCAGGCTCCCGGGGACCACTTCTGGCCCAAATGTGCGAGCCCTCAGCGCGCCGACGATCTCACCGTTGGCATTCAGCCCCCGTCGCTCCCGGGGCCGCTGCGGTTGCCTCAACTGTTGCCACTCCGAGTCGGTGGTTCAACCCCTCCGCGGGGCCAGAGGCGGCGCAGTTTCAGGTCGCCGTATATGTAGGCCGAAGCCTCGGTTTCTCTTGGCGCGGCCCCCCGTTCTGGGGCACCCTCCGCTGGGAAGCGCTTCCGTGAGGGCTCGGTCACTGGAGCTCCCCCGGGGCAGCAGCACCGATCCGCCCGAAACTCCGTCGGAATGTTGCCGGGCACCACCGCTATCCCTCGGTGTCACCTGGGCGGGGATCGGGGCAGCGGGAGTCGGAAATTTCAGGATGGTTCGGGAGTGGCGCTCCGGAGCTACGCTACCGAGCAGCCATTCCCGTTGGCGGTTAGCCACGCCCCCCTCACTGGTCATTGTTAAACTGTAAAACTCTACTGTTCCCCTCTTAAAGGCAAGGGTTTTGGATACCTTAAAACGTGGCTATATCATTACTCAAAGGAACTAGTGTCACCAGGTGAAAGGTTCTATGTACATTGGGAACAACGTTTGTGCCGAATACAGTAGACAGGGTCTAACTCTCAGAGAAAGATTTGGGGGTGGGGTGGAGGGTCGGTCCAAATGCACAAACGCGACACACTAAGTTCACAAAAGGACTCTTTAACCACCTGGATTAGGCAAGTGCACAATTCAGGATTGTATTTGACATATTGTGGTCCTGTCAGCACAGATAGGTGAACGAGGCCCACAAGTATGGCTCTGAGACATGTCTTTAAGGAACCAGATTCTGAGGGGGTGTAATAACGCCCAGCCATTTGGAGGCTAGTAGATTCTAAAAAAGTGTAAATAGAGGGCACTCATAAATATGAATAAAACAATGCAATATTGGCACAGGGTATCTACTTCTCTTTACTCTTTCCACGTGGCCAATGAAGACTGACGTAGTGCTGAAGTGGAGATCCAGCTTGTATGCTTAGTGGATGGCAGTTGGGCACCAGCCAATATAAACTAATGCACTCCCAAAGTTTGCAAATGCACCCAGTCAAGTTAGAGCAGAGGTTCCCTCCTCTGAGGGAATGCTGGGTAGACGCGGCACTGTTCTCCCTGTACGTGCTGTAGATATTAGTGTCTACATGCTACTAAACCACAAGGTACTTGGGTACTTGGATATATAAATGTGAAAAAATCCTACTCTGTAGGGTGGGCACCGTTCTGACCTACAGGCTCATACAGAAATATTTGAGAGGTCGCCTCACCCATAACTTATCATGGCATGCTTCATCACAGGTGACCTCCCGCACTGGAGTAAGAAGATTCCACTCCAGTGGCCTCAACTAAAACTGGTAGTTCTTAGATATTTTCACACAGGACAAATTCAGAGGTTCAGATCCTGGGTCAAAGATTCCTAAGGATATACCCAAAGAACAGTTCTTTATTAATGAGTTATTTTGGTACGGAATAAAATCAAATGATGTGGTATGAAGGTAGAAATTAATATTTCACCCGACCACTTCAAAGTGGCAACATGTTCCGACCTAACAAGGTGCCAAAGCTGGTCAGATGTCTTCTTCAGGGCCAAAGAACTTTCTACTCCTTCCATACATGCATTCCATGAAAAAAATGTGAGGCCATATTTTTCATACCTATCCATTATTTTTCAGTAAGGAACCCTGATGGAACAGTATATAATAATATATATTCTTTTGAGAAAATATTCAACTCATTTCAAACCAGCTTTGTTTTCATATGCTCTTAACCACGCATACCCACAAAAAGCAGTCTATGACAATGCCTGGTGCCCAATCCAAAAATTCATCATACTCACCCAAAAGTGAACACTGCAAGTCTCTGAAGGAAGTGAGGGATTCTTGTGTAGGAGATGATACTGTAAGAACAAGCAGAGTGTACCATGCAGGTGGTAAGCACAAAAACACTCGTACAACACGGACAATTACTCTACTGTGGGATTAATTCAGATTTCATGGTTCAGAATGGGGGGAGGTATCTCCACCGTACTCACACTCTGTCATTGTGTCAAAGAATTTAATAAAACCTCCAGTATTTAAGCTAGATTAAATGAGATTCATCTGAACTCTCAGGATATGGATGGTTAAAGGGAAATATAATTCCCTGGGAAAACAAGACCTGGTGTATGAACAGGTTAAAACATTTATATGAGCTTGCTCCATAAAGACACCATCTTCAGAGACATACAGGTTACACCCATGAATAATCTGCATCTGTAGATTTAAAGCATGCACCTTAAGTAGAGGGAAAACTCCCCTTGTTGGTCTCATATAGCTAGTTTGTATGTATCAGTGAAAGGGCAAAAGGAAACCCCTGATTGAATATTACATCTTAATTCTCTCAATAGGCAAAAGAACTTACCTCATCAAGAGGTAGATACTATTGTTTTCACCGAAGAAACCCCCATGATGCCATATAATGAATAAGGGAGAAGCTGTAGGCCCGACCCACTACAATGTTTCTGTGTTGCGTCACGTACGTGCGTGCTTATGCAATGGTTATGTGAAGCACGATAGTATAGACTCATGGGAAATAAAGTCTGTGAACATCAGAAAGAACGTGATACAGAGGAGTACAAATAACACAACACTTGTAAAAGGAGAGAGAAATCTTAAAACATCACCACTCATTATTGAATGGACTGCAGACAGGATTATCTGCAGACTCATTTCCAGTGGTGTTGCACAGTAAAGAACGACTTTATTTAAATAAAAGACTGCTAGTAGACAGAACCCAAAGGAGAAATTTTAGAACACTTATCATTAAATTCAAAACATCAAAATGTGATCTAAAACTAAACGTTTCTAGGATTATATGTTTCGCACCCACAATAATTAAAACTTGAATGAAGTGTAAAAATAAGGGGGGGTGAAAAAATAATTTATTCAGTCCAATGGTTCAAATCTTACACCCTGCCCAAAGATCTCTTTGAATTAAAATTGTGTCCATTGAGCACCTTCAATGAGGCACCATAAACGTCTCCCATAGGCTTTTTTGGGGGGTAAATGATAATCATCAATAAAATTAAAATGTGAATGCCACTAATAAAAGGGGACGGAAGAAGGGAGTGAAATAGTAGTTTCGTGAGTCCAAAGGTAACAATCTTACACTCTGGCTAAAGTGATGTTTAAGTTCTAGTTGTATCCATTGAACTTCATCGTTGAGACCCCTACTTGTTGTTCCCAAATGGTAGATCCACCTTTGCTTTACATATAGGAGCTTATTATTGATGTTCAAAGCATTCAATGATATCTGTCCAATAATTGTCCATTCAAGTTAATTTTCGGTGTGGGCTTGTTCTAGAAAATGTCTCATCAATTTTGGAGATGTTTTCTTGCTCTGCAATTTGTCATCCCTATATATTGTAGCCCACAGGGGCATGTTATCATACAAATTTCATGGACTGAATCACAGTTAGTGAAATGTTTGAGAACCCATGTAATTTGCATCTTTAAGCCTAGTTGATTGACTCTCCGTGTAAGTCTGCAAACACCACAATGTCAACAGGGTGAATGCCTACTATCGATGGAAGATCCACGTGGCAACAAGATTGTTCTTGATAGTAGGATTTTTATGACATGTATGTACACGTTCATCCTTGATAGACTTTCTGCGTTTGAAAGAGAACATTGTTTTTTTTAAACTTCATTGCCCCAGATGTAAGAATACTCTAGTGTTTACTAACAATATTCTGTATTGAATTGGAGTGGGTCCCGTAAGTTGTTGCACAGATGAGACAGTCAGTGGTAGGTTTTTTAAACATTTGTACTAATAGGTCCATAGAGCTGTTATATGCCCTTTTTATTATCTTTAAATGATACTCCTTCTCCTGCAGCTTCTTGGTTAACAGATCTGTGTGATGCATGTATTCTTGTTTCTCTGTGCAGCTGCATTACAGCCTTAGAAACTGTTGAACTGGGAGACTGTCCCAAAGGGCTTTGGGGTGACAACTATCATACCGTTAAGAATATTGCGGTCAGTGGGTTTGCAATATAACTCACACTTAAGAGTGTTTTCGGTTGCCTTAATCGGCATATCTAGGAATGAGAGATCTATTCCACTGCTCTTCAGGGTGAATCAAAGAAACTCATCCCTTTGGTTAATCCAAGATACACACATAAAAGCTTTGGCTTCAGAACCTGACCAGATGATGAAAACATCATCATTGTCACGTTTCCATAGCACTATTGTTTTGTAAAATAAGGAATGGAAGTGTTGAAAATGTATTCTTTTTCAAATGCATTTATGTAGAGGCAAGCTACACTTGGGGCGAAAGTGCTGCCCATGATGTTCCATGCACTTATAATTCCTGGTTAGGGCCATGTGTGTACAGTCCATAATAAACTCTCTTGGTGTTATTGAGAGACATTCAGATTTTGACAGTTCTTCCAGGACTTTAAGGGATTCTTCTTGAGGGATACCTATATAAAGTGCCTCAATGCCCAGAGCCATTAAGAGTTGTGTGGATTAAAAGAAATAGCTTGCAGAACATTGAGGATATCTTTTGTGTCTCTCACATATGATGGCATAGTGATTACAAAAGGTTTAAGGGGAAAAAATCACAAATTTGGATAGGGGTTCTAGTCTAGAACCTATACCTGCCACTAAAGGGCGCTCTGGAGGTGGGACTTTTCCTTTATGCATCTTAGGTAAAATATAAAAGTATGTGAATTTAAGGATCCTTTTAGAAATTGGGTTTTTGGCTGGCAGAGGTATGCACCCTGTCCAAGCAGGAACCACAAGCCTAGTCAGGGTAAGTCACAATACACCCTAAATTATCCTGTACTCACCCTCTGGTAGCTTGGCACCGAGCAGTCAGGCTTAACTTAAGAGGCAATTTGTAAATTATTTGTGTAACATTTCAAACAGTGACACAGTGAAAACACCACAAAAAGACTCCACATCAGGTTAAAAAAATCAAGAATAATTTTATAAATAAAACAAGACCACGATGGGAAAAATCAATTAAATAGAAGTGGAGATATGAAACTTTCAAAGACTAAACTGTAAAATAGCACTTAGAAACAATAAGCACTTAAAGGCATATCTGGTCGTGCCGAAAAAGGGCAACGTAACACGTTCAGAGTGACCGCGACAGAGCGAAGGTCGGATACAGGGACCCATGTGTAGTGGTGAGCCTCAACAAGGCCTACCAGTGATGCATCAAAACAGCCCAAAAGAGTGCTCCATGTTCAAGAAGCCAAAATACACCAAATTCGCCAGTTTTGGCTGGTAGAACACTCAAAAAGCGCTCTGCATATCACCACTTATGAATGTTACTAAGTGCACAGATCAGGATCCGTTTTATGTACATATTTTGTTCCATGGGGTACTTAGTCACCAAGAAAGAAATATCTTTTTACTATATCTAAACCTATTTAGGTATCCCCTCTGAGGGAGTCAACTGAGTACTTACTAAATCCATATTGGTACCTCCAAAACAGCAACACTTTCTACGAAGTGTGCTAGAAGCAGGCATGCCAAAAATATTATAGCATATATAATATTATACTCCAAGAGACACTTAACACAATGTGTGCCGTTCAAGTTTTCAAAGTTAGAGAAAATCTCCTCATTACCTGCCTATATGTATTGCAATACATATATAACTACAAAACAGATTCCAAAATTGGCCAATCATACAAACAAAACCACAGTAAGTGTTACTAAACTACCTTACCAATCAAAGGCATCAAACCAACAGCAAGTGCCGCAAAACGGCTCTTACCAATCAAATGGTGTCCAGGTTCCAACTGCCAAGTTCTCAAATTGACCAAATGGTCACTGCACGGCGAATCAACAGAAGAGATCTCAGTCGAGGACCGGCGCCGCCGGGATGGTCAGATCAGAAAGAAAGGAAAATGCCGTGGGTGCCAAGACTCAGGTCTCCTCAGGCAGCGATCGCGTCCAAAAGCGAGATTCCAATCCTTCATCTCGACCAGTCCTTCGGGCATCCGAGTCGCCGATGAGCCCCGCGTTGGAAGCGCCAATTTGTAGTGGTGAGCCTCAACAAGGCCTACCAGTGCTTAGGAGTTCACCCTTCCTTGCACAGAGTCCTCAGACCGCTAAGAAGAAGTTGGCACAGAAACTGGAATAGAAAAAACAGAGTTTATTAAACCTCATGAGGTGGAGCTACATTTACACACCACCCTTCGGTAATGCATGAAGTAGCACACTGAATGGAAGGACCTTGGTCCTTTTATACCCACACAGGGGCTCAAATGAAGGCGGTACAAACACAAATGCTGGTTTTAGATACATATAAGGTCATACAAGAAATGCACAGTCGACAAGTGGGTGGAGCTAACAGTTTCTACTTCTAGTAGACACATCCTGACATTTATAAACTCGGAACAGCTGCATGGACAGCTACGAGCTCAACTGAGCATGTGCAAAGCAAAAGAAACTAAATATAACTCGTCTCTAGGCAGATTTCAAGAGCAGTTAACAGGAAGGTAGGACAGAGCACATGGCGAGCACATGGCAGCACATGGCAACCAAAATGGCTGCCAGAAATACAAAATGGATTCCACAAAGCGGACAATTTAGCCTCTGAATACAGGATGTCTTGGCTAATGCTTAACTTAAGTGCTGCCAAATTACAACAGACGACCCTTTCAGCATTAGCCGAAGACATTCGTTTATCTGGGGTAATCTAAATATTCATCCCGTACATCTATTAACATTATTTCGGCCACCTCTTTATTCAACATTTGTTGGGCCTTTGTTTCAGCAACGTTCCCTTTGGCAGGTATACAAGCAGAGATGCAAATGGAGCAAAGCATTGGACCACATTGGATACATACACAGCATGTAAAAAGTATCATAATCATTACACACAGGATAGTCAGTAGCTTCCAGCCCCAAGCAGAAACAAGAGTCCAAAACCATCCAGTAAAAGTCCAAGTACCAGTCTCTGGATGAATTTCTGCAGCAATCTTATGCAGTTCTGATATTGCGCCATATACTGAAGGTGAGTGATCCGGTAGCAGATTCCTGACCACCCAACAGGTAATTGATAATATCCGTTATTTCCACACACAAAATACGTATTATGCGAGGCTGTGAAAGTGCTGTTATTGGCACCTTCAATGGTCAGGATTACAGTACACTCACTCCTCCCCACTGGAATTCTTCCAACGCTACAAATACACAAATCTGCTTTAGCTTTTGTCACAGAAATCACAAAAGGTCCAATGTTCTTTATTATTCTCACATTTGTGAAGACATATGGTGTTGAAATATTGTCACTTTTCCCATTCCCATTTAGTCCCTTTGGCTTGTGGATAACCTTCTTTATTTTGATAACACACTTTATTAAGTTGATTCCCCTCAAAAATGGGACGATCAAAGGGGTACATTACTAACAAAAAACAAAAAAAAAGTCCGTGGGAAATTGAAGCCGCTGTACAACCATCCAGAGGGGAGTCTTCTCCCTGTGTCCGTTTGAGCCTCACAGGCAGGCTCTTGTTGTTCCCACGGTGGAGCTGCACAACTCGCAACTCAAGAATCACGGCCCAGTTTGAGAAGAAAAAGGTCTTTCAACGATCCTGTCCAGTGTCTCAGGCAGTGCACCAGTTTTCTTCACTTTAATCTAACAGGCACCAAAGACACAGCACCTGTACCCTAAACTCAAGTCCTTCCCTAACTCCTGTATTGCTCCGCTGGCGCACTGCTCTTTTGTTGGGGCCACTGATTGTAGCCAATATGCTCAGGCATCCCTTGATCAACAAACAAAGGCGCAGACTTGCATTCACTTAGGGACCAGGACTCAAAAGGCCTGATGCTGGGATATGTGAAGCAACCCTTGTTTCAAAGGGGGTCACCTCAAGCAAAAGCCTCCTTGTCGTCCTTATCGGTCTGTGACTCTCTCAGCTGGGCATCAAAAACTGGATCCACAGAAAGATTTCTTCATCCTGATTTGTGACCCCGTCTTTCGCCCAAGACAGTGGCAGGGGTACACACTTCACATCCCAGTGCTTCCGGCCTTTACTGAGGTCCTAGTTGCCAGCAACGCCTGTGCTGGTTCCCTTTATCTTGACTCCAAGCTGGACTGGTGCTGACTCCCAGGCTGGATCTGATGTCCGGGCCCCTCTGGCAATGGTTGTAGGGCAGCAAATATCTATTGGTGGGCAGGACAAAAGGTCTTTAGACAAGGCACAAAAATAATCTATCAACAGAGAGGATAGTCTCAGAATACTTCCTTAGTCTTGGGATGCCCCATTCATTAGCAAGGCACCCAAGGACCACTTCATCTATCTGAGAGTAAAAAAACACCCTAGACCTATTGGCAAGTATAAAAGGAACTTTTTGGTGAACTGACAAGAGTAATACGTTACACAATTTGATTTGTTTCTCCCAATCCCAAGCAGCCAAGGAAGTCGGTGTTCATTTACTAAATTCTGAGGAAAAAAGAAAAACAATACAGACATACTCCAAATCCTTACATTTGTGCATTCCTATATTATTCATCTGAAGAACCTCAAGAAAAAGGAACTTTTCCTACATTTCTACTTATGAACCTTGCATTACTTTTACAGGACTGCAGACACTTCTAAAATAATTTCTCTTAATAAAAGCACCTACATTTTATGCTTAGGACCATGCTTTCATGTTATAGGCGCAGCAGGAAAAATCTGAAAACTGCTAATTTAACAGGGATTCTTATTGCAAAAAGAACTAAACTTCAACATAGTGGGTACATTTTCTCCAGCAGAACATGTTGTGACAAACAAACTCCTATAAAACAATATTTTCCTTCAAAATGTTTGCTAAGGATCACATGGGCGTCTTTCCTGCATTCTACTTTTCACGATCCAGACTATGCAACATCATTTTCAAAAGGAAAAAAACCCTTTCTCCAGCTCTAATAAGGGCTGTCAGCTCAATTACACAGACTAGCTAATAAAAGACTAGCAATGCCCTTGCAAAACTGTATAGAACATGAGAATAACATAAACAATAATGGTATTTTTGAACAGAAACCCCCACTATACAGTTCCCTTTAAAGGTCAAATAAGGGAACATCAATCTGTTCTACTCATTCTTTCATACAGGATGGGCAGTAACATAGCATATTTTTCATCATTTTATTAATTCTAACAATTTTAAAACAGTATTACTGAATAGCCAATTAAATGTCTCATGGCCATTTCCTAGACAGCTTAGACAGACTCAAGAGAGAGTGAGAAAAAGAAGAGAGAAAACATAAATTTGCCTACCCTTAATTTGCCCAGGAGCTAACCTCCTTCCCCATTTTGACAGTAGGAAAACCTGAAAACAGGTTTACCTTCTGTCAACACTTTTACCCCTATTTGTGGCAACTGGGCACAAACAAACTTGTAGGAGATATCTTAGAAAGTGGCTATTGTTTTTATTCAGCCTAACACAAGCACATTGAGTACTTGAGAAAGCGTTAATAACCAATTACCAATTCCTTGAGCAATTGTACTAGATTAACATGAGGGCGCATGTATGCAAACTAAAATCCCATTGCCTCCTTATCTCAGCCCCTGCACAGTAATCTTTAAACTAAAACCATTATTTTTATATACATGGCAGAGCTATGCTCTACTCAGGGCTTTTCCTTCTTTTCAGATGACTGCGCAAAACTTGCGTTTGCCAAAAATAGGAATCAAAGCTTCTCTTCCTCTCTCTGCACTGTCATCTCTTCTTACAAAAACTGTTCGAAGGTCGAAGTGTCCAAGCAAACCTTCCCCTTAGCCTTGCTAGGTAGCTAAATGCAGAACTCCGACCTTTAACCCTTGCACCAGCTGTCCATTTTTGTGCAAGGCTTTCCATGCGGTCTTTCCAATTCAAAGCAACTCTGGAGAATCACAGCTGAAAAGCAGTCCTGTCCGTCTAATAATTTTAAAGATAGGATCTAACTTCTGCTGTGTTTTTTTATACTTATTTTCATTTGTGTACAGTGTGTGGTGTGCAGTAGGTCAGCTGTTTGTTCTATACTTGCATGTGTACCAGCTCTGAAGCCTGAGATCAGTTTGAACCCTGCCCTGAGTGGCAGAACTGCTTTTAAATAGTGAATTTTGCTCAATTTCGACTTTGGTGGTAGGGGCACTTAAAAATGAATAACCTACAATATTTTGGCATATTAGGGATCCCCAGGGTGTCCTCTAGATATCCCAGAGATGGGGGATCAGAAATGTATAAGGTACACCCTTAAAAAAACGTTTTTATATGCCTGGATAAAGTGAAATTTCACATTGCACTCCCCACATCATGGTAAAGTGCTACTTAAATCCAACTTTGATGCTAGGAGCTATATATTATTCACAGTATGATTAGCAGACATTACAAAAGATCAAAAACAATTGTAGGGCAATTATTTTTAATAAACATTTTTTCTTCTTCATATAATCAAAATTCTCCTTTTTTTTAATAATGATCACAAACCCTTTTGATGGTTCCACATATGGAAAACAAGCCTCATTCCTTTCCTATCACCTTTAAATGCATTCATTTATAACTCTAAGCACAGAAGCCTTACTTGAAACATGAAAAGTCTGCGTCACTTTTAAAGGACAGTAATCATTTAACATCAGACCCACGGATGTGCTTGTTAATAAGGCATTAAGAAAGGAAATCCCTTTTAATCTTTTCTCTGTTATCCAAAATAATGAAACTGTCTTTTCTGACTTATAAAATCAGCAGTTTTTAATGCACGTTTTCAAACCATGTTTGCACTAACTTAAAATCTAGTTGACTCGGCAGTTTCCTTATGGCTTGTTCTGACCAGCAGGCGTCAACATCTCACGCCTTTCAAGCCAGCACAAATCTATCGTTCTGTAATGTGGTGTTTATTTCAGCAACAATCAATTCACTCAGATGATATGAATGCTTTTCAATATTAATATATAAGGATAATACTGTAACATTTTTCATTTTAGTCCTAATTGTGTGAAAGCACACAAATTCGTTTTTTCCTACCTTTCTATGAGGCCTATTTTATTCCTATTGAATGTAAATTCTGATTTATCTGTACCAGTATGGCAATTTGCACATCTCTATAATTTCTTACTTTATCAATTTTAATGGTAGCGTGCAGCTATTTAGCATATGTTACATTATTCATTCCCTGAATTTAAAAAAATGTAGTTTTTTAAATGACATTTGCATAACAGAATGACAACAAAAACCAATTTTAGCTCATTCCAGACATTTTCAGAAGGGGGTCATACACTCATAACACACAACACAGCGCGCTTAAGGCTAGCCATTCTTACACAAAAAACATAGTCTACTTTACTGAAACAAGTACTTTCAAGCATGTCAGTCCAGAACCACATACAAAAAACAATTAACCCACAAATCAACACTTAGGGCAAAAACAAGAGACAGCCTACAGACTGTACGCAAAACCAAACTATTTGTAAATACTAATTGTAAGTCATATTTACAAGAAGAGCTCTCAAAAGTAGTCCAAAAGTCTGCATCAAAACAGCCCAAAAGAGTGCTCCATGTTCAAGAAGCCAAAATACACCAAATTCGCCAGTTTTGGCTGGTAGAACACTCAAAAAGCGCTCTGCATATCACCACTTATGAATGTTACTAAGTGCACAGATCAGGATCCGTTTTATGTACATATTTTGTTCCATGGGGTACTTAGTCACCAAGAAAGAAATATCTTTTTACTATATCTAAACCTATTTAGGTATCCCCTCTGAGGGGAGTCAACTGAGTACTTACTAAATCCATATTGGTACCTCCAAAACAGCAACACTTTCTACGAAGTGTGCTAGAAGCAGGCATGCCAAAAATATTATAGCATATATAATATTATACTCCAAGAGACACTTAACACAATGTGTGCCGTTCAAGTTTTCAAAGTTAGAGAAAAATCTCCTCATTACCTGCCTATATGTATTGCAATACATATATAACTACAAAACAGATTCCAAAATTGGCCAATCATACAAACAAAGCCACAGTAAGTGTTACTAAACTACCTTACCAATCAAAGGCATCAAACCAACAGCAAGTGCCGCAAAACGGCTCTTACCAATCAAATGGTGTCCAGGTTCCAACTGCCAAGTTCTCAAATTGACCAAATGGTCACTGCACGGCGAATCAACAGAAGAGATCTCAGTCGAGGACCGGCACCGCCGGGATGGTCAGATCAGAAAGAAAGGAAAAATGCCGTGGGTGCCAAGACTCAGGTCTCCTCAGGCAGCGATCGCGTCCAAAAGCGAGATTCCAATCCTTCATCTCGACCAGTCCTTCGGGCATCCGAGTCGCCGATGAGCCCCGCGTTGGAAGCGCCAATTTGTAGTGGTGAGCCTCAACAAGGCCTACCAGTGCTTAGGAGTTCACCCTTCCTTGCACAGAGTCCTCAGACCGCTAAGAAGAAGTTGGCACAGAAACTGGAATAGAAAAGACAGAGTTTATTAAACCTCATGAGGTGGAGCTACATTTACACACCACCCTTCGGTAATGCATGAAGTAGCACACTGAATGGAAGGACCTTGGTCCTTTTATACCCACACAGGGGCTCAAATGAAGGCGGTACAAACACAAATGCTGGTTTTAGATACATATAAGGTCATACAAGAAATGCACAGTCGACAAGTGGGTGGAGCTAACAGTTTCTACTTCTAGTAGACACATCCTGACATTTATAAACTCGGAACAGCTGCATGGACAGCTGCGAGCTCAACTGAGCATGTGCAAAGCAAAAGAAACTAAATATAACTCGTCTCTAGGCAGATTTCAAGAGCAGTTAACAGGAAGGTAGGACAGAGCACATGGCGAGCACATGGCAGCACATGGCAACCAAAATGGCTGCCAGAAATACAAAATGGATTCCACAAAGCGGACAATTTAGCCTCTGAATACAGGATGTCTTGGCTAATGCTTAACTTAAGTGCTGCCAAATTACAACAGACGACCCTTTCAGCATTAGCCGAAGACATTCGTTTATCTGGGGTAATCTAAATATTCATCCCGTACATCTATTAACATTATTTCGGCCACCTCTTTATTCAACATTTGTTGGGCCTTTGTTTCAGCAACGTTCCCTTTGGCAGGTATACAAGCAGAGATGCAAATGGAGCAAAGCATTGGACCACATTGGATACATACACAGCATGTAAAAAGTATCATAATCATTACACACAGGATAGTCAGTAGCTTCCAGCCCCAAGCAGAAACAAGAGTCCAAAACCATCCAGTAAAAGTCCAAGTACCAGTCTCTGGATGAATTTCTGCAGCAATCTTATGCAGTTCTGATATTGCGCCATATACTGAAGGTGAGTGATCCGGTAGCAGATTCCTGACCACCCAACAGGTAATTGATAATATCCGTTATTTCCACACACAAAATACGTATTATGCGAGGCTGTGAAAGTGCTGTTATTGGCACCTTCAATGGTCAGGATTACAGTACACTCACTCCTCCCCACTGGGGAATTCTTCCAACGCTACAAATCTGCTTTAGCTTTTGTCACAGAAATCACAAAAGGTCCAATGTTCTTTATTATTCTCACATTTGTGAAGACATATGGTGTTGAAATATTGTCACTTTTCCCATTCCCATTTAGTCCCTTTGGCTTGTGGATAACCTTCTTTATTTTGATAACACACTTTATTAAGTTGATCCCCCTCAAAAATGGGACAATCAAAGGGGTACATTACTAACAAACAAAAAAAAAAGTCCGTGCGAAATTGAAGCCGCTGTACAACCATCCAGAGGGGAGTCTTCTCCCTGTGTCCGTTTGAGCCTCACAGGCAGGCTCTTGTTGTTCCCACGGTGGAGCTGCACAACTCGCAACTCAAGAATCACGGCCCAGTTTGAGAAGAAAAAGGTCTTTCAACGATCCTGTCCAGTGTCTCAGGCAGTGCACCAGTTTTCTTCACTTTAATCTAACAGGCACCAAAGACACAGCACCTGTACCCTAAACTCAAGTCCTTCCCTAACTCCTGTATTGCTCCGCTGGCGCACTGCTCTTTTGTTGGGGCCACTGATTGTAGCCAATATGCTCAGGCATCCCTTGATCAACAAACAAAGGCGCAGACTTGCATTCACTTAGGGACCAGGACTCAAAAGGCCTGATGCTGGGATATGTGAAGCAACCCTTGTTTCAAAGGGGGTCACCTCAAGCAAAAGCCTCCTTGTCGTCCTTATCGGTCTGTGACTCTCTCAGCTGGGCATCAAAAACTGGATCCACAGAAAGATTTCTTCATCCTGATTTGTGACCCCGTCTTTCGCCCAAGACAGTGGCAGGGGTACACACTTTACGTCCCAGTGCTTCCGGCCTTTACTGAGGTCCTAGTTGCCAGCAACGCCTGTGCTGGTTCCCTTTATCTTGACTCCAAGCTGGACTGGTGCTGACTCCCAGGCTGGATCTGATGTCCGGGCCCCTCTGGCAATGGTTGTAGGGCAGCAAATATCTATTGGTGGGCAGGACAAAAGGTCTTTAGACAAGGCACAAAAATAATCTATCAACAGAGAGGATAGTCTCAGAATACTTCCTTAGCCTTGGGATGCCCCATTCATTAGCAAGGCACCCAAGGACCACTTCATCTATCTGAGAGTAAAAAAACACCCTAGACCTATTGGCAAGTATAAAAGGAACTTTTTGGTGAACTGACAAGAGTAATACGTTACACAATTTGATTTGTTTCTCCCAATCCCAAGCAGCCAAGGAAGTCGGTGTTCATTTACTAAATTCTGAGGAAAAAAGAAAAACAATACAGACATACTCCAAATCCTTACATTTGTGCATTCCTATATTATTCATCTGAAGAACCTCAAGAAAAAGGAACTTTTCCTACATTTCTACTTATGAACCTTGCATTACTTTTACAGGACTGCAGACACTTCTAAAATAATTTCTCTTAATAAAAGCACCTACATTTTATGCTTAGGACCATGCTTTCATGTTATAGGCGCAGCAGGAAAAATCTAAAACTGCTAATTTAACAGGGATTCTTATTGCAAAAAGAACTAAACTTCAACATAGTGGGTACATTTTCTCCAGCAGAACATGTTGTGACAAACAAACTCCTATAAAACAATATTTTCCTTCAAAATGTTTGCTAAGGATCACATGGGCGTCTTTCCTGCATTCTACTTTTCACGATCCAGACTATGCAACATCATTTTCAAAAGGAAAAAAACCCTTTCTCCAGCTCTAATAAGGGCTGTCAGCTCAATTACACAGACTAGCTAATAAAAGACTAGCAATGCCCTTGCAAAACTGTATAGAACATGAGAATAACATAAACAATAATGGTATTTTTGAACAGAAACCCCCACTATACAGTTCCCTTTAAAGGTCAAATAAGGGAACATCAATCTGTTCTACTCATTCTTTCATACAGGATGGGCAGTAACATAGCATATTTTTCATCATTTTATTAATTCTAACAATTTTAAAACAGTATTACTGAATAGCCAATTAAATGTCTCATGGCCATTTCCTAGACAGCTTAGACAGACTCAAGAGAGAGTGAGAAAAAGAAGAGAGAAAACATAAATTTGCCTACCCTTAATTTGCCCAGGAGCTAACCTCCTTCCCCATTTTGACAGTAGGAAAACCTGAAAACAGGTTTACCTTCTGTCAACACTTTTACCCCTATTTGTGGCAACTGGGCACAAACAAACTTGTAGGAGATATCTTAGAAAGTGGCTATTGTTTTTATTCAGCCTAACACAAGCACATTGAGTACTTGAGAAAGCGTTAATAACCAATTACCAATTCCTTGAGCAATTGTACTAGATTAACATGAGGGCGCATGTATGCAAACTAAAATCCCATTGCCTCCTTATCTCAGCCCCTGCACAGTAATCTTTAAACTAAAACCATTATTTTTATATACATGGCAGAGCTATGCTCTACTCAGGGCTTTTCCTTCTTTTCAGATGACTGCGCAAAACTTGCGTTTGCCAAAAATAGGAATCAAAGCTTCTCTTCCTCTCTCTGCACTGTCATCTCTTCTTACAAAAACTGTTCGAAGGTCGAAGTGTCCAAGCAAACCTTCCCCTTAGCCTTGCTAGGTAGCTAAATGCAGAACTCCGACCTTTAACCCTTGCACCAGCTGTCCATTTTTGTGCAAGGCTTTCCATGCGGTCTTTCCAATTCAAAGCAACTCTGGAGAATCACAGCTGAAAAGCAGTCCTGTCCGTCTAATAATTTTAAAGATAGGATCTAACTTCTGCTGTGTTTTTTTATACTTATTTTCATTTGTGTACAGTGTGTGGTGTGCAGTAGGTCAGCTGTTTGTTCTATACTTGCATGTGTACCAGCTCTGAAGCCTGAGATCAGTTTGAACCCTGCCCTGAGTGGCAGAACTGCTTTTAAATAGTGAATTTTGCTCAATTTCGACTTTGGTGGTAGGGGCACTTAAAAATGAATAACCTACAATATTTTGGCATATTAGGGATCCCCAGGGTGTCCTCTAGATATCCCAGAGATGGGGGATCAGAAATGTATAAGGTACACCCTTAAAAAAACGTTTTTATATGCCTGGATAAAGTGAAATTTCACATTGCACTCCCCACATCATGGTAAAGTGCTACTTAAATCCAACTTTGATGCTAGGAGCTATATATTATTCACAGTATGATTAGCAGACATTACAAAAGATCAAAAACAATTGTAGGGCAATTATTTTTAATAAACATTTTTTCTTCTTCATATAATCAAAATTCTCCTTTTTTTTAATAATGATCACAAACCCTTTTGATGGTTCCACATATGGAAAACAAGCCTCATTCCTTTCCTATCACCTTTAAATGCATTCATTTATAACTCTAAGCACAGAAGCCTTACTTGAAACATGAAAAGTCTGCGTCACTTTTAAAGGACAGTAATCATTTAACATCAGACCCACGGATGTGCTTGTTAATAAGGCATTAAGAAAGGAAATCCCTTTTAATCTTTTCTCTGTTATCCAAAATAATGAAACTGTCTTTTCTGACTTATAAAATCAGCAGTTTTTAATGCACGTTTTCAAACCATGTTTGCACTAACTTAAAATCTAGTTGACTCGGCAGTTTCCTTATGGCTTGTTCTGACCAGCAGGCGTCAACATCTCACGCCTTTCAAGCCAGCACAAATCTATCGTTCTGTAATGTGGTGTTTATTTCAGCAACAATCAATTCACTCAGATGATATGAATGCTTTTCAATATTAATATATAAGGATAATACTGTAACATTTTTCATTTTAGTCCTAATTGTGTGAAAGCACACAAATTCGTTTTTTCCTACCTTTCTATGAGGCCTATTTTATTCCTATTGAATGTAAATTCTGATTTATCTGTACCAGTATGGCAATTTGCACATCTCTATAATTTCTTACTTTATCAATTTTAATGGTAGCGTGCAGCTATTTAGCATATGTTACATTATTCATTCCCTGAATTTAAAAAAATGTAGTTTTTTTAAATGACATTTGCATAACAGAATGACAACAAAAACCAATTTTAGCTCATTCCAGACATTTTCAGAAGGGGGTCATACACTCATAACACACAACACAGCGCGCTTAAGGCTAGCCATTCTTACACAAAAAACATAGTCTACTTTACTGAAACAAGTACTTTCAAGCATGTCAGTCCAGAACCACATACAAAAAACAATTAACCCACAAATCAACACTTAGGGCAAAAACAAGAGACAGCCTACAGACTGTACGCAAAACCAAACTATTTGTAAATACTAATTGTAAGTCATATTTACAAGAAGAGCTCTCAAAAGTAGTCCAAAAGTCTGCATCAAAACAGCCCAAAAGAGTGCTCCATGTTCAAGAAGCCAAAATACACCAAATTCGCCAGTTTTGGCTGGTAGAACACTCAAAAAGCGCTCTGCATATCACCACTTATGAATGTTACTAAGTGCACAGATCAGGATCCGTTTTATGTACATATTTTGTTCCATGGGGTACTTAGTCACCAAGAAAGAAATATCTTTTTACTATATCTAAACCTATTTAGGTATCCCCTCTGAGGGGAGTCAACTGAGTACTTACTAAATCCATATTGGTACCTCCAAAACAGCAACACTTTCTACGAAGTGTGCTAGAAGCAGGCATGCCAAAAATATTATAGCATATATAATATTATACTCCAAGAGACACTTAACACAATGTGTGCCGTTCAAGTTTTCAAAGTTAGAGAAAAATCTCCTCATTACCTGCCTATATGTATTGCAATACATATATAACTACAAAACAGATTCCAAAATTGGCCAATCATACAAACAAAGCCACAGTAAGTGTTACTAAACTACCTTACCAATCAAAGGCATCAAACCAACAGCAAGTGCCGCAAAACGGCTCTTACCAATCAAATGGTGTCCAGGTTCCAACTGCCAAGTTCTCAAATTGACCAAATGGTCACTGCACGGCGAATCAACAGAAGAGATCTCAGTCGAGGACCGGCACCGCCGGGATGGTCAGATCAGAAAGAAAGGAAAAATGCCGTGGGTGCCAAGACTCGGGTCTCCTCAGGCAGCGATCGCGTCCAAAAGCGAGATTCCAATCCTTCATCTCGACCAGTCCTTCGGGCATCCGAGTCGCCGATGAGCCCCGCGTTGGAAGCGCCAATTTGTAGTGGTGAGCCTCAACAAGGCCTACCAGTGCTTAGGAGTTCACCCTTCCTTGCACAGAGTCCTCAGACCGCTAAGAAGAAGTTGGCACAGAAACTGGAATAGAAAAAACAGAGTTTATTAAACCTCATGAGGTGGAGCTACATTTACACACCACCCTTCGGTAATGCATGAAGTAGCACACTGAATGGAAGGACCTTGGTCCTTTTATACCCACACAGGGGCTCAAATGAAGGCGGTACAAACACAAATGCTGGTTTTAGATACATATAAGGTCATACAAGAAATGCACAGTCGACAAGTGGGTGGAGCTAACAGTTTCTACTTCTAGTAGACACATCCTGACATTTATAAACTCGGAACAGCTGCATGGACAGCTACGAGCTCAACTGAGCATGTGCAAAGCAAAAGAAACTAAATATAACTCGTCTCTAGGCAGATTTCAAGAGCAGTTAACAGGAAGGTAGGACAGAGCACATGGCGAGCACATGGCAGCACATGGCAACCAAAATGGCTGCCAGAAATACAAAATGGATTCCACAAAGCGGACAATTTAGCCTCTGAATACAGGATGTCTTGGCTAATGCTTAACTTAAGTGCTGCCAAATTACAACAGACGACCCTTTCAGCATTAGCCGAAGACATTCGTTTATCTGGGGTAATCTAAATATTCATCCCGTACATCTATTAACATTATTTCGGCCACCTCTTTATTCAACATTTGTTGGGCCTTTGTTTCAGCAACGTTCCCTTTGGCAGGTATACAAGCAGAGATGCAAATGGAGCAAAGCATTGGACCACATTGGATACATACACAGCATGTAAAAAGTATCATAATCATTACACACAGGATAGTCAGTAGCTTCCAGCCCCAAGCAGAAACAAGAGTCCAAAACCATCCAGTAAAAGTCCAAGTACCAGTCTCTGGATGAATTTCTGCAGCAATCTTATGCAGTTCTGATATTGCGCCATATACTGAAGGTGAGTGATCCGGTAGCAGATTCCTGACCACCCAACAGGTAATTGATAATATCCGTTATTTCCACACACAAAATACGTATTATGCGAGGCTGTGAAAGTGCTGTTATTGGCACCTTCAATGGTCAGGATTACAGTACACTCACTCCTCCCCACTGGAATTCTTCCAACGCTACAAATACACAAATCTGCTTTAGCTTTTGTCACAGAAATCACAAAAGGTCCAATGTTCTTTATTATTCTCACATTTGTGAAGACATATGGTGTTGAAATATTGTCACTTTTCCCATTCCCATTTAGTCCCTTTGGCTTGTGGATAACCTTCTTTATTTTGATAACACACTTTATTAAGTTGATTCCCCTCAAAAATGGGACGATCAAAGGGGTACATTACTAACAAAAAAATAAAAAAAGTCCGTGGGAAATTGAAGCCGCTGTACAACCATCCAGAGGGGAGTCTTCTCCCTGTGTCCGTTTGCGCCTCACAGACAGGCTCTTGTTGTTCCCACGGTGGAGCTGCACAACTCGCAACTCAAGAATCACGGCCCAGTTTGAGAAGAAAAAGGTCTTTCAACGATCCTGTCCAGTGTCTCAGGCAGTGCACCAGTTTTCTTCACTTTAATCTAACAGGCACCAAAGACACAGCACCTGTACCCTAAACTCAAGTCCTTCCCTAACTCCTGTATTGCTCCGCTGGCGCACTGCTCTTTTGTTGGGGCCACTGATTGTAGCCAATATGCTCAGGCATCCCTTGATCAACAAACAAAGGCGCAGACTTGCATTCACTTAGGGACCAGGACTCAAAAGGCCTGATGCTGGGATATGTGAAGCAACCCTTGTTTCAAAGGGGGTCACCTCAAGCAAAAGCCTCCTTGTCGTCCTTATCGGTCTGTGACTCTCTCAGCTGGGCATCAAAAACTGGATCCACAGAAAGATTTCTTCATCCTGATTTGTGACCCCGTCTTTCGCCCAAGACAGTGGCAGGGGTACACACTTTACGTCCCAGTGCTTCCGGCCTTTACTGAGGTCCTAGTTGCCAGCAACGCCTGTGCTGGTTCCCTTTATCTTGACTCCAAGCTGGACTGGTGCTGACTCCCAGGCTGGATCTGATGTCCGGGCCCCTCTGGCAATGGTTGTAGGGCAGCAAATATCTATTGGTGGGCAGGACAAAAGGTCTTTAGACAAGGCACAAAAATAATCTATCAACAGAGAGGATAGTCTCAGAATACTTCCTTAGCCTTGGGATGCCCCATTCATTAGCAAGGCACCCAAGGACCACTTCATCTATCTGAGAGTAAAAAAACACCCTAGACCTATTGGCAAGTATAAAAGGAACTTTTTGGTGAACTGACAAGAGTAATACGTTACACAATTTGATTTGTTTCTCCCAATCCCAAGCAGCCAAGGAAGTCGGTGTTCATTTACTAAATTCTGAGGAAAAAAGAAAAACAATACAGACATACTCCAAATCCTTACATTTGTGCATTCCTATATTATTCATCTGAAGAACCTCAAGAAAAAGGAACTTTTCCTACATTTCTACTTATGAACCTTGCATTACTTTTACAGGACTGCAGACACTTCTAAAATAATTTCTCTTAATAAAAGCACCTACATTTTATGCTTAGGACCATGCTTTCATGTTATAGGCGCAGCAGGAAAAATCTAAAACTGCTAATTTAACAGGGATTCTTATTGCAAAAAGAACTAAACTTCAACATAGTGGGTACATTTTCTCCAGCAGAACATGTTGTGACAAACAAACTCCTATAAAACAATATTTTCCTTCAAAATGTTTGCTAAGGATCACATGGGCGTCTTTCCTGCATTCTACTTTTCACGATCCAGACTATGCAACATCATTTTCAAAAGGAAAAAAACCCTTTCTCCAGCTCTAATAAGGGCTGTCAGCTCAATTACACAGACTAGCTAATAAAAGACTAGCAATGCCCTTGCAAAACTGTATAGAACATGAGAATAACATAAACAATAATGGTATTTTTGAACAGAAACCCCCACTATACAGTTCCCTTTAAAGGTCAAATAAGGGAACATCAATCTGTTCTACTCATTCTTTCATACAGGATGGGCAGTAACATAGCATATTTTTCATCATTTTATTAATTCTAACAATTTTAAAACAGTATTACTGAATAGCCAATTAAATGTCTCATGGCCATTTCCTAGACAGCTTAGACAGACTCAAGAGAGAGTGAGAAAAAGAAGAGAGAAAACATAAATTTGCCTACCCTTAATTTGCCCAGGAGCTAACCTCCTTCCCCCATTTTGACAGTAGGAAAACCTGAAAACAGGTTTACCTTCTGTCAACACTTTTACCCCTATTTGTGGCAACTGGGCACAAACAAACTTGTAGGAGATATCTTAGAAAGTGGCTATTGTTTTTATTCAGCCTAACACAAGCACATTGAGTACTTGAGAAAGCGTTAATAACCAATTACCAATTCCTTGAGCAATTGTACTAGATTAACATGAGGGCGCATGTATGCAAACTAAAATCCCATTGCCTCCTTATCTCAGCCCCTGCACAGTAATCTTTAAACTAAAACCATTATTTTTATATACATGGCAGAGCTATGCTCTACTCAGGGCTTTTCCTTCTTTTCAGATGACTGCGCAAAACTTGCGTTTGCCAAAAATAGGAATCAAAGCTTCTCTTCCTCTCTCTGCACTGTCATCTCTTCTTACAAAAACTGTTCGAAGGTCGAAGTGTCCAAGCAAACCTTCCCCTTAGCCTTGCTAGGTAGCTAAATGCAGAACTCCGACCTTTAACCCTTGCACCAGCTGTCCATTTTTGTGCAAGGCTTTCCATGCGGTCTTTCCAATTCAAAGCAACTCTGGAGAATCACAGCTGAAAAGCAGTCCTGTCCGTCTAATAATTTTAAAGATAGGATCTAACTTCTGCTGTGTTTTTTTATACTTATTTTCATTTGTGTACAGTGTGTGGTGTGCAGTAGGTCAGCTGTTTGTTCTATACTTGCATGTGTACCAGCTCTGAAGCCTGAGATCAGTTTGAACCCTGCCCTGAGTGGCAGAACTGCTTTTAAATAGTGAATTTTGCTCAATTTCGACTTTGGTGGTAGGGGCACTTAAAAATGAATAACCTACAATATTTTGGCATATTAGGGATCCCCAGGGTGTCCTCTAGATATCCCAGAGATGGGGGATCAGAAATGTATAAGGTACACCCTTAAAAAAACGTTTTTATATGCCTGGATAAAGTGAAATTTCACATTGCACTCCCCACATCATGGTAAAGTGCTACTTAAATCCAACTTTGATGCTAGGAGCTATATATTATTCACAGTATGATTAGCAGACATTACAAAAGATCAAAAACAATTGTAGGGCAATTATTTTTAATAAACATTTTTCTTCTTCATATAATCAAAATTCTCCTTTTTTTTAAATAATGATCACAAACCCTTTTGATGGTTCCACATATGGAAAACAAGCCTCATTCCTTTCCTATCACCTTTAAATGCATTCATTTATAACTCTAAGCACAGAAGCCTTACTTGAAACATGAAAAGTCTGCGTCACTTTTAAAGGACAGTAATCATTTAACATCAGACCGACGGATGTGCTTGTTAATAAGGCATTAAGAAAGGAAATCCCTTTTAATCTTTTCTCTGTTATCCAAAATAATGAAACTGTCTATTCTGACTTATAAAATCAGCAGTTTTTAATGCACGTTTTCAAACCATGTTTGCACTAACTTAAAATCTAGTTGACTCAGCAGTTTCCTTATGGCTTGTTCTGACCAGCAGGCGTCAACATCTCACGCCTTTCAAGCCAGCACAAATCTATCGTTCTGTAATGTGGTGTTTATTTCAGCAACAATCAATTCACTCAGATGATATGAATGCTTTTCAATATTAATATATAAGGATAATACTGTAACATTTTTCATTTTAGTCCTAATTGTGTGAAAGCACACAAATTCGTTTTTTCCTACCTTTCTATGAGGCCTATTTTATTCCTATTGAATGTAAATTCTGATTTATCTGTACCAGTATGGCAATTTGCACATCTCTATAATTTCTTACTTTATCAATTTTAATGGTAGCGTGCAGCTATTTAGCATATGTTACATTATTCATTCCCTGAATTTAAAAAAATGTAGTTTTTTTAAATGACATTTGCATAACAGAATGACAACAAAAACCAATTTTAGCTCATTCCAGACATTTTCAGAAGGGGGTCATACACTCATAACACACAACACAGCGCGCTTAAGGCTAGCCATTCTTACACAAAAAACATAGTCTACTTTACTGAAACAAGTACTTTCAAGCATGTCAGTCCAGAACCACATACAAAAAACAATTAACCCACAAATCAACACTTAGGGCAAAAACAAGAGACAGCCTACAGACTGTACGCAAAACCAAACTATTTGTAAATACTAATTGTAAGTCATATTTACAAGAAGAGCTCTCAAAAGTAGTCCAAAAGTCTGCATCAAAACAGCCCAAAAGAGTGCTCCATGTTCAAGAAGCCAAAATACACCAAATTCGCCAGTTTTGGCTGGTAGAACACTCAAAAAGCGCTCTGCATATCACCACTTATGAATGTTACTAAGTGCACAGATCAGGATCCGTTTTATGTACATATTTTGTTCCATGGGGTACTTAGTCACCAAGAAAGAAATATCTTTTTACTATATCTAAACCTATTTAGGTATCCCCTCTGAGGGGAGTCAACTGAGTACTTACTAAATCCATATTGGTACCTCCAAAACAGCAACACTTTCTACGAAGTGTGCTAGAAGCAGGCATGCCAAAAATATTATAGCATATATAATATTATACTCCAAGAGACACTTAACACAATGTGTGCCGTTCAAGTTTTCAAAGTTAGAGAAAAATCTCCTCATTACCTGCCTATATGTATTGCAATACATATATAACTACAAAACAGATTCCAAAATTGGCCAATCATACAAACAAAGCCACAGTAAGTGTTACTAAACTACCTTACCAATCAAAGGCATCAAACCAACAGCAAGTGCCGCAAAACGGCTCTTACCAATCAAATGGTGTCCAGGTTCCAACTGCCAAGTTCTCAAATTGACCAAATGGTCACTGCACGGCGAATCAACAGAAGAGATCTCAGTCGAGGACCGGCACCGCCGGGATGGTCAGATCAGAAAGAAAGGAAAAATGCCGTGGGTGCCAAGACTCGGGTCTCCTCAGGCAGCGATCGCGTCCAAAAGCGAGATTCCAATCCTTCATCTCGACCAGTCCTTCGGGCATCCGAGTCGCCGATGAGCCCCGCGTTGGAAGCGCCAATTTGTAGTGGTGAGCCTCAACAAGGCCTACCAGTGCTTAGGAGTTCACCCTTCCTTGCACAGAGTCCTCAGACCGCTAAGAAGAAGTTGGCACAGAAACTGGAATAGAAAAAACAGAGTTTATTAAACCTCATGAGGTGGAGCTACATTTACACACCACCCTTCGGTAATGCATGAAGTAGCACACTGAATGGAAGGACCTTGGTCCTTTTATACCCACACAGGGGCTCAAATGAAGGCGGTACAAACACAAATGCTGGTTTTAGATACATATAAGGTCATACAAGAAATGCACAGTCGACAAGTGGGTGGAGCTAACAGTTTCTACTTCTAGTAGACACATCCTGACATTTATAAACTCGGAACAGCTGCATGGACAGCTACGAGCTCAACTGAGCATGTGCAAAGCAAAAGAAACTAAATATAACTCGTCTCTAGGCAGATTTCAAGAGCAGTTAACAGGAAGGTAGGACAGAGCACATGGCGAGCACATGGCAGCACATGGCAACCAAAATGGCTGCCAGAAATACAAAATGGATTCCACAAAGCGGACAATTTAGCCTCTGAATACAGGATGTCTTGGCTAATGCTTAACTTAAGTGCTGCCAAATTACAACAGACGACCCTTTCAGCATTAGCCGAAGACATTCGTTTATCTGGGGTAATCTAAATATTCATCCCGTACATCTATTAACATTATTTCGGCCACCTCTTTATTCAACATTTGTTGGGCCTTTGTTTCAGCAACGTTCCCTTTGGCAGGTATACAAGCAGAGATGCAAATGGAGCAAAGCATTGGACCACATTGGATACATACACAGCATGTAAAAAGTATCATAATCATTACACACAGGATAGTCAGTAGCTTCCAGCCCCAAGCAGAAACAAGAGTCCAAAACCATCCAGTAAAAGTCCAAGTACCAGTCTCTGGATGAATTTCTGCAGCAATCTTATGCAGTTCTGATATTGCGCCATATACTGAAGGTGAGTGATCCGGTAGCAGATTCCTGACCACCCAACAGGTAATTGATAATATCCGTTATTTCCACACACAAAATACGTATTATGCGAGGCTGTGAAAGTGCTGTTATTGGCACCTTCAATGGTCAGGATTACAGTACACTCACTCCTCCCCACTGGAATTCTTCCAACGCTACAAATACACAAATCTGCTTTAGCTTTTGTCACAGAAATCACAAAAGGTCCAATGTTCTTTATTATTCTCACATTTGTGAAGACATATAGGTGTTGAAATATTGTCACTTTTCCCATTCCCATTTAGTCCCTTTGGCTTGTGGATAACCTTCTTTATTTTGATAACACACTTTATTAAGTTGATTCCCCTCAAAAATGGGACGATCAAAGGGGTACATTACTAACAAAAAAAAAAAAAAAAGTCCGTGGGAAATTGAAGCCGCTGTACAACCATCCAGAGGGGAGTCTTCTCCCTGTGTCCGTTTGAGCCTCACAGGCAGGCTCTTGTTGTTCCCACGGTGGAGCTGCACAACTCGCAACTCAAGAATCACGGCCCAGTTTGAGAAGAAAAAGGTCTTTCAACGATCCTGTCCAGTGTCTCAGGCAGTGCACCAGTTTTCTTCACTTTAATCTAACAGGCACCAAAGACACAGCACCTGTACCCTAAACTCAAGTCCTTCCCTAACTCCTGTATTGCTCCGCTGGCGCACTGCTCTTTTGTTGGGGCCACTGATTGTAGCCAATATGCTCAGGCATCCCTTGATCAACAAACAAAGGCGCAGACTTGCATTCACTTAGGGACCAGGACTCAAAAGGCCTGATGCTGGGATATGTGAAGCAACCCTTGTTTCAAAGGGGGTCACCTCAAGCAAAAGCCTCCTTGTCGTCCTTATCGGTCTGTGACTCTCTCAGCTGGGCATCAAAAACTGGATCCACAGAAAGATTTCTTCATCCTGATTTGTGACCCCGTCTTTCGCCCAAGACAGTGGCAGGGGTACACACTTTACGTCCCAGTGCTTCCGGCCTTTACTGAGGTCCTAGTTGCCAGCAACGCCTGTGCTGGTTCCCTTTATCTTGACTCCAAGCTGGACTGGTGCTGACTCCCAGGCTGGATCTGATGTCCGGGCCCCTCTGGCAATGGTTGTAGGGCAGCAAATATCTATTGGTGGGCAGGACAAAAGGTCTTTAGACAAGGCACAAAAATAATCTATCAACAGAGAGGATAGTCTCAGAATACTTCCTTAGCCTTGGGATGCCCCATTCATTAGCAAGGCACCCAAGGACCACTTCATCTATCTGAGAGTAAAAAAACACCCTAGACCTATTGGCAAGTATAAAAGGAACTTTTTGGTGAACTGACAAGAGTAATACGTTACACAATTTGATTTGTTTCTCCCAATCCCAAGCAGCCAAGGAAGTCGGTGTTCATTTACTAAATTCTGAGGAAAAAAGAAAAACAATACAGACATACTCCAAATCCTTACATTTGTGCATTCCTATATTATTCATCTGAAGAACCTCAAGAAAAAGGAACTTTTCCTACATTTCTACTTATGAACCTTGCATTACTTTTACAGGACTGCAGACACTTCTAAAATAATTTCTCTTAATAAAAGCACCTACATTTTATGCTTAGGACCATGCTTTCATGTTATAGGCGCAGCAGGAAAAATCTAAAACTGCTAATTTAACAGGGATTCTTATTGCAAAAAGAACTAAACTTCAACATAGTGGGTACATTTTCTCCAGCAGAACATGTTGTGACAAACAAACTCCTATAAAACAATATTTTCCTTCAAAATGTTTGCTAAGGATCACATGGGCGTCTTTCCTGCATTCTACTTTTCACGATCCAGACTATGCAACATCATTTTCAAAAGGAAAAAAACCCTTTCTCCAGCTCTAATAAGGGCTGTCAGCTCAATTACACAGACTAGCTAATAAAAGACTAGCAATGCCCTTGCAAAACTGTATAGAACATGAGAATAACATAAACAATAATGGTATTTTTGAACAGAAACCCCCACTATACAGTTCCCTTTAAAGGTCAAATAAGGGAACATCAATCTGTTCTACTCATTCTTTCATACAGGATGGGCAGTAACATAGCATATTTTTCATCATTTTATTAATTCTAACAATTTTAAAACAGTATTACTGAATAGCCAATTAAATGTCTCATGGCCATTTCCTAGACAGCTTAGACAGACTCAAGAGAGAGTGAGAAAAAGAAGAGAGAAAACATAAATTTGCCTACCCTTAATTTGCCCAGGAGCTAACCTCCTTCCCCCATTTTGACAGTAGGAAAACCTGAAAACAGGTTTACCTTCTGTCAACACTTTTACCCCTATTTGTGGCAACTGGGCACAAACAAACTTGTAGGAGATATCTTAGAAAGTGGCTATTGTTTTTATTCAGCCTAACACAAGCACATTGAGTACTTGAGAAAGCGTTAATAACCAATTACCAATTCCTTGAGCAATTGTACTAGATTAACATGAGGGCGCATGTATGCAAACTAAAATCCCATTGCCTCCTTATCTCAGCCCCTGCACAGTAATCTTTAAACTAAAACCATTATTTTTATATACATGGCAGAGCTATGCTCTACTCAGGGCTTTTCCTTCTTTTCAGATGACTGCGCAAAACTTGCGTTTGCCAAAAATAGGAATCAAAGCTTCTCTTCCTCTCTCTGCACTGTCATCTCTTCTTACAAAAACTGTTCGAAGGTCGAAGTGTCCAAGCAAACCTTCCCCTTAGCCTTGCTAGGTAGCTAAATGCAGAACTCCGACCTTTAACCCTTGCACCAGCTGTCCATTTTTGTGCAAGGCTTTCCATGCGGTCTTTCCAATTCAAAGCAACTCTGGAGAATCACAGCTGAAAAGCAGTCCTGTCCGTCTAATAATTTTAAAGATAGGATCTAACTTCTGCTGTGTTTTTTTATACTTATTTTCATTTGTGTACAGTGTGTGGTGTGCAGTAGGTCAGCTGTTTGTTCTATACTTGCATGTGTACCAGCTCTGAAGCCTGAGATCAGTTTGAACCCTGCCCTGAGTGGCAGAACTGCTTTTAAATAGTGAATTTTGCTCAATTTCGACTTTGGTGGTAGGGGCACTTAAAAATGAATAACCTACAATATTTTGGCATATTAGGGATCCCCAGGGTGTCCTCTAGATATCCCAGAGATGGGGGATCAGAAATGTATAAGGTACACCCTTAAAAAAACGTTTTTATATGCCTGGATAAAGTGAAATTTCACATTGCACTCCCCACATCATGGTAAAGTGCTACTTAAATCCAACTTTGATGCTAGGAGCTATATATTATTCACAGTATGATTAGCAGACATTACAAAAGATCAAAAACAATTGTAGGGCAATTATTTTTAATAAACATTTTTTCTTCTTCATATAATCAAAATTCTCCTTTTTTTTAAATAATGATCACAAACCCTTTTGATGGTTCCACATATGGAAAACAAGCCTCATTCCTTTCCTATCACCTTTAAATGCATTCATTTATAACTCTAAGCACAGAAGCCTTACTTGAAACATGAAAAGTCTGCGTCACTTTTAAAGGACAGTAATCATTTAACATCAGACCGACGGATGTGCTTGTTAATAAGGCATTAAGAAAGGAAATCCCTTTTAATCTTTTCTCTGTTATCCAAAATAATGAAACTGTCTATTCTGACTTATAAAATCAGCAGTTTTTAATGCACGTTTTCAAACCATGTTTGCACTAACTTAAAATCTAGTTGACTCAGCAGTTTCCTTATGGCTTGTTCTGACCAGCAGGCGTCAACATCTCACGCCTTTCAAGCCAGCACAAATCTATCGTTCTGTAATGTGGTGTTTATTTCAGCAACAATCAATTCACTCAGATGATATGAATGCTTTTCAATATTAATATATAAGGATAATACTGTAACATTTTTCATTTTAGTCCTAATTGTGTGAAAGCACACAAATTCGTTTTTTCCTACCTTTCTATGAGGCCTATTTTATTCCTATTGAATGTAAATTCTGATTTATCTATACCAGTATGGCAATTTGCACATCTCTATAATTTCTTACTTTATCAATTTTAATGGTAGCGTGCAGCTATTTAGCATATGTTACATTATTCATTCCCTGAATTTAAAAAAATGTAGTTTTTTTAAATGACATTTGCATAACAGAATGACAACAAAAACCAATTTTAGCTCATTCCAGACATTTTCAGAAGGGGGTCATACACTCATAACACACAACACAGCGCGCTTAAGGCTAGCCATTCTTACACAAAAAACATAGTCTACTTTACTGAAACAAGTACTTTCAAGCATGTCAGTCCAGAACCACATACAAAAAACAATTAACCCACAAATCAACACTTAGGGCAAAAACAAGAGACAGCCTACAGACTGTACGCAAAACCAAACTATTTGTAAATACTAATTGTAAGTCATATTTACAAGAAGAGCTCTCAAAAGTAGTCCAAAAGTCTGCATCAAAACAGCCCAAAAGAGTGCTCCATGTTCAAGAAGCCAAAATACACCAAATTCGCCAGTTTTGGCTGGTAGAACACTCAAAAAGCGCTCTGCATATCACCACTTATGAATGTTACTAAGTGCACAGATCAGGATCCGTTTTATGTACATATTTTGTTCCATGGGGTACTTAGTCACCAAGAAAGAAATATCTTTTTACTATATCTAAACCTATTTAGGTATCCCCTCTGAGGGGAGTCAACTGAGTACTTACTAAATCCATATTGGTACCTCCAAAACAGCAACACTTTCTACGAAGTGTGCTAGAAGCAGGCATGCCAAAAATATTATAGCATATATAATATTATACTCCAAGAGACACTTAACACAATGTGTGCCGTTCAAGTTTTCAAAGTTAGAGAAAAATCTCCTCATTACCTGCCTATATGTATTGCAATACATATATAACTACAAAACAGATTCCAAAATTGGCCAATCATACGAACAAAGCCACAGTAAGTGTTACTAAACTACCTTACCAATCAAAGGCATCAAACCAACAGCAAGTGCCGCAAAACGGCTCTTACCAATCAAATGGTGTCCAGGTTCCAACTGCCAAGTTCTCAAATTGACCAAATGGTCACTGCACGGCGAATCAACTGAAGAGATCTCAGTCGAGGACCGGCACCGCCGGGATGGTCAGATCAGAAAGAAAGGAAAAATGCCGTGGGTGCCAAGACTCGGGTCTCCTCAGGCAGCGATCGCGTCCAAAAGCGAGATTCCAATCCTTCATCTCGACCAGTCCTTCGGGCATCCGAGTCGCCGATGAGCCCCGCGTTGGAAGCGCCAATTTGTAGTGGTGAGCCTCAACAAGGCCTACCAGTGCTTAGGAGTTCACCCTTCCTTGCACAGAGTCCTCAGACCGCTAAGAAGAAGTTGGCACAGAAACTGGAATAGAAAAAACAGAGTTTATTAAACCTCATGAGGTGGAGCTACATTTACACACCACCCTTCGGTAATGCATGAAGTAGCACACTGAATGGAAGGACCTTGGTCCTTTTATACCCACACAGGGGCTCAAATGAAGGCGGTACAAACACAAATGCTGGTTTTAGATACATATAAGGTCATACAAGAAATGCACAGTCGACAAGTGGGTGGAGCTAACAGTTTCTACTTCTAGTAGACACATCCTGACATTTATAAACTCGGAACAGCTGCATGGACAGCTACGAGCTCAACTGAGCATGTGCAAAGCAAAAGAAACTAAATATAACTCGTCTCTAGGCAGATTTCAAGAGCAGTTAACAGGAAGGTAGGACAGAGCACATGGCGAGCACATGGCAGCACATGGCAACCAAAATGGCTGCCAGAAATACAAAATGGATTCCACAAAGCGGACAATTTAGCCTCTGAATACAGGATGTCTTGGCTAATGCTTAACTTAAGTGCTGCCAAATTACAACAGACGACCCTTTCAGCATTAGCCGAAGACATTCGTTTATCTGGGGTAATCTAAATATTCATCCCGTACATCTATTAACATTATTTCGGCCACCTCTTTATTCAACATTTGTTGGGCCTTTGTTTCAGCAACGTTCCCTTTGGCAGGTATACAAGCAGAGATGCAAATGGAGCAAAGCATTGGACCACATTGGATACATACACAGCATGTAAAAAGTATCATAATCATTACACACAGGATAGTCAGTAGCTTCCAGCCCCAAGCAGAAACAAGAGTCCAAAACCATCCAGTAAAAGTGCAAGTACCAGTCTCTGGATGAATTTCTGCAGCAATCTTATGCAGTTCTGATATTGCGCCATATACTGAAGGTGAGTGATCCGGTAGCAGATTCCTGACCACCCAACAGGTAATTGATAATATCCGTTATTTCCACACACAAAATACGTATTATGCGAGGCTGTGAAAGTGCTGTTATTGGCACCTTCAATGGTCAGGATTACAGTACACTCACTCCTCCCCACTGGAATTCTTCCAACGCTACAAATACACAAATCTGCTTTAGCTTTTGTCACAGAAATCACAAAAGGTCCAATGTTCTTTATTATTCTCACATTTGTGAAGACATAAGGTGTTGAAATATTGTCACTTTTCCCATTCCCATTTAGTCCCTTTGGCTTGTGGATAACCTTCTTTATTTTGATAACACACTTTATTAAGTTGATTCCCCTCAAAAATGGGACGATCAAAGGGGTACATTACTAAAAAAAAAAAAAAAAGTCCGTGGGAAATTGAAGCCGCTGTACAACCATCCAGAGGGGAGTCTTCTCCCTGTGTCCGTTTGAGCCTCACAGGCAGGCTCTTGTTCCCACGGTGGAGCTGCACAACTCGCAACTCAAGAATCACGGCCCAGTTTGAGAAGAAAAAGGTCTTTCAACGATCCTGTCCAGTGTCTCAGGCAGTGCACCAGTTTTCTTCACTTTAATCTAACAGGCACCAAAGACACAGCACCTGTACCCTAAACTCAAGTCCTTCCCTAACTCCTGTATTGCTCCGCTGGCGCACTGCTCTTTTGTTGGGGCCACTGATTGTAGCCAATATGCTCAGGCATCCCTTGATCAACAAACAAAGGCGCAGACTTGCATTCACTTAGGGACCAGGACTCAAAAGGCCTGATGCTGGGATATGTGAAGCAACCCTTGTTTCAAAGGGGGTCACCTCAAGCAAAAGCCTCCTTGTCGTCCTTATCGGTCTGTGACTCTCTCAGCTGGGCATCAAAAACTGGATCCACAGAAAGATTTCTTCATCCTGATTTGTGACCCCGTCTTTCGCCCAAGACAGTGGCAGGGGTACACACTTTACGTCCCAGTGCTTCCGGCCTTTACTGAGGTCCTAGTTGCCAGCAACGCCTGTGCTGGTTCCCTTTATCTTGACTCCAAGCTGGACTGGTGCTGACTCCCAGGCTGGATCTGATGTCCGGGCCCCTCTGGCAATGGTTGTAGGGCAGCAAATATCTATTGGTGGGCAGGACAAAAGGTCTTTAGACAAGGCACAAAAATAATCTATCAACAGAGAGGATAGTCTCAGAATACTTCCTTAGCCTTGGGATGCCCCATTCATTAGCAAGGCACCCAAGGACCACTTCATCTATCTGAGAGTAAAAAAACACCCTAGACCTATTGGCAAGTATAAAAGGAACTTTTTGGTGAACTGACAAGAGTAATACGTTACACAATTTGATTTGTTTCTCCCAATCCCAAGCAGCCAAGGAAGTCGGTGTTCATTTACTAAATTCTGAGGAAAAAAGAAAAACAATACAGACATACTCCAAATCCTTACATTTGTGCATTCCTATATTATTCATCTGAAGAACCTCAAGAAAAAGGAACTTTTCCTACATTTCTACTTATGAACCTTGCATTACTTTTACAGGACTGCAGACACTTCTAAAATAATTTCTCTTAATAAAAGCACCTACATTTTATGCTTAGGACCATGCTTTCATGTTATAGGCGCAGCAGGAAAAATCTAAAACTGCTAATTTAACAGGGATTCTTATTGCAAAAAGAACTAAACTTCAACATAGTGGGTACATTTTCTCCAGCAGAACATGTTGTGACAAACAAACTCCTATAAAACAATATTTTCCTTCAAAATGTTTGCTAAGGATCACATGGGCGTCTTTCCTGCATTCTACTTTTCACGATCCAGACTATGCAACATCATTTTCAAAAGGAAAAAAACCCTTTCTCCAGCTCTAATAAGGGCTGTCAGCTCAATTACACAGACTAGCTAATAAAAGACTAGCAATGCCCTTGCAAAACTGTATAGAACATGAGAATAACATAAACAATAATGGTATTTTTGAACAGAAACCCCCACTATACAGTTCCCTTTAAAGGTCAAATAAGGGAACATCAATCTGTTCTACTCATTCTTTCATACAGGATGGGCAGTAACATAGCATATTTTTCATCATTTTATTAATTCTAACAATTTTAAAACAGTATTACTGAATAGCCAATTAAATGTCTCATGGCCATTTCCTAGACAGCTTAGACAGACTCAAAAGAGAGTGAGAAAAAGAAGAGAGAAAACATAAATTTGCCTACCCTTAATTTGCCCAGGAGCTAACCTCCTTCCCCCATTTTGACAGTAGGAAAACCTGAAAACAGGTTTACCTTCTGTCAACACTTTTACCCCTATTTGTGGCAACTGGGCACAAACAAACTTGTAGGAGATATCTTAGAAAGTGGCTATTGTTTTTATTCAGCCTAACACAAGCACATTGAGTACTTGAGAAAGCGTTAATAACCAATTACCAATTCCTTGAGCAATTGTACTAGATTAACATGAGGGCGCATGTATGCAAACTAAAATCCCATTGCCTCCTTATCTCAGCCCCTGCACAGTAATCTTTAAACTAAAACCATTATTTTTATATACATGGCAGAGCTATGCTCTACTCAGGGCTTTTCCTTCTTTTCAGATGACTGCGCAAAACTTGCGTTTGCCAAAAATAGGAATCAAAGCTTCTCTTCCTCTCTCTGCACTGTCATCTCTTCTTACAAAAACTGTTCGAAGGTCGAAGTGTCCAAGCAAACCTTCCCCTTAGCCTTGCTAGGTAGCTAAATGCAGAACTCCGACCTTTAACCCTTGTACCAGCTGTCCATTTTTGTGCAAGGCTTTCCATGCGGTCTTTCCAATTCAAAGCAACTCTGGAGAATCACAGCTGAAAAGCAGTCCTGTCCGTCTAATAATTTTAAAGATAGGATCTAACTTCTGCTGTGTTTTTTTATACTTATTTTCATTTGTGTACAGTGTGTGGTGTGCAGTAGGTCAGCTGTTTGTTCTATACTTGCATGTGTACCAGCTCTGAAGCCTGAGATCAGTTTGAACCCTGCCCTGAGTGGCAGAACTGCTTTTAAATAGTGAATTTTGCTCAATTTCGACTTTGGTGGTAGGGGCACTTAAAAATGAATAACCTACAATATTTTGGCATATTAGGGATCCCCAGGGTGTCCTCTAGATATCCCAGAGATGGGGGATCAGAAATGTATAAGGTACACCCTTAAAAAAACGTTTTTATATGCCTGGATAAAGTGAAATTTCACATTGCACTCCCCACATCATGGTAAAGTGCTACTTAAATCCAACTTTGATGCTAGGAGCTATATATTATTCACAGTATGATTAGCAGACATTACAAAAGATCAAAAACAATTGTAGGGCAATTATTTTTAATAAACATTTTTTCTTCTTCATATAATCAAAATTCTCCTTTTTTTTTTAATAATGATCACAAACCTTTTTGATGGTTCCACATATGGAAAACAAGCCTCATTCCTTTCCTATCACCTTTAAATGCATTCATTTATAACTCTAAGCACAGAAGCCTTACTTGAAACATGAAAAGTCTGCGTCACTTTTAAAGGACAGTAATCATTTAACATCAGACCCACGGATGTGCTTGTTAAAAAGGCATTAAGAAAGGAAATCCCTTTTAATCTTTTCTCTGTTATCCAAAATAATGAAACTGTCTTTTCTGACTTATAAAATCAGCAGTTTTTAATGCACGTTTTCAAACCATGTTTGCACTAACTTAAAATCTAGTTGACTCGGCAGTTTCCTTATGGCTTGTTCTGACCAGCAGGCGTCAACATCTCACGCCTTTCAAGCCAGCACAAATCTATCGTTCTGTAATGTGGTGTTTATTTCAGCAACAATCAATTCACTCAGATGATATGAATGCTTTTCAATATTAATATATAAGGATAATACTGTAACATTTTTCATTTTAGTCCTAATTGTGTGAAAGCACACAAATTCGTTTTTTCCTACCTTTCTATGAGGCCTATTTTATTCCTATTGAATGTAAATTCTGATTTATCTGTACCAGTATGGCAATTTGCACATCTCTATAATTTCTTACTTTATCAATTTTAATGGTAGCGTGCAGCTATTTAGCATATGTTACATTATTCATTCCCTGAATTTAAAAAAATGTAGTTTTTTTAAATGACATTTGCATAACAGAATGACAACAAAAACCAATTTTAGCTCATTCCAGACATTTTCAGAAGGGGGTCATACACTCATAACACACAACACAGCGCGCTTAAGGCTAGCCATTCTTACACAAAAAACATAGTCTACTTTACTGAAACAAGTACTTTCAAGCATGTCAGTCCAGAACCACATACAAAAAACAATTAACCCACAAATCAACACTTAGGGCAAAAACAAGAGACAGCCTACAGACTGTACGCAAAACCAAACTATTTGTAAATACTAATTGTAAGTCATATTTACAAGAAGAGCTCTCAAAAGTAGTCCAAAAGTCTGCATCAAAACAGCCCAAAAGAGTGCTCCATGTTCAAGAAGCCAAAATACACCAAATTCGCCAGTTTTGGCTGGTAGAACACTCAAAAAGCGCTCTGCATATCACCACTTATGAATGTTACTAAGTGCACAGATCAGGATCCGTTTTATGTACATATTTTGTTCCATGGGGTACTTAGTCACCAAGAAAGAAATATCTTTTTACTATATCTAAACCTATTTAGGTATCCCCTCTGAGGGGAGTCAACTGAGTACTTACTAAATCCATATTGGTACCTCCAAAACAGCAACACTTTCTACGAAGTGTGCTAGAAGCAGGCATGCCAAAAATATTATAGCATATATAATATTATACTCCAAGAGACACTTAACACAATGTGTGCCGTTCAAGTTTTCAAAGTTAGAGAAAAATCTCCTCATTACCTGCCTATATGTATTGCAATACATATATAACTACAAAACAGATTCCAAAATTGGCCAATCATACAAACAAAACCACAGTAAGTGTTACTAAACTACCTTACCAATCAAAGGCATCAAACCAACAGCAAGTGCCGCAAAACGGCTCTTACCAATCAAATGGTGTCCAGGTTCCAACTGCCAAGTTCTCAAATTGACCAAATGGTCACTGCACGGCGAATCAACAGAAGAGATCTCAGTCGAGGACCGGCGCCGCCGGGATGGTCAGATCAGAAAGAAAGGAAAATGCCGTGGGTGCCAAGACTCGGGTCTCCTCAGGCAGCGATCGCGTCCAAAAGCGAGATTCCAATCCTTCATCTCGACCAGTCCTTCGGGCATCCGAGTCGCCGATGAGCCCCGCGTTGGAAGCGCCAATTTGTAGTGGTGAGCCTCAACAAGGCCTACCAGTGCTTAGGAGTTCACCCTTCCTTGCACAGAGTCCTCAGACCGCTAAGAAGAAGTTGGCACAGAAACTGGAATAGAAAAAACAGAGTTTATTAAACCTCATGAGGTGGAGCTACATTTACACACCACCCTTCGGTAATGCATGAAGTAGCACACTGAATGGAAGGACCTTGGTCCTTTTATACCCACACAGGGGCTCAAATGAAGGCGGTACAAACACAAATGCTGGTTTTAGATACATATAAGGTCATACAAGAAATGCACAGTCGACAAGTGGGTGGAGCTAACAGTTTCTACTTCTAGTAGACACATCCTGACATTTATAAACTCGGAACAGCTGCATGGACAGCTACGAGCTCAACTGAGCATGTGCAAAGCAAAAGAAACTAAATATAACTCGTCTCTAGGCAGATTTCAAGAGCAGTTAACAGGAAGGTAGGACAGAGCACATGGCGAGCACATGGCAGCACATGGCAACCAAAATGGCTGCCAGAAATACAAAATGGATTTCACAAAGCGGACAATTTAGCCTCTGAATACAGGATGTCTTGGCTAATGCTTAACTTAAGTGCTGCCAAATTACAACACATGTAGGCCCGTTAAACAACAGTACCTCGATTCCACTTTGCGGCGACGTTGAAGATAATGCGAGATGCAGCCGATTCAAGAGTCAAGATTCTCCATGCAAGTGCGGCAATGCATCGGATCTGAGGGCAACGCTTTGGTTCCAAATGCAGTGTGCGGCTGCTGCTCCCGCAGTAGGCGATTCATTGATTTCGAAGGCCATGCGCTGGTCCCAAAGGCCATGCGCCGGGTTCGCACCATGCAACAACATGCGCTGGTTCTGACTCATGCAAATGCGAAGTGGCGCCAGTTCTGATGAAGCTGTGGGGGTTCTGGTTGAAGCAGCACTCTGTACCCGTTTGCAAGGGCCTAGAAACGGGTTGGCACCACTTGGCAGGGCAAGACTTGCAGAAAGCAAAGTCCAGGTGCTCCAGCTGGATGAGGTGACGTATTTGATGTGTCTGAGACTTAGAATAGCCAGCAAGCCCTTGGAGTCACTCTGGGTTCAAGTGTTGCAGGTCCAGCCTATTCATGTGTAAGTGTGATGCTATGCCCAGCTCCTCCCTCCCATCCTCCCAGGAAGATCCATCAAGTCACACCTAAGTTCCCTTTGTGTGTGGCTGTCTAGAGGGAATTCACAAAGCCCAGCTGTCACCCAACCCAGACTGAACAGAGACAGGTAGCAGGCACTAAATGGCTAAAGCAAGGAAATGGCAACTGTCTGAAAGTGGCATTTTCAGAATTGCAGTTTAAAACCCGACTTCACCGTAAATTGGCATTTTAAATTGTGATTCCAGAGACACCATGCTTGGGAGTCTTATTTCTTCCCAATTGGAAATTACTCTTATAACATGCACTAAGGTAATCCTAATGGTATCCCATGGGAGAAATAGATTCTGCAGTAGTGAAAAACAAATGTAAGAGTTTTTCACTAGCAGGACATGTAAAACTCAAAAGTACATGTCCTACTTTTTAAATACACTGCACCCTGCCCTTGGAGTTTCCAGGGCCTACCTTAGGGGTGACATATATGTTTAGGCCTTGCAAGAGGTTTGACTTGCCAGGTCGATATGGCACTGCACACACAGGCTCTGCAGTGGCAGACCTGAGACATGGTTAAGGAACTACTTAAGTGGGTGGTACTGCTGCAGGCCCACTAGTACCATTTAATGTACAGGCTTTAGGCACATGTAGCACACTTGACTAGAGACTTATAAGTACATTGAATATGGCAATTGGGTATGAGTCAATGTTACCATGTTTAGAGGAGAGAGCACATGCACATTAGCACTGATTAGCAGTGATCAAGTGCTCAGACTCCTATCGCCAACAAAAATGAGGTCAGAAAAAGAGGAGGAGGAAAGCAAATATATTGTGGTGACCCGTCAGGGTAGGCCATTTTCTAACATGACCCCCTGCAAGCTAAATTCCAGGTAAACTGGTCCAATACCTTCATGGGCGTCCCTGTTTAGATTAATAGAACGTGGACAATGGCTCACTACTGTAATGGTACTTGCCAGTTCTATGCCTCTCTGAACTCAGTTGGATCCCTCTGTCTAAACTCTCTGGGGCCATTGAACTGATACATGGGGAACCCTGCTTCTCACCTGTGGATCCCATCTGTGCAGCACCTAACTTTAACTTGCTCCCAGTGGGCAGACCGTACCACCATGGCCAACAAAGTGATGTGGCCCATTCCACCTATTGGAGAAGACTTCTGTCCCCAACCCATGGAGAATTCTGTCCATACTGACAGGCACACTGAGAGGCACTGACAGCTGTCAGGATCAAGAGCCAGGCCCCAGGGCATCCACTGTCAGATGGAGGCCCTAAGCGGGGCCATTGGATAAGCTTCTCTTCCTACCTCAGGACAGGCAAGGGATTCCCTGTGGGCTACTGAGGGTTCTCTGACCTCTGAGGTTTCTTAGAGTCGGGGGCATCTGCCCCAGGTGTTTTGCACCCTTTCTCCACTCCCCCTTGCACCAGTTCAGGGGGGATATCCTGACCCTAGTCCTTCAACCCAGGGTCTGTACCTTTAGGTTGAACATGTGCTCTCTGGTGAGCCAGGACTTCCAGAGGGTACAACCACCCCCCTCGAGGGTGACACACTCTTTCTGTGTCATGCAAGAGACTGCCTGGCACAGGTCCCCTTGACAGTCCCTGTGACAGTTCATGGATCCCCCCTTGGTCAGAAGTGGCCTCACCAGGGTCAGTCTTGGGGTGCTCTGTTCTCAGATATGGCAACTCCTGACCCACTGGTCCTCCCACTGTGGACTGTTTCCATCTCCTGCCCCTCCATCTGGGCCTCTGTACACTCCACTGTGGGGTGGTACCTCCCAAAAAGAGAACTGGTGGCTGCCCCACCCAGCTCTCTTGACACTGTGAATTTCCCACCCGTGGATTGTCTCTGGGTCCTTCTGCTGGCACCCCCTATGGGAGCAATCCAAGCTCTGGGGCTGGAAATAGGACACCCAGGGCATTTGCCCACCAAAGCTTTGACTCCTACACTTACTAGGGATGTGGGACCCATTTCCCCTCGCACAATACTGGAACCTGTCTGGGTCACTGCATACCTTCCCCTCACTTTGATGGAGTGCACCTCAGCCACCCTTTTTAGGATCATTCTCCAATGCCTCCTCAGACATTCTGGTACTCACCCAGAGGTCAGCCTCCTTTGCAAGCTCCCTGGGGTCAGTGAGCCTGTAATCAATCAGGTGTGGTGTTGCTCTGAAAAACAATGACTGAACATGTGCTCCCTGGCGACCAAATTGTACAGCTCCTCATAAGTGTTGAACTCACTACCCTTCACCCAGCCAACCAGTGCCTTGCAAAAGTAACCCACAAACTCCAGATTTCAGGACTGGTAAGACAGTTTCTGGCTGCCTCTGAATCTCTCCTGTACTCTTCTGGGGTGAATCCATATTCCTGGACAAGGGTCTCCTTAGTAGTGGGATACCTGGGCGTCCCTCCTGCACCAGGAATACAACTCTAAAGGCCAGCTCTTCAATCCTCCTCAGGGATCCTGTGTACCTCTACAGTTACTTCATATGCCTAAAACCACCTGTCTATGTCATTCTCCTCCTTGAAGTCAGGCGCAATGTCTGTGGGTATGTGGACTCTTCCTTCAGCACTGGACACTGTAGTTTTGCTGCCACAATTTTTGCTAGACTCTAACAGCTATTTGGCTTCCAAGTCCAGCTCTTTAAGACTCAGTTCATTAGCCAACAAGATCTTTCTTTCTTTGTAGGCTCTCTCTGCCTCAGCTCTCCTCGCCTCTACCAAGACTTTGTCAGCCTCAGCTCTTCTCTCCTCTGCAGCCAGTTGGGCCAGCTGCAGCCTCAGGTCCCTTTCAGCATGTCTGTCCTGAAACTCTTCAGGGGACAAGGTTGGGAGGAGACACTGCTTCCTACATATGAACCAACAGGGGACTCCCACTGTGAGTTCCCCTCTCTCCTCTGAAATCACTGCTAAGTCCTTTTCCTCCTCCTCATTATCCTTCTCTTGGTCCTCTGCTGCAGCCTTCAGCCAATGTGCTTTCTCAAAAACCCACAGGGCATCCTGCAGGTCCTGCATTGATCAACCTCATTTTCACGGCCAGCCCTCTATCCTTGTAAAACTTCCTCAGCCTAGCCTTGCTGAGTGCTTCAATGTGGACCACTGCAGTCTGCTAGGAAGTTGGAATCCTGTTAGAAATGGGTCTCTAGTTGGCAATGGTTTACACCTTTATCCAAGTAGAGACCCTTCCTGTCTAGTCAGGATAAGTGAGTTACACTCCTAAAATAACCCCTGCTCACCCCCTTGGTAGCTTGGCATGAGCAGTCAGGCTTATCTCAGAAGCAGTGTGTAAAGCATGTGCACATAGCCAACAGTAATACAGTGAAAGCACTACAAAAGAACACCACACCAGTTTAGAAAAATATCCAATATTTTTATATATCCAAAACAAGACCAAAAAAATGATTAAAAAAATCCACCATACAGTTCTCTGGAATCTCCAATAATCCAAAAAGACTTAAAATACAGTTTCTTGAAGTCAATAGCTCCATCTGGGGCTATCACGGCGTTGTGAACAACAAATCTACACAGTTCTGGCTGACCACGGCATCGCGGGCCAGCGACGGTGTCGAGAAGACCCGCAAAACAGTACCTTTAGAAATGCAGGGCATCGGCGACCTCTCAATGAGCCCCAAAGAGCCGGCGTCCGCAGGTGTTGGTTCCGGAGGTCGGAGCAGGAGTCGTCGGGCCCTTGAAGTCACACGCATTGCAGATCGAACTCCTTGTGGTTGAAGTTGGAAGCACCAGCGTTGGCAGGCGTCGGGGCTGCGGTGCAGGCAGCGGCTCAGTGACAGTCGTCCAGCGGCGTCGGTGAGACCAGGGCTGCGGTGCGAAGTGGTGCAGTGCTCGTTGCGGTGCTAGCAGGTCACGGTGCAAGCAGCAGCGTAGTTGTAGCTGAAGCGCTGTTGTGGGCTGATGAACTGGAATCGCTGGCGTCGATAGGCCAAGGCTGCGGTGCGGGATGAGGATGGTGCGTCCTGTAACTTACAAGCGGTGCCCTCGAACCACGGTGCAAGCAGCGGCATCAATGTTGGCTGGAGCGGCATCATCGGGGATACCAGTGCGGTGGTGTGAAGCGAGGCTGTGCGGAGTGCGGTGCCCACAGGTCACGGTGCAAGCAGCGGCTCAGTGGCGTCATCGAGTGGCGTCGTCGTGAGACCAGGGTTGTGGTGCAAAGTGTGCCGGTGCCCTCTGCGGTGCCTTCAGGACACAGAGCAAGCAGCGGCATCGTTGATGGCGTCGGGTTGCTTTTTCTTCTGTTGCAGCACAAAACACACAGTCCCCAGTGCTGGTAACAGATGAACTTGAAGTATTTGCTGTTCCTGAGACTTCTTGAATAGGGGGCAAGCTCTACCTCAAGCCCTTGGAGAAACTCACAAAAAGGAAGTTGCAGAAAATTCAGTCCAGTCCTTTCACTGCCCAAGACAGAAGCAGCCACTGCAGGCCAACACAGCAAAGCACACAGCAAAGTGGTAGTCCCTCCTCAGAGCTTCTCCAGCTCTTCTTCTTGGCAGTCTTTTTGGTTCCAAAAGAGTTCTAAAATTCTGGGGTCTGGGCCCCAATATTTATACTCAGAATTCCTTTGTTCTCTCAGGCAGAGAGTGTTTGTGCTTAGTCCAAACCAGTTCTGTCCTCTCTGGTCCAGCTTCCTGGCAGGAGGTGGAGACAGCATTGTCCAAGGCAGACGGGGCCTATTCAGGTGCAAGGGAAATCTCCTCCCAGCACTCTAAATGCAGACCGGGCCTATTCAGGTGCTAGTGAAATCTCCTGCCTCGACTCTGAAAGCAGCCAAGGTCTATTCAGCCCAGCCCTTACTCATCATTCAGGAAAGGCAGGACACACATCAACCCCCACTGGTGGCCGTCTGAGAGAATGCACCTCCCCAACCCCTGTCACTCCAAAGCCAGACAGCCAATACACAAACCAGAGGCACATAGAATGGCTAAGCAAGAAAATACCTACTTTCTAAAAGTGGTATTTTCAAACACAGAACATAAAAATCATCTTTACTAAAAGATGCATTTATACATACTGAGTTCAGGTTTACTAAACTTTACCTTCCTATCTTGTCCCAATGGAAAGTTATATTTATAAGATGTTATAAATAAACTCCCATTCTACCCTATGGGACAGATAGCCTTTCCATAGTGAAAAACGAAATGCACTGTAATTCACTACCAGGACATGTCACACACACCAGTACATGTCCTACCTTTAACATACACAGCACCCTGCCCACAGGGGTACCCTGGGCCTACCTTAGAGGTGACTTATATGGAAGAAAAGGGAAGATGAGGGCCTGGCAAGTGGATGCACTTGCCTAGTCGACATGGCAGTTACAAACTGCGCGCAGACTCTGCAGTGGCAGGTCTGAGTTACCTTTACAGGGCTACTTCTGTGGGTGGCACAATCAGTGCTGCAAGCCCACTAGTAGCATTTGATTTACAGGCCCTGGCACTATCAGTGCACTTTACTAGGGACTTACCAGTAAATCAAATATGCCAATCATGGAAACACCAATCCATAACATAATTTACACAGAGAGCATATGCACTTTAGCACTGATCAGCAGCGGTAAAGTGCCCAGAGTCCTAAAACCAACAAAGACAGGTCAGGAAAAAATAGGAGGAAGAAGCAAAAAGTTTGGGGATAACCCTCCAAAAAGGGCCATTTTCAACAAATCCATTTCTAATCAGTTAAAGTATCACAGGCGCAAAAAACAAAAAGAATCCAAGTTTATGAAGGTAAGGCAGTAATCAAATTTAGAAAAATTACCAAGAGAGAAAAAGGAAACTTTAACATTTGAATTGGTCTTAATACAGGAATGGTAGTGATGCAGCGGTAATTTCACGGTAATTTCTCAATGCAAAACCTCATTTACCTTCTAATTTACTGCTGCAAAGGTACTGGACCCTTGCCACTGTATATTACCATCAGGAGATTTACATAAACATGAAAAATCAAAAATGCAATTAATATTTAAGCCAATAAAGAGAGTTGTGAATATTTTAAAGGGTTTTATTTTAAAGTTAAAAGTTAAGGTTCTCTGACCCTTTATTCATTAGTCAAATATCAATCAGGTTACAGAATTTGTCAGTGAAATTGCTCTACCACCCTCGCAGCTCCACCATTAAGTGAGGCCTGCCCCTGCACTCTCGAGTGTTGGTGATCGAGGCCCTCCTCCACCCGCAGGTTTCCCTGCGCCTCATCCCTGGTGGTCCAGTGGACCTCTGTCTCCTTCCTCTAACTCTGCTCTTTCACTCGCTTTTCTACCCTTTTTTATCTTTCACCTTTCTGCACTTTTCTGCATCTCTGCTCTTTTGTGCTTTATTTCTGCTCATTTTCCCTTCCTCTCGCTCTGCCCTTTCACTTGTTTTCACTCTGTTTTTCTACCCTCTTTTATCTTTCACCTGTCTGCACTTTTCTGCATCTCTGCTCTTTTGTGCCTTATTTCTGCTCATTTTCCCTTCCTCTCGCTCTGCCCTTTCACTAGTTTTCACTCGTTTTTCTACCCTCTTTTATCTTTCACCTTTCTGCATCTCTGCTCTTTTGTGCCTTATCTCTGCCTATTTTCCCTTTTTTCTTTATCCCTTATTTCCTCCCTTTACCTTTCCGCGCCGCTGCTGCCCCCGCGGCCCCTCCCCCCCAGCACGACCGGCCCAATCCAGCTCCCCTCCCCGCTCCCGCCGCCCAGCTGTCCAGCCCTCCCCGACCCCTACTTAATGGCGGCCACTGCGGGGACAGGCGAGCAAGACCACTGACTCATTGTCAGTGAAATTGCTCTCCCACCCTCGCAGCTCCACCATTAAGTGAGGCCTGCCCCTGCACTCTGGAGTGTTGGTGATCGAGGCCCTCCTCCACCCGCAGGTTTCCCTGCGCCTCATCCCTGGTGGTCCAGTGGACCTCTGTCTCCTTCCTCTAACTCTGCTCTTTCACTCGCTTTTTCTACCCTTTTTTATCTTTCACCTTTCTGCACTTTTCTGCATCTCTGCTCTTTTGTGCCTTATTTCTGCTCATTTTCCCTTCCTCTCGCTCTGCCCTTTCACTTGTTTTCACTCGCTTTTTCTACCCTCTTTATCTTTCACCTGTCTGCACTTTTCTGCATCTCTGCTCTTTTGTGCCTTAATTCTGCTCATTTTCCCTTCCTCTCGCTCTGCCCTTTCACTAGTTTTCACTCGTTTTTCTACCCTCTTTTATCTTTCACCTTTCTGCATCTCTGCTCTTTTGTGCCTTATCTCTGCCTATTTTCCCTTTTTTCTTTATCCCTTATTTCCTCCCTTTACCTTTCCGCGCCGCTGCTGCCCCGCGGCCCCTCCCCCCCAGCGCGACCGGCCCAATCCAGCTCCCCTCCCCGCTCCCGCCTCCCAGCTGTCCAGCCCTCCGCGACCCCTACTTAATGGCGGCCACTGCGGGGACAGGCAAGCAAGACCACTGACTCATTGTCAGTGAAACTGCTCTCCCACCCTCGCAGCTCCACCATTAAGTGAGGCCTGCCCCTGCCCCTGCACTCTCGAGTGTTGGTGATCGAGGCCCTCCTCCACCCGCAGGTTTCCTGCGCCTCATCCCTGGTGGTCCAGTGGACCTCTGTCTCCTTCCTCTAACTCTGCTCTTTCACTCGTTTTTCTACCCTTTTTATCTTTCACCTTTCTGCACTTTTCTGCATCTCTGCTCTTTTGTGCCTTATTTCTGCTCATTTTCCCTTCCTCTCGCTCTGCCCTTTCACTTGTTTTCACTCGTTTTTCTACCCTCTTTTATCTTTCACCTGTCTGCACTTTTCTGCATCTCTGCTCTTTTGTGCCTTATTTCTGCTCATTTTCCCTTCCTCTCGCTCTGCCCTTTCACTAGTTTTCACTCGTTTTTCTACCCTCTTTTATCTTTCACCTTTCTGCATCTCTGCTCTTTTGTGCCTTATCTCTGCCTATTTTCCCTTTTTTCTTTATCCCTTATTTCCTCCCTTTACCTTTCCCCGCCGCTGCTGCCCCCGCGGCCCCTCCCCCAGCGCGACCGGCCCAATCCAGCTCCCCTCCCCGCTCCCGCCTCCCAGCTGTCCAGCCCTCCTCGACCCCTACTTAATGGCGGCCACTGCGGGGACAGGCGAGCAAGACCACTGACTCATTGTCAGTGAAATTGCTCTCCCACCCTCGCAGCTCAACCATTAAGTGAGGCCTGCCCCTGCACTCTCGAGTGCTGGTGATCGAGGCCCTCCTCCACCCGCAGGTTTCCCTGCGCCTCATCCCTGGTGGTCCAGTGGACCTCTGTCTCCTTCCTCTAACTCTGCTCTTTCACTCGTTTTTCTACCCTTTTTTATCTTTCACCTTTCTGCACTTTTCTGCATCTCTCCTCTTCTTTGTGCCTTATTTCTGCTCATTTTCCCTTCCTCTCGCTCTGCCCTTTTCACTTGTTTTCACTCGTTTTTCTACTCTCGTTTATCTTTCACCTGTCTGCACTTTTCTGCATCTCTGCTCTTTTGTGCCTTATTTCTGCTCATTTTCCCTTCCTCTCGCTCTGCCCTTTCACTAGTTTTCACTCGTTTTTCTACCCTCTTTTATCTTTCACCTTTCTGCATCTCTGCTCTTTTGTGCCTTATCTCTGCCTATTTTCCCTTTTTTCTTTATCCCTTATTTCCTCCCTTTACCTTTCCCCGCCGCTGCTGCCCCCGTGGCCCCTCCCCCCAGCGTGACCGGCCCAATCCAGCTCCCCTCCCCGCTCCCGCCTCCCAGCTGTCCAGCCCTCCGCGACCCCTACTTAATGGCGGCCACTGCGGGGACAGGCAAGCAAGACCACTGACTCATTGTCAGTGAAACTGCTCTCCCACCCTCGCAGCTCCACCATTAAGTGAGGCCTGCCCCTGCCCCTGCACTCTCGAGTGTTGGTGATCGAGGCCCTCCTCCACCCGCAGGTTTCCTGCGCCTCATCCCTGGTGGTCCAGTGGACCTCTGTCTCCTTCCTCTAACTCTGTTCTTTCACTCGTTTTTCTACCCTTTTTTATCTTTCACCTTTCTGCACTTTTCTGCATCTCTGCTCTTTTGTGCCTTATTTGTGCTCATTTTCCCTTCCTCTCGCTCTGCCCTTTCACTTGTTTTCACTTGTTTTTCTACCCTCTTTTATCTTTCACCTGTCTGCACTTTTCTGCATCTCTGCTCTTTTGTGCCTTATTTCTGCTCATTTTCCCTTCCTCTCGCTCTGCCCTTTCACTAGTTTTCACTCATTTTTCTACCCTCTTTTATCTTTCACCTTTCTGCATCTCTGCTCTTTTGTGCCTTATCTCTGCCTATTTTCCCTTTTTTCTTTATCCCTTATTTCCTCACTTTACCTTTCCCGCCGCTGCTGCCCCCGCGGCCCCTCCCCCCAGCGCGACCGGCCCAATCCAGCTCCCCTCCCCGCTCCCGCCTCCCAGCTGTCCAGCCCTCCTCGACCCCTACTTAATGGCGGCCACTGCGGGGACAAGCGAGCAAGACCACTGACTCATTGTCAGTGAAATTGCTCTCCCACCCTCGCAGCTCCACCATTAAGTGAGGCCTGCCCCTGCACTCTCGAGTGTTGGTGATAGAGGCCCTCGTCCACCCGCAGGTTTCCCTGCGCCTCATCCCTGGTGGTCCAGTGGACCTCTGTCTCCTTCCTCTAACTCTGCTCTTTCACTCGTTTTTCTACCCTTTTTTATCTTTCACCTTTCTGCACTTTTTCTGCATCTCTGCTCTTTTGTGCCTTATTTCTGCTCATTTTCCCTTCCTCTCGCTCTGCCCTTTCACTTGTTTTCACTCGTTTTTCTACCCTCTTTTATCTTTCACCTGTCTGCACTTTTCTGCATCTCTGCTCTTTTGTGCCTTATTTCTGCTCATTTTCCCTTCTTCTCGCTCTTCCCTTTCACTAGTTTTCACTCGTTTTTCTACCCTCTTTTATCTTTCACCTTTCTGCATCTCTGCTCTTTTGTGCCTTATCTCTGCCTATTTTCCCTTTTTTCTTTATCCCTTATTTCCTCCCTTTACCTTTCCCCGCCGCTGCTGCCCCCGTGGCCCCTCCCCCCAGCGTGACCGGCCCAATCCAGCTCCCCTCCCCGCTCCCGCCTCCCAGCTGTCCAGCCCTCCGCGACTCCCTACTTAATGGCGGCCACTGCGGGGACAGGCAAGCAAGACCACTGACTCATTGTCAGTGAAACTGCTCTCCCACCCTCGCAGCTCCACCATTAAGTGAGGCCTGCCCCTGCCCCTGCACTCTCGAGTGTTGGTGATCGAGGCCCTCCTCCACCCGTCAGGTTTCCCTGCGCCTCATCCCTGGTGGTCCAGTGGACCTCTGACTCCTTCCTCTAACTCTGCTCTTTCACTCGTTTTTCTACCCTTTTTTATCTTTCACCTTTCTGCACTTTTCTGCATCTCTGCTCTTTTGTGCCTTATTTCTGCTCATGTTGCCTTCCTCTCGCTCTGCCCTTTCACTTGTTTTCACTAGTTTTTCTACCCTCTTTTATCTTTCACCTGTCTGCACTTTTCTGCATCTCTGTTCTTTTGTGCCTTATTTCTGCTCATTTTCCCTTCCTCTCGCTCTGCCCTTTCACTAGTTTTCACTCGTTTTTCTACCCTCTTTTATCTTTCACCTTTCTGCATCTCTGCTCTTTTGTGCCTTATCTCTGCCTATTTTCCCTTTTTTTCTTTATCCCTTATTTCCTCCCTTTACCTTTCCCCGCCGCTGCTGCCCCCGCGGCCCCGCCCCCCCAGCGCGACCGGCCCAATCCAGCTCCCCTCCCCGCTCCCGCCTCCCAGCTGTCCAGCCCTCCGCGACCCCTACTTAATGGCGGCCACTGCGGGGACAGGCAAGCAAGACCACTGACTCATTGTCAGTGAAACTGCTCTCCCACCCTCGCAGCTCCACCATTAAGTGAGGCCTGCCCCTGCCCCTGCACTCTCGAGTGTTGGTGATCGAGGCCCTCCTCCACCCGCAGGTTTCCCTGCGCCTCATCCCTGGTGGTCCAGTGGACCTCTGTCTCCTTCCTCTAACTCTGCTCTTTCACTCGTTTTTCTACCCTTTTTATCTTTCACCTTTCTGCACTTTTCTGCATCTCTGCTCTTTTGTGCCTTATTTCTGCTCATTTTCCCTTCCTCTCGCTCTGCCCTTTCACTTGTTTTCACTCGTTTTTCTACCCTCTTTTATCTTTCACCTGTCTGCACTTTTCTGCATCTCTGCTCTTTTGTGCCTTATTTCTGCTCATTTTCCCTTCCTCTCGCTCTGCCCTTTCACTAGTTTTCACTCGTTTTTCTACCCTCTTTTATCTTTCACCTTTCTGCATCTCTGCTCTTTTATGCCTTATCTCTGCCTATTTTCCCTTTTTTCTTTATCCCTTATTTCCTCCCTTTACCTTTCCCCGCCGCTGCTGCCCCCCGCGGCCCCTCCCCCCAGCGCGACCGGCCCAATCCAGCTCCCCTCCCCGCTCCCGCCTCCCAGCTGTCCAGCCCTCCCCGACCCCTACTTAATGGCGGCCACTGCGGGGACAGGCGAGCAAGACCACTGACTCATTGTCAGTGAAATTGCTCTCCCACCCTCGCAGCTCCACCATTAAGTGAGGCCTGCCCCTGCACTCTCGAGTGTTGGTGATCGAGGCCCTCCTCCACCCGCAGGTTTCCCTGCGCCTCATCCCTGGTGGTCCAGTGGACCTCTGTCTCCTTCCTCTAACTCTGCTCTTTCACTCGTTTTTCTACCCTTTTTTATCTTTCACCTTTCTGCACTTTTCTGCATCTCTCCTCTTTTGTGCCTTATTTCTGCTCATTTTCCCCTTCCTCTCGCTCTGCCCTTTCACTTGTTTTCACTGCTTTTTCTACTCTCGTTTATCTTTCACCTGTCTGCACTTTTCTGCATCTCTGCTCTTTTGTGCCTTATTTCTGCTCATTTTCCCTTCCTCTCGCTCTGCCCTTTCACTAGTTTTCACTCGTTTTTCTACCCTCTTTTATCTTTCACCTTTCTGCATCTCTGCTCTTTTGTGCCTTATCTCTGCCTATTTTCCCTTTTTTCTTTATCCCTTATTTCCTCCCTTTACCTTTCCCTGCCGCTGCTGCCCCCGTGGCCCCTCCCCCCCAGCGTGACCGGCCCAATCCAGCTCCCCTCCCCGCTCCCGCCTCCCAGCTGTCCAGCCCTCCGCGACCCCTACTTAATGGCGGCCACTGCGGGGACAGGCAAGCAAGACCACTGACTCATTGTCAGTGAAACTGCTCTCCCACCCTCGCAGCTCCACCATTAAGTGAGGCCTGCCCCTGCACTCTCGAGTGTTGGTGATAGAGGCCCTCGTCCACCCGCAGGTTTCCCTGCGCCTCATCCCTGGTGGTCCAGTGGACCTCTGTCTCCTTCCTCTAACTCTGCTCTTTCACTCGTTTTTCTACCCTTTTTTATCTTTCACCTTTCTGCACTTTTTCTGCATCTCTGCTCTTTTGTGCCTTATTTCTGCTCATTTTCCCTTCCTCTCGCTCTGCCCTTTCACTTGTTTTCACTCGCTTTTCTACCCTCTTTTATCTTTCACCTGTCTGCACTTTTCTGCATCTCTGCTCTTTTGTGCCTTATTTCTGCTCATTTTCCCTTCTTCTCGCTCTTCCCTTTCACTAGTTTTCACTCGTTTTTCTACCCTCTTTTATCTTTCACCTTTCTGCATCTCTGCTCTTTTGTGCCTTATCTCTGCCTATTTTCCCTTTTTTCTTTATCCCTTATTTCCTCCCTTTACCTTTCCCCGCCGCTGCTGCCCCCGTGGCCCCTCCCCCCAGCGTGACCGGCCCAATCCAGCTCCCCTCCCCGCTCCCGCCTCCCAGCTGTCCAGCCCTCCGCGACCCCTACTTAATGGCGGCCACTGCGGGGACAGGCAAGCAAGACCACTGACTCATTGTCAGTGAAACTGCTCTCCCACCCTCGCAGCTCCACCATTAAGTGAGGCCTGCCCCTGCCCCTGCACTCTCGAGTGTTGGTGATCGAGGCCCTCCTCCACCCGCAGGTTTCCTGCGCCTCATCCCTGGTGGTCCAGTGGACCTCTGACTCCTTCCTCTAACTCTGCTCTTTCACTCGTTTTTCTACCCTTTTTTATCTTTCACCTTTCTGCACTTTTCTGCATCTCTGCTCTTTTGTGCCTTATTTCTGCTCATTTTGCCTTCCTCTCGCTCTGCCCTTTCACTTGTTTTCACTAGTTTTTCTACCCTCTTTTATCTTTCACCTGTCTGCACTTTTCTGCATCTCTGTTCTTTTGTGCCTTATTTCTGCTCATTTTCCCTTCCTCTCGCTCTGCCCTTTCACTAGTTTTCACTCGTTTTTCTACCCTCTTTTATCTTTCACCTTTCTGCATCTCTGCTCTTTTGTGCCTTATCTCTGCCTATTTTCCCTTTTTTCTTTATCCCTTATTTCCTCCCTTTACCTTTCCCCGCCGCTGCTGCCCCCGCGGCCCCTCCCCCCCAGCGCGACCGGCCCAATCCAGCTCCCCTCCCCGCTCCCGCCTCCCAGCTGTCCAGCCCTCCGCGACCCCAACTTAATGGCGGCCACTGCGGGGACAGGCAAGCAAGACCACTGACTCATTGTCAGTGAAACTGCTCTCCCACCCTCGCAGCTCCACCATTAAGTGAGGCCTGCCCCTGCCCCTGCACTCTCGAGTGTTGGTGATCGAGGCCCTCCTCCACCCGCAGGTTTCCCTGCGCCTCATCCCTGGTGGTCCAGTGGACATCTGTCTCCTTCCTCTAACTCTGCTCTTTCACTCGTTTTTCTACCATTTTTTATCTTTCACCTTTCTGCACTTTTCTGCATCTCTGCTCTTTTGTGCCTTATTTCTGCTCATTTTCCCTTCCTGTCGCTCTGCCATTTCACTTGTTTTCACTCGTTTTTCTACCCTCTTTTATCGTTCACCTGTCTGCACTTTTCTGCATCTCTGCTCTTTTGTGCCTTATTTCTGCTCATTTTCCCTTCCTCTCGCTCTGCCCTTTCACTAGTTTTCACTCGTTTTTCTACCCTCTTTTATTTTTCACC